>PVLA01004095.1:0-188123 GCA_004027455.1 Hydrochoerus hydrochaeris | reverse complement strand
AGACCACTGGCCCTAGACCTGCAATGTTAGTGAAACACCAAAGCACCACAGGCATCCAATTGCATTTCACCTCCATAGCTATCATCACAGCCTGTGTTTCTCTGGATAAGCCTGTGGCTTATGGGAGGGAGGGGTGAGTTGATACTTCCTGTTTACCAGCCTGCCTGCTGGAAGGGGCTAGGGTCTGTCTGTTCCAGTCCAGTGGTAGCCTGTACATGGTGCTGGTTCCTAGACTGGGCTTGCTTGCTGGTATGGCTTTGTTCTCTCTACCTCCAGTACGCAAACAGTGCTGACTCATGCAGAAAGGCTGTTCCAGTCTGGCAGTGGCCGGTGAATGGCTGTTTAATCATTTTTAAGCTACATAAATTTACGTATGATCCATTTTACAATATGGAAACCCTGCAATGCATTCTGTAGACAGTGATATGACCTTCACCTGGAGCCCCATGTTCCCTGTCTCTTGGTCCAGGTCACAAGCCAAGGAGCCCAGCTGAGTACAGGGGCAATGAAAGTCAAGGGTGTTTCTGGGGGCCCAGTGACATCACCAAACCTGGTCCCAACCTCACCCATTAACCAAGCACAAGGGGGTCCAAGGTAAGGAATGGGCAGCCTTTGTCCCCAGCTCTCACTGTGTGAACCAAAGGAACTGTAACTGCAGCCAGCATCCATAGGACCCACTGCCAGGTGCCCTGTTAGCAACACACACACACACACACACACACACACGTCACATTGCCTCACATGGGCCTAGCATGGTCCTACAGGACAGCTGCATAGTTATAGAGGAGGAAATCAGGCACCTATAGGTTAGAGACACCTTCCATGCTTGGGTCTCATCACGGAGATGCTGCCTCAGTAGGGTCATGGATGGTTGTGGAATCTGATCATGGGGAAAGCTGCCTGGCTGCTTTGTATGTGCACTTTAGTGTAGACCCCTGGAGCAGGCAAAAGCTCCCCAAAGGCAGAAGCCCTGGCTCTCTATTCCTGGGGTAGTTACCCCACCGATGTAGCACTTCTTGCAGGGATCTCCCAGGGGCTTCTCAGTGCTTCTGAGACCATCCAAAACTTGCTGAGACCCATAAGAAGAAGAGGCAGACCACATCTGATACAAACCAGGGACTCACTCAGTTACAAGAAATTTAAGGGGTACGTAGACAAGCAGCAGGATGTGGAAGACAGAGCTTGAACTTGTGCTGCTTCCCACTGCAGATCCGCTCACCAGCCTGACTGCGTGCCATTCTTAATATCCCTGCCAGGGTCGGCCCCCACCCCCCACCACATCTGCTGGTAGATTAGCTTCAAATATGAGCAGGGACAAAGCTGGCTCAGAAGACTTAACTCTGCCCGACGGGTTTAGCTTGGCTTCAAAGCTTCCTAACTGGGACCAAATAAGAGGGTGCATCACAGTAGGAAGGGAGAGGCCGGAAAGGGGAGAGAACAGTGCAGCTCTCTAAAGCTGGATTACCTACAGCAACAGCTTGCAGCCTGGATGACACAGCAAGACCTGTCACAGGGTCACTGCCAGAAAGACAACTGAGAACTTGCCTAGAAGCATAGAGAGGCACAGAGGAACATCCCCACATGCAGTTCAACCTCAAGTCATCCCACCCTCGACCACCCAGTCCATGTACCCCTCAGCTTCTCTATTCAGCCCACTTCCAGGTACAAGAGATTCCGCCTTTCCTGTTGAGCTGCCAGCTCCCTCTGACATAGACTCTGGAACAATTTATTCTCTGTCTCCCTCCCTTTCCCCCTTGAATGGACCCCTGGTCTCATCTTAGCAAACTCCTATTCATCCTTCAAAATCCCAGTGTTGCTTGCTCTACTTGGCTCTTGCCATCTAATCTCAATGAAGCAGAATTATTTATCCCATTTAAAAAAGCTCTATAAAGCACTTGCTGTTCAGATCTATAATTATCTGTTTATGTGTCTTATTTCTCCACGGAACTCTGAGCAGCTCAACAGCCTAGCTTACAGTGAGTGCTCAATCAGTCTACAGTACACACTGGATACAGGGCATTCATTAGTCCTCTTAATAGGAGAAAAACAGAAAAATCACATGACTCACTTTTTTTTCCAAACTAAGAAGAAGAAAAACCCTGAGGCTCTTTTTTTCCTCTGTTTCTCCATTTCTTTCTGATATAAGCAAACATTTCACAAAGAGTGTGAGGCGAACAGAGGACAAGTCAAAGCAGGCTGCCAGGATGCCAGATCCTAGAATGCTGGGGAAGAAAAAGAGCCCCTCACATGCCAGCCCCTGCCCTGGCAGGCCTGTGTTCAAATGCTGGGCGCAGGACAGGGCAGATGACCTCCCAATTCCACGACTTCCTGGCTTGGGAAAACTGATATGGTTGTGCAGCCCAGTCGAGCCCTGTCCTTACCAACTAGAGTCTCCAGTGCACACAGAGGGCATTCAGCAAATAGTTGTAGCGTGAGTGAATGGACTCAATTGGGGCCCCAACACCCTAGCAAGTCACAGAAGGCCGAAGGCCACTGGGCTTGCCATCAAGTTCAGCTAAGGGCAGCCAGGCACACAGGGTGGGAAGAGGCTGCTGCCGTTCACTATGCTCTTGCAAGCAGGCCGGGATGCAGGCCCAGGGCCCTCTCTGCAGGGTTTCAGCTGGGGCTGCTTCTCCTTCACCCCATCTTCCCCTCCCCCTCTTGATTGACACCAATGCTGGCTCTGACATGATTTAAAAATAGATATTAAGACAAGGAAGTTTAATTTTTAATGCTTTAGAAAGGAAGCAAATACATAGCTGGCATTCTCTCTCAGCCACATTCTAGGAGTGTCTCAGGGTATCTACCCAGCCCTTCATCTTGCCCATCGGCCTCCAAGCAGGGCCAGGCCTGATTTACGCAGGAGATTGTAGCATCCCTGTGGGGAGTCAGCCTGTATCCCTCACCCTGAGACTCTGGGAGGCCCCAGATGCTGCATGGCCCTGGTCCAGTCTGTATCCCTTCTGCTTAGAGAGGCTATGTCTGAACCTGAGCTCCCAGCTGAGACCCCTCAATCACATTCATCAAAAGAAAGCACCTTTACAGAAAACCCCATGGTGCTCAAGCTGCACAGGCCGCAGCCCAGAGCCCATAGACAGCCAGGTCAGTTAAGGAACATGGGCCACCAAGGCAGCTGCCTTGCACCCAGAAGCACCAGAAGTCTGAGAGAGGCCTGACACCACTTACACATGTTAATGAGGATCTCACTCAGCTCTCTGCCTGTGGCTGCCCTATGCAAACCCTTCCTGTGTTCCAGAAGGCTCACTGAACACTGGATCTTCAGCTAACTGACCTTTATTAAGGGAGCAATCCATAAGGAATAGGCTTTCTAGTGGGGCCAGCACTGCTGGACAGTATGAAAAGTGATCATTATTCCAAGTGACAATTATGGTAGCAACCAGTCCCTGCCCCTCTGTATCATATGGCAACTTGATTTAAGGTTTGGAGGAACTAGGGTGAAATCATGATTTGCTGTCCCAAAATGAGGACAAGGGCCCCTGCACTCTGAAGTTCCCTTTGCAGATCTCCCCATATGCTCTTTCTCCCTTTCCTTACAGTCAAAAGCTCAGAGTCTCCTCCACTCTCCAGAGAAGTTTACATTCATTTCATCTATACCTCAACTTTCTACCAGACAGCTCTGAGAGGATCCAGAGATGGGGTAACTGAGGGAAATGCCTTCAAATGGCTTCCTCTGCTGGGAGAAAAACCTTAGAGTGGAGTTCATTCATGGTGAATAGTATGGGAAGTGTTCTGCCCCAGTTCAGGCTTAGCCTATCAACCAAGAAGCCAGCATTCTCTTTGACCCTAAGAATCAGGGTGGATTCAGAGAACAAAGAGAAAGAGACTCAGGAGTGACCACCAACTGCAGCAGTATCAGGCTCCCAGAAATGCTGCCCTTCTAGGTGCCCCAAACTCCCATCATGCACTGGACCGCCAATGTGGCTAGCACTATCTGGCAGCAATCGATGTTCCAGAAGTAGACCTGGACCACCACCAGCAGGCAAAAGCCCAGCAGCCTGGGAGGCACCTGCCCTTTTCTCAGTAAAGAAGAGTGCTGGCTGCACAGCTCCCCCTCCCATCTTGCCTCCTGGTGATGTCACCAGGCTCTCACCAATACCAACACCCTTGAAGCTCCACCCAGTGGCCAGGAAGCAGGTATTCAGCAGGCCTGTGTGGAGATGCAGACTGATGCTCCTCTGGGCCAGGGATCCTCTGGAAGGGCTTCGAAGAGGCAGGGAGTGTGGCAGCAGCAGGAGGTTTGGAGAACTACCAGGTAGGCTGTGGATCTATGGAAAGAACTCTGACTACTGACTGCAGGTCTCAAGTCCAACTCTAACGCTTCAGAAAAGCCTCTTTTTGGAATCTGAGTCATGAAACTAAAATGAGTGATGGCTACATAGTTTCTTGCAATTGCTCCCGGGTTTGTCCCTCTCCCTCTTCTGAGGCCCTACCCTCTCCCTCACCTTCCTCTGAGCCTTTCTCCTACCCTCCCAGCCCACTCCACCTACCATTTAAGTGTGCCCAGAGCAACAGTAGGGCCCTTGCTGCAGTCATACCTCAACAGCCCTTTCCCTCTCATTCAACCCCTTCTCTTCTCTTCCCCCACAACAGGCCAAGGAGCATCTGCCTGCAGAAACATTTGAATCAAACAGTGACACACCATCCCCAAGCAACTCCCAACAAATACTGTCTAACACTCATACAAGTGTCCATTTCTCCTCTGCTAAATCTCCCATCTTTCCCAAGATCCATGTCTTATTTACTATCTCACATGCTACCAGCATAAAAGAATTGGGTCTTGATTTTTCCTGACTCATAGCTTGCCATGAAAATACTAAGTAATTTAAAAAGTCAGAGATTGGGAAGGAGCAACTCCTTGTAAGAGTATTGTTAGTACTAGTTAGGACGAGACAGAAAGTTTTATAGACCATAAATGAAGGACATTTCATCAGCTAGTTCATTAACAGAATCTCTTAACAGAAGACAGAGTCACTTGTCACCAACCCCCAGCTAATATATGTATATATATGAAAGTTTGGTATGTAACTTCTCATCCCTATCAAGTGAGACTTTGGAATCCCACATAAATAGTATGCTGTGATTCACAGCTCTGGCCATCCATTCATTTACTCGCAAACATATCGTTAGCACCTGCTCTGTGCAGGCCACAGACACTGTGTCAGGAGGTTCCCAAACCAAGCTGGAACCTTCCTGAAGTTACCACAACAGTTATACCAATTTGAGCCAGCAGGTGGCAGGGTGGGGGTGGGGAGAAGTAAATGCAGCAGAATGGGAGCTACCAGCCAAAGGCACTGAGCATCCCTAAAGATGCTTAATATAAGTGTTCATATACTTCACAGGCTGGAGCAAAAGAAAATGAGAGGCTGAGACCACGAAAAAGGGCAGAGAAAGAACCAGTGAACAACAAAAACGACACCATTAGTGTAGGCACTGGAAATACAATGATGGCACAGAAGTCAAGGGATCAGAAGGCACTGGCCACAGGGCAGCTACAGTCTTTCTTGACATTCAAAGGTTTTTGCCACCACAAAAAAATTGGAATATCTACCTCATCTTTCATAGAACCCTAGCCACATGACAGAAAACATTCTAACTACAGTGGCAGAAGGTTCCAGCTCATTGAGACATTTAGGAAGCTTAATTCAAGGACTCTTACACCATTTTGGAAAAGAAAGTGCACTGAGATGCCTTACTACCCCAGCCAGGATATTACACAGGAGCCTAGGGGGACAGTGAAGAGACCATCACATGGCCCTCCCCTGATGGGACAGGGAGCCCACGCTGTAAGGCATGCAATGAGCAGCCCAGGGTCTCACAGAAGCTGATGCAGGGCAAGTCCAGAAGCCTGTCCTCTTCCTCCATGGTCTGGAGCTCTCCTTTCATACACACCAAAGTTCTTTAACTGAAGTCACCCACACAGAGGCTGGACACAGCTCAACTGCCTCCACCCAACCCCACTCGAAATGACTCTTCTGTCTGTAGTGCTCTTCCTAGACCATGCTCAGCAGGCTGAGGCTGACAGCCTCCAGTGGGCAGGATGAGCCCTGGGGCTGAGCCAAACATCTGTGTTGGCAGTGTCCAGGGTCCAGTAAAGAAAGGCAGAGGCAGCAGTCAGGATAAAAGAACAGTCAGAGATATATTCAAGAAGTTTGTGCCAAATTTGCCTGTTAATTTCGTATGCATACACAACCTCCAGTACTTTACAGAGGATAGAAAACAATCCCAAGCTGCCCCATCCACTGATACTTTCTCCAGAAAACAACCTCACCAAGGACGGAGCACCGCTGTCTCCCTTTGTCCCTTCCTGTCAGTCCCAGTGCCTGGGGCATGTGGCAGCCTGCTCCCTGCCCAGTCCACTGCAATCCCTCAAAAGCAGCAGCAAGACACCTGATGGCAGCATGCCCCCAGCGCACCCTCCTTACAGGAGCTCCAGCTCAGCTTGGGACAGAGGCACACCTCATCTTCCCAGGAGTCACTAAAGGCACAGAGGCGAGACCTCTACACTCGTGCCATCCCATCCATTAAATGCTGCAGACTGTACTCCTGTGCATTCTGCGTGATACAGGAAGAAATTCAGAACACCCTCCTCACGTGTGTCCTCAGCCAGTGCAGGGACACAGCTGCTACAAATTCTGACCCCACACCACGATGCAGGTGTGGTGTGAGCGCTGAGGCATTTCCCACATGAGTTTTCTAAATGGGGGAGGAGGGGGTGACAAACTTTGCCACCCTTCCAGGAGTAGGGCAATTCTCTCCTGGAAGACAGGCAAGTTAGAGCCTTCTTTCGGCGACTGGAAGGAAAAGAGAAAGACAAAGATGCATTAAAGAGGGTGGGGGATTGGTTTAAAAAAGCACTTACCGGAGCAATGTAGTATAAAGACTGAGCCAAGTGGAGCGGGTATTCAGTTTACTATGCTGGAGATGAGAATAGAGGGGAACCAATGCAAGGACTTACCCAGAATATTAAATTGAAGAGGAACATCATATACTTCAAGCAGCAGAGGCAGCCCCTGGCCATGTTGCACTTCTTAAATTCTAGGAGGAACACAAAGGACAGGTCCAGGTAAAACACCACGTACTTGCTGCCTTTGGGTGCATTGTATTTGTCGGTTTTCACGCCGGCCTCGGCGCGACTCTGGCCCCGGGAGCCAGCGGTGCCGTAGAAGGCACCGGCCGTGAAGCCGTGACCGAACGGGCGGCCTGAGGTGGACGGCTTGGCGAAGTCCGAGTCCTTGCTGTCCAAAGATGGACTCCGGTGGATCGAAGAGTCCTCACTACTCGACTTCTCCATGCTCGCGTCGTTCCCGGGGGATGTGGGGGGCGGGGGGCATCGCTCCCGGAGTGGGGCAGAGGGAGCACCCAAGTGCGGGCAGGCGGGGTCCGCACTCGACCTCGACCCAGGCGGGTGTACTCGCGAAGAACCGGAGCCTGAGCCCCACTGCTGCGGGACGGCGCCCGCTCCAAGCCGGCCGGGGCCCGCGCGGCTCTGCGCCACCACGCGGCTCTGCGCTCGAGCGCTCTGGGCACCGGCTCGCCGAGCTACTGAGCGTTTGGGGAGGCTTCTGTCTGATCGCTCTTTACAGAGCAGCCGCTCACCGCGGCCGAAGGGCGCCGGGATCCAGGATTCCTGCGCACACCTCTCCCAGCTCAGCCCACAGTGAGCAGAGCCTCGCAGGCGCCCCGCCTCCCCTGCTCTGACTCTGCGGAGCTGCCGCCTGCCGGGCTGCGGCGCGGGGCAGGCACAGGCTGGGGTCGCGGCAGCTGCACCGCGGGGCTTTCCCTGCGGAACCCTCGCCGGACTCAGGCTCTGAAACCCTGGAGCCCCCTCCCCGCGCTCGGCCCCGCCCCTGGTTTGCATTTGGCCAATGGGAACGCGGCTGCACGGCCCTGCAGAACGCCCCCCCCTCCCCGCCCCCCATGACACAGTGTCTCGAACAGGATGCACGCTCCGCTGTGTGCCTACTATACCAGTGCACCAGGACTCGCTAAACTCCAGGGCTCTGGCTGGGGGGACCCAGGCCTCACAGGAAGGAGCCTGTCTCTCACGCGGAGAAGAGGGATGGCTGGAGGTACTAGCGACCCAAGGAAGCAGAGGAGAAGTCTGGGAGGACTGGAAAGAGAAGGAACTCCTCCGCGGGACCCGTCCAGTACGGGACACATGTTCTCCCGGCCACAAACACATGCGCCCCATACCTCGGACACCCGGGGCGATCTACAGCGTGAGGGCGAGGGGCCTGCAGTGGAAGCGCGCGGATGGGAACGTACTCGGGGCTCTATTGGGCGCGCGCCCTCCCCACTTCCTCCCTTGCGCACGCACACGCGGCTCAGCAAAGCTCCTGCAGCTGCGTGAGACCCTGCTCCGCGTGCCTGGGACACGAGCTGGCTGGGGCTCTGGCAGATTGCAAGAGCCAGGGGGCAGAAGCACCACCGTGCCTCTCCATCGGCTGCCTATGCCAAGCGTGAAGGGCTATAATAGTGCCCTGAGCCACAGGCTTTTTCAGCCCAGAGCCCAGGAGTGCCTGAAGGGCTGGCTATCAGAGGAACAGTTGAAGGAGGGCATTTGCCCCAGTTTGGGAACATTCAGAGCTGCCCTTTACCCTCCTGTAAAATCTTGCCACCAGGTTGGTCTTCCTTGGGCTTGTGCAGAAGTCTGCACTTGGGAGGCCCAGATAATAGCTAGCTCTTTTCTGCCACAATCCCTGTTGTTCAGCAGAAGGGTACAGAGAGCACCATAGAGCAGAAGCCAAGTTATACTGGGCTTCATAATCCCAGAAAACTCTGGGTGGCACTAGATGGCTGGTTGGCTGGCTGGCTGAATAGAAGGACCCCTACCTACCAAGGTGGGTGTGCCACGTCCTCCCTGGGCCACTTCCCGCATTCATTCTACACCTGCAGAAATAGATGAGATGTGCTGCTCCCTGCCCCTCAGCCACCCACTCTTCAGTTGAAAAGACTGGAAGCATGTCTCACCAAGATAAGCAAATGGGCAGAACAGAACTGCTACAAAAGGCCATGGCTGAGGAAGTTAATGAGAGGACATTAACTCTAGCCAAAGGGACATCAGGACCCCCAGGACAGACCTCAGTGGTGATACTGCTGGCTCCCCCAGACTCTCGTTCTAGAAGCTGTAACCACAGCTTGTTGTCTCCAGAGGAACTTCCAACAGTTTGCTGTCTGAGCCTCCTCTAGCTCAAGTGAGGAGCCCCGAAATAAAGCCGGGTGTGAACTGCAGGCACAACCACTTCTGTCCTCCTTTGTGGCACAGAAGCTCTGTGGATGCCATCTACAGATAACGGGTGGGGGTCAGCTGGCATCTAGCAGAACTACGCCTCACAGGCAGCTTCAGGGGACTTTCAGCTGCTGCTTTGTTCTTACAGCACACAAGGACACAAGGAGAGACCCACTGCAAACCAGCTTTTCCCCTTGCAACTCTTTCTAACTGCTGCCATCTCCTCTCAGTGTGGGGCTCATGATCCCTCCAGAGGTGCTGTGAATGTGGAGTGTGCAAATAGGGGGTATGGTCAGTTCAACCAAGGGCAAGCACTGCACATGCAGAGATGCTGTTATGGGTGGGTAGGTGAGGTCACTGAGGGCCCTCCCTCTGGCCCCTATATCTAATCTTTTCCCATCCCTCTGCTCCTCAACTCACACTAGTCCAGTCAGAACAGTCTCCCCATTGTCCACCTCCATGTCTGATCATAGATGAATGACTGCCACTAACTACTTCCTCAGAAGCTTGAAGACCTGGGGGTCTGGGGGAGGAGGCAGAGGACAACAGACAGGTGAGAGAAGCAGAAGAGGCTACCCAGAGTCATAGCTCTGCTCCCTCCTGATCACACTTGTCAAAATGTGTCAAAATGGCACTGAATTCCCACTTGTCAGTTCTTAAAGCTGCAGTGACACCCAGCTTAGTCACTATCAGAATAATAGGACCAATGCTGATCAATAAGCCTTTATACGTCTCAGGGACTAAGCTTCACTCACAGTAACTCATTCAATCCTTGAGACTGCACTACAAGATAGTGGTGGTTATTCTATTTTACAGAAAAGGTAACACTGATTTTAAAGTCTAAGTGCTATATATTCCCTTGGACTCTAAATATACTTCTTGCCCTTGGGAACCTTCCAGTCTAACAGAATCTAAAAGCACAACAGGAAACTTGAAATACCACATCCTGATGAGAGGTCATTATGCAAAAGGACCCTCACTGAGGAGCAAAAGAGATAGATGTGGCTGGGCTTGCACCTTTGGACCACTAACCAGCAAAGGTAAGTTACCAGGGAGATGCCTTGAGAGATCTCAAAGAAGAGGGAGGAGAAAGGGGGTGCAGGAGAGTGGAGTATGGAGGACAAGGATCTTATCCTGTCTTAGAGAAGGGCAGCAGAGGAACCTCAGAAAGGTGAGTTTAGCCACAACACATCCCTTCCTTGCCTCTTTCCATTGGTGACAGACTCTTCATCGTGGGCAGAACCCTGAGTAAGTACCCGGATTGTATGAGGATGAGTGAGACAGGGGCCTGTGGGCCTCAGACCTCACAGCTAAAGAGAGCAGTCTGCTGCCCCACCACATAGTGGTACCAACAAGCACCCAGCAAAGGGATACAGCACATGCACACAGGACTGGCAAGGAGCAGTCCCACAGCCTGTCATGGGAGAAAGGCTCTCCACATGATAGAGGAGAGAAGGCACACCAGGAGACATTTATGTGGCCTGCTCTGGAACCTGGCAGTCAGTGCGCAGCTACTTTCTGAGACTTTGCAGAACACACAGCAAGCTCCTGAGCAGTGGCACAGGACTATGGGTCCTGAGGAAGATGGGGTCAGCAGCATGGGAAGGGAGATGAGAGATAGTGAAGCCAGCTGCAGAGGCTGTACCAGTTCCTTAGACTTAGGGTACAGAAGGAAGAAGCAGGTAGAAAAGGTGATGTAAGACATCTCTCTTGTACCTCCCCATCCTCACCATGCTTAGGAGAACTATGAGTACATCTGCCCCTGACAGGTTCTCCAAGTATGTGGACAAAGCAGAACTGCTTTGTTCCCCCTCCCCTTTTTAAACAACAAAAAAAAAATTGAAGCCATTAGAGAATTCTAGGGGTGGGGGAAGGGGTATGAATGAGTGAAATCAACATGTAACATGTCTGCTGACTGCCAGCCTGAGAGGTATGGACTTCTGAGGAAATGCCAAGCTCTTGAGCCTCATCTACACACAGAGCAGAAGAGCCAAGCCAGGTCCCCTTTCTGGTGTGCTAAATATTCCTATATGTAGCACTGTGTACAACATGTGGCACCTCATGTCTCTATTCTGCAAATGAGGCAGCCTCACCATGATGCAGCAGTTTGAGCCCCCAAGTAGCATCTGCTTTGCAAAGGAATGTTCAAGATGAACCACTGTTGTAGGAACACACTATCCTCACCCCAGCTTTAAACTCCAAATTTGAAGTCATCTTTGGCTGTACAGGAAACACTTCATCACTGAGTAAACCACTCATACATGTGGCCAAGGAAAAGACACAGAGAGTGTCAGGCATGGTGGTGTATGTCTGTCATCCCAGTACTTGGAGATGAGGCAGGACTGCCATGAGTTCTATATACAGTGAGACCATCTCAAACTAAAAAAACAGCTGAGCATGTTGCATACCCCTTTAATCCCAGCACTTGGGAGGCTGAGGCAGTAAGACTGCTATATAGCTCTTCTGGTGAGAGGGGGCTCCTTTCCTCTTAGCACATCGCTGGGACTGTGATGAGTTTACCCACAGCCTCTGCTTGGTCCCTGCACTTCTAAAAAATGGCAAGGGTGATGTTTTGATCATTCCACTCTCTACCCCCAGTGCCCATGACAGTGACCACCATAGGGCTGGTGCTCAGAAAGTGAAGGAGGAGAAAGCAAAAGGAAGACCTCCCTGCCCAAGCCTTACATTCTCCTCAAAAACAGCTTGAGAACCCTATGTTCGTGTACCCAAAGGATGGGACCCATCCAGGCCAGGCATCTTAGGAACTGTTCTTGGAAAGCAGGGTACCTGAGGTCATCAGAACCAGATGAAGGAGCCCAGGAAACTTAAATCCCCAGCAGATAACAGAGTGCAAATGTTAGGAGTCAGCTGATTTGTTTACAGCCATATCTATGGTACAGACAGACACACACAGCCATTTTAGAGAAAGACTCAAAGGAGGTTAAAAAAAAAAAAAAACTAGGGGACTGAGACTGAAGCAAGGCAGAAGATGAGGCTACCCTGGAACCCTCCCTGTTCTGGGTGAAGCCAACCTGTGTAAGAACCCTATGGACAGATAGGCAGAAGCACATACCTTCCCCCCTTCCTATTTACTGGGACCTGGTACAAATGCCTGAGTACTGTGTGTCATGTCTCAAAGCCTACAAGCAAAGCTGCCTTCTGGCTGTGGTCAGCCTTATCAGAGGCCTGGCTACTAAAAAGGTGTGGCTATGTAAAGACCTCTGACTGATTATGGGCTCCCTACATGTACTGTATACCTCTGGACGTAAGAAATAAGGCCATAGCTATACATCAGCTACAGTACTTCTGACCCTTCCAGGAATACCGAGAATGTGCCTTCTAGATCATAAGCAGCCAGAAAGGAGCTGTGGATGGACAGTCATAAAGCCAACCTCTCCCCTCCCCTGAAATCTCTAGTGACTCTGAGTCCACTGCGGATGTGAGGAGAGCAACACCGGCTCAGCACTTCCATTGGTCCTGTGTCCAGCCCAGTCCTTAGAGGTCAGCTCTGGCAAAACAACACAATGGGAAAACCCTAGGAATTTGGTACTAGATGGATCTGGAATGAGTTACCCAACTGCTGGGTAACCTATAGTCACCTGCAGAAACAGTAATCTGTATTGCTCCAGCCTCCCCAAGCAACATAAAAAGAAACAGATAAAGGTTATGAATGTCACAACACAGCAAAAATTCTGGGTCACACAAAATGTACAGTGGAAGAAGCCACCATTATTATCAACAGCAACAATTATTAAATAATATTAGGTAAATAGGCCCCTGGTCCCTGCCTAATTACCATGTTACTGAACCGAGAGAAAAAACACCCCCTTGTCAACATATAACATCCTGTGGTCCAGATTCCCTGTGACATGGGTATGTCTACCTGGCCTTCACTGGTCTGATCCCGGCACACATGCCAGCTCCTTTCTGTCCTATCTGACTTGTCTCACACACAGTTCCAGTTTCGAGTGCCCTGAGAGACCATCCTTGCCCCAGACTCAATCCCTTGGCACTACCCTCTGCCCTTCTCAATTAACAGGCAAAATACTGACTTCATGGCTCAAGACAGATGCCTCATTCATTCTCCAATGTCAAGTCCTAGCCATGACCCCGCTTCCCATGGTCCCACAAGACATCACCCCACTTTACCCCATCTCACTGCTCACCCCAGGCCTCATGGCCCCCAAAATGCTGACCACTGGCACACTGCAGCCCAGGCCAACTTCTTACCTGAAAGCCCCCATACTTTAATCCCTCACCACTACCACCCCATGGCTTCCTTTTCATTTAGATTTGTTATAACTTTGATGGTTCAACCTGAGGGAATCCTGCCTGCCTCTCCAGCCCATCTGCAGCCATTTTCATATATTCCTTCTGTCTAGATGCTCTTCCCTAGCCTGCAGCCCAGTTCCACTCTCTTAGCCTGAGCTCCTAGGAATCCTTCACAAAGGTCTTTTCTGATTTGGGGCCACCACTGTCAAAACTACCCACCACCACCAATATATGTTTCCAAAGCCTTTTCCTTCCACAACAGCCATCACAGTTAAAAAGTCCATGTTTCTCTGAGTCATTTACTGTCTGATTTTTTCCACTAGACCATATACCCTGAGCAACAGGAACTAGCCTGTCTGCCTCACTGTTGTCTGCCCACTGCCCAGCATTGTGCCTGAACTACATAGAAGCCCAAGAGACACTTGATGAACAAATGAAAAAGGAACACAGAGGAGTAGGCATATGGAGCTCAGAGGACTGTGCACAGGAAATAGGACTCCTTCCTGGTCCTTGTGATCTAGGAAAGGATATTAGAGTTCCTAATTGTGTGGACACCTCTGACTCCCCAGGAACAAAACCTAAGGTCAGTGACTACCTGTATCCACTCCCCAACTACAAAGTAAAGAGGCTGGACTAACTGGCTCTCTCAGATCCTGGAGCCCTTATGAAACAGGATTGACTTAGCCCTTGGGGATGAGTGCTGGGCAGGCAGAAGGGAGCAAAGAAGAGCAAACTGGGAGGGGAAGGCTAGGCAAAAGAGAGATACAGAAGAGAGTCCAGCATGTCAGGAGGATACACCCATGTGTCCAACTGAAATGAAGCTGCACAGAAAGCTAAGAGGAAGCTGGACTGGGTTACTACACTGAGACAGGGTGCCATCAGGAATCTAAATAAGAGCTTGTCGTCCATTCTTCTCTCACAGCTCCATCCCCTACACCTTTCTCAGGTAACACACACCATAATGAACCTGCATCAAACTCTTCCTCTCTCTTGGTCTTTGAACTGACTGTTCCCTTCCCAAAAGTCCCCTTTCCCAAATCGCTTGTTCAGCTAACGTCCACCATCCAGTGGGCAACATCAAGGCCACTGTGTCCTCCATGTGGTCTCCCTGCAGCAGCAGTAATATTCCAAGTTCAATCTGACAAGACACTACCTGTTCACGCCCTCCCATGCCCAGACTGTGAGGTCTTGGAAGGCAAGGACTGCCCATCATGCTTGTCTGCCAGGCCATGGCCAGTGCCTAGCACAGGGTGCTCTGAACCTATACTGAACACAGGAATGGCAGCAGTGAGCACTTCCATGGAGTCCTAGATCAAGGATGGAAGCAGCTCCTTGGAAAACTAAGTCTTTGCTTGGAGCAGGAGAGGCTTTCTGCAAAGTGAGAAGAATTGAGAATCCTATTGAACATTAATCTATTCCAGCAGTTCACAAACTTGGTGGAGGCAGGCTGCTGGGTTGCCTGGACAAAGAGCCATGCACCCTTGGCCCTCGGACATTTCTTACAGGAAAGCGCTGAACAAGCCCAATCTTTCACCCACAAGCCAATTAGCATCTCTGTCAGATCCCCGGAAGGCTTAGGATATGAGGCATTGTGCTGGATGGACAGATATATCTGCATCCATATGTGTGCCCACACTGAGCTATTCACTCCTAGGAAACAGGAAAAAGAAAGCAGTTGTTAAGAGTACTTATCAAAGAGGACAGGTGGCTCCAGGAGGATGAGATAAGGCAAACTTAGAGAAGTATGACGAAACCCAAGGTTTATTGCCATGCACCAGTGGAAATGTACTGACCCAGCAAATACAATATTTCTAACCACTCCATGGAGGAAAGACAGACTTGTGGGCTGGGACAGCACTCTCTGACCTAGCAGCTAACCTACCTGTAAAGCCTGTGGGGCAGCTGGGACCCCTCTGTTGATCCCAGGAGCTGTTGCTATTGCCTTCTGCCCCTCACTTAACTCCACTGAGCCTGGAGACTATAGGGTTGGGACCTTGGGGAAGGACAGAACTTAGTACCACTGTGCAATGCTTCAAAGTTAAGAAGAGAGAAAAACCCTTGGATTGCACCCTGCTTACAAGCCATCAGACAGGAATCTGTCATGTTCCACCCTGCTGCTAGTGTCTGGCTGGGTGGTGGAGGACAAATGTGGGCTCCCTACTGGTATCTTATGACTCATAAGTCTCAGTGTACAACCACTCTGAACCTCCACGGACTGCTGCAAATGATAAAGCGGTTCCCAATCATCACCTCATTTGGTCTCTCTCCCCTTCTCCCTCCTGGGTGGCCCTCAACATTCAAGGTACCTCCAGCTGAAGGGGGTCTCCATTTATACCACACTTGGAGGTATCTTTTCTCACCTTCAGGTCAAATGGTTACAAACCACATCCTTTTAATCTGCTATTTGGGTTATCAAAGCAAACAGTTCTAGAAAATTCTTTCTGGAGGGTCTCAAGTTTCTCTAGCAGTGATCCATTCCTATTGTAACCCAATCATACATGGTGGGTACCCAGCCATGATTCACCAATTCATACTTCTTCAACACATGCCTAGAGTGCAGATGCTACACACATACACATGTATGGGCTTCATCACAGGCTCCTTCCTTGTCACTGCCTCTTACCTGCCAATCTGGGCTCCCTGCCTTAGTCCTGCTTCTTATTCACTCTGACACTTGCTGCCACCACTACTGTCTCAAGACAATGCTCAGTACATAACACACTCCCTCCCCAAAATCTTTACGGGCTTGCTAGGGATTTAAACACAAACACTCAAACTTGTTGGGGACCTTCTACATCATACTTGGTCCTGATTTGCTCTGTCTTGTAGGCTGGTTTATCAGGATAGCAAGACCTAAAGAAGCTACACACAGAATGAACCCAGCAGCTCAACTGGATCCATGGTGGCCACTCGAGAATGAAAGGAAAGCCTTCCCCACATCAACCCATGTATGAGACTTCCTGACACTGCCCTCTGCCTAATTGATAGTCATTTACATGGATGGATCACTGCCATTTTTTCTTCTCTTTAGAGGCCCCCTCTAGGGTCATCCAGCAGAGTCACCATCTACTGAAACTACAGTGGGAACAGAGAAGTTCAAGTGTCAGCCTGGAGCTCAGAGTATGTGGCTGGACTCTATAAGGCCCAGGGTGTCTGAGTAGCTGTGTGTTATTCATACCCCGAGCTCTGGCCGCAAGAGGCACTTTCATATCCCAGCTAGGCCAGGTGCCAGAGCACATCTGGTTTTCCCCTCTCCTACACTGTTGCCAGAGGAAATGCCAGCACACAGCCATGGCCAACTGGAGCACTGAGCTTCCCTTCCCTTCCTCCAACAGCCAGGCCTGAGACAGACAAGCACTCTGGCCCATCTGCCATCTTTCCCACTGCACAGTCCACCCCATTTGCCTCCCACAAGAATGAGCACAAGACAAGGAAACCCAGGAGGCAGAAACCAGGAAGCATGAAGAACTGAGACCAGTCCTAACAATGTATCACTTGGGAAGACTTGCAGCTCTCTGAGCAGAAGATATATGTGCTGAATGAATGAACTGGCTTACACTTGTTTCCTCATAAAATGGGTTTAAGCATGATTTTGAGGCACAGATGAGGCAGTATCTGGGAAACTATTTTATCAGATGGAAGGCACTATCCTCAAAACTTCCATCCACATACAATCCTACCAGTCAGCACATCTCATAGGAGTTCAAGAAAACCAAAGAGCCCCCTGCTTTGTCCAACTTAAGTGTGTTACTGTGGATGTTACTGAGAAGCATTCTGTTCCATCCACATCTTGGGAAGAATGAGAATGAGCAAGTGCTCAAAGCCTAGTCCAGGGAGGGCTGGCCCATCTAGAAGGCTTCTTAGAAAAGGTGGGGCATAAGCCAGGCATGCACAAGCATCTGCACAGAAAAAGGGGAGAGGAGGAGTGCCAGGTAACTGAATGCAAAAGCATGCTCCCTGTGACTCCATTTTTCTCAGGGGTCTTGAATACTCATGATCACATCTGATCCTCAGCACACCCTTGCATGATAAGCCTGAAAAATGACTTTGTTTATAAATTAGAAATGGAGGCCCAAAGAATGGAGAAAGCTTATCTATGGGCCCAGTGTTGGGCCCTGCTTCAATGTATAAAACTGACTCCTATTGAGTTATACATAAATGTATCCTATATGCGTGGAGGGAGACAAGGGAAAGAAAAAAAAACAAAGATAAAAGAGATCAAGCATTAAGATTATGCACCCAGGAAAAACACAACCTCCACATCATAACATGGTGGGACAAGCCATGTCAATCCTGAAAAAACATACCAATACCACCCCTACACACACACAAACCTTCATCACCCTCATTCGATGCCCTCCATGCTCCTTCTGACTTCCTGCAGCATGAACACACATTCTCTGACAAATGAGAGCAAACAGAGACCTTGCCCCCTGAAACCATGGCCAGATATAGTACAAATCACAAACCCAGTGGTGGCAGGTAAAGTTTTAGCAACCAGCTCTCTGGGGCTACAGCCTAGTTTCTGGTGCTTGACAATGGTCATGGTGTACACATTCCCACTATGGCTAATAACAAGACATAAATGGTTCAACAACATTTTAGATAACTTTTGGATTACTTATTAATAGAGCCAGTTCAAGTAGACTACAGCAAACCACTGCAAACCATCTTTCTTGGTTTCAAAATAAAACTCCAAGGCAGAGACAAGAAGCATCATCCTGCCCCTCCTCCACAGCAGTGAAAGTCACAGAGGTTAGGGTTTGGGGAACAGCATGGAAGCTGGACAAATGACAGGAAAACATAGGGCAGCCTCCACCTGGTCTCCACGGCCTCTTCACAGTGGCCTAATAACCAGAGAAAGAAGTGAAATTAGCTCCTATACAACAGTTCTCCTGTCGCATGAGTCAGACAAGGTCACTGCTCTGCACAAAACTCTCTAATGATTCCCATCACCTTGGAATGAAACAAAGTTCCCATAAGGATCTGTACAACACTCTCTCTCTCTCTCTTACACACACACACACACTTCATCCCACTCACTCTCCACTCTAACCACAGGGTTCTCCTTGCTGTTTCTTCATCAGAGCCTTTAACCTGGCTGCACCCTCTGCCTGAAATGTTCTTCCATCTCTGCATGGCAAACCCTCTCACCTCCTTTAAACTCCTGTTCAAGCTACCTGACACATCTGTAATTCCAGCTTTTCAGGATACTTACTGTTACCCAAGGCCAGCCTGGGTAACACAGTAGGACTCTGTCTCAGAAAAACAAATAGGGCTGGGGATATGGCACAATGTCAGAGCACTTGCCCGAAAATAGTTACTCAAATATCACCTTCTCAAGAAGTCCTTCCATCGCTGTTCATTTGACGTTGCCCCTCCGCTGGCACATTCCATTTCTCTTACCCTGTTCTGCTTTTTCCATGGTACTTATCCTAGTATATAATATATTCTACCTTTTTATTACATTGATAATGTATGACGTCTTCACCCACTAGAGTAAAGCTTTATGAGGGCAGGGATTTGGGACAGTTTCTTTCATTGCTGTATTTCCATGGCTAGGAACAGAGCCTTCCAATGTGCCAGTGTGCAATACATACTTTAGTCAATCAATGAATGCCTAGAGGTGGTTTCTGCAAATTCCTTTGGGCACCATCTTGGTTCCCAAGAAGAGGCAACTGGGGCATAAGGGAACCCAATGGATAATGTCACTCAATGCTACTTCATATACCCATGTTCTTGCCTGGCCCTGCCACCTGTGATCTGGCACAGCCATACAATGCACCCCAAATCTGCCCTTCATTTTTTCTCTTCGTCTCAGCTGTAATAAGACCCTACATGGTTAAGCTTGGGCCAGTGTGAAGGTCACACAGTACACCAAATCTGAAGGCCTCTGAGCTCTGCAGTGGGAGGACCTGAGATCAAGTTGAAGGCATTCCCTTACAAGGGCTAAATCTTCTAATTCCCCTCCACACCAGCCATACCTATCCATCCCCTATTCCACACTATGTTCCCACCATATCCATCCCCTATTCCACAGCTCTGGGCCTAGAAGAAATCCCCCAAAGAATGTTCTCCACCCACTAGTTAAAGCCAGTGGAGCACAGACCCCCAGGCTCCTGCCCCGTCATGCCTCAGGCGGGCTCCCCGTATGCACACTGACCAGCTCATAGTGCTATTTTAAGCTCTGCAGGCCCAGCTGTAGCACGTAGCCACAGCAGGGTGGCAGCTGAGTAGGAGGTTAAAAAGCTCACTCACTAAGGAGTGCTGACCTGGGCAGATCACAGAGGGGGCACTAGTCATCCCCTTCGCACTAGCCCTTCTCTGCAGAGACCAGAAATTCCCAGTCCTCACTCTCAAACCCACTAGCCATGGGGAAAATGAGTCAGGAGCTGTACTGAGTGTGCCCAGATTCCATTTCTGAATGTGACCCTGACTTGGCAACAAAAAGACTCCTAGCTCCACCCTGCCAATCCCCTCAAAATTCCAAATAATTGACAGTTAGCACAGTACCCAACTTCCAGGTCCTGATAACATGAGAGAGGCAACAAAAATGCAGGCTGCAGGACAGCCCTTTTTTATCTGAGAATGGCTTATCCACTGAGTCCCTCCTTATTCCTTCTTACCCATTCCTCTCAGGGACTGTGCAATGCTAGGTAAACAGCCACACTCAACAAAGGCTTCAATGACATGACAGTTTCTACAGGCAGTCTAAAGCCAAATATGACAAAGATGGTCGCTCACAAGCTGCTTCCACGTCAGGGCGAGAACTATCAGTGATTCCTGAGCTCTGCATCATGTTGGAACTTGGGGCGCTGGGAGAACAGGCAGCTTGCTCGCAGCCTGCCGAATCAGACATCGATCATTCACACACACACACACACACACACACACACACAGTTAGCAAGTGGGTGCCAGAGGTCTAAGTATATCTTGGGAGAATGAATATATGCAGTGTGGCAAGTAAGGGGGATTTCCTTCTACCATCTTTTTGAAGGCAAATATTTTTATCACTATTTTGCTCAGTTCTGATTAATGTTACTGCTCTATTCAATATTCTGTTTTTATAAGTTCGATACTTCCTTCCATTTTGCTCTACCTGATTGAAAGAACAGAATGGGATGTACTATTGTGCCTATTGCTCTTGTCCTGGTGACCTGCTGTGAGGTTCTGGGCCAATTTAACTGCACTGCCTCCCATGGGTTTGTTCTGTATTGTTCTGCTGTATTTTGCTACCTTCAACAAAAAAAAAAGTAGATAACAAAGTAACAAAATGCCTCCAAAAAAACTCCCAACTCCACCAAAGCTGATCCATGGGGCATGGATGAGGAGAAACTCAAAAACAAAGCAACAGAATAATATAAGGTGATTAAAAAGTAAATAACAACAACAAAACAGGTCAGTAAGGTACTGAGCAACCAGAAACAAGATATAACTAAACAGATAACGGACTGAAAAAAAGTAAAAGGAGGAAAAGAAAGTGCTCTAAAGGATATAACTGCATTTATGTTTAAGTGTAGAGGATTGATAACCATGTTGCTAAGTTGTTATTAGATCATTAAACAGAACTGTTTGCAGCCTCACTGTTTGAATATCCACTTTGTATGCTTTAATTTTGTAACTTGAACTATGTCTAAGAAGACAATACGTAATTTATCAACTAGTGATTTCTTACTGTTTATTTTTTTCTGAAATTTTGTATTGTTTCTACCCCTTTTTCTGTTTTGCTTTTTTTTTTTTTCTCTTTAAATTAAAAAAGAAAAGATGGTCTAGGAGTAACCTAGCCTTCATTACTATGATTATTATTGCCTCCATTCTCACTCACCTCACTAGACAGACACCAAAACTGAGAAAAAAGATTATAGAGCAAAAGAACCAAAAGAATTGAGTAACAAAATCCTGATTTTCATGGAGTTCTGCCACTAGACAATTATGATAAGACAGTTATTCTGTATTTTCTATGACATCTGCCCCTGGAGGTTGTACAATATGGTGCCATGTGCCAAACCACCCATCACCATAGACCACCCAAGCAACTAGTCCTGGCTTAAGAAGGGATGCACAGGAACTCTGGGTACAAGCTATTCCCACCCCAACTTTATGCTGCAGGACATCTGCAAAATCACACAGGGCAAGATAGGTCACTTGTGTCTGGGTGACCAGAAGCATCTTATAGCTCTAATTGCTCAGTTTAAGCAACATCTGCACTGGAGAGAGGGCAGGTGCTGTAATTAGAGGGCTCTAGGACCTCTCTCCTTGCTATCCATCTATCTCAAGACAGAACCAGCCCCGCACATCTTAAAGAAATAGATTCGCTCCCTGATTTGACAGGATAGTCCTTGAATTTTCTTGGTGGAAGATCCCAAAAGCTTCAGCAATCATGTTGTCTGCTTACCCTCCTCTTTCCTGGCTTTAGTCCATCCAGACTCTTCTGAACATTTCTATTAAAGGTAGAAAAGCAATGACAACAGTCTGCACTTACAGATAAGATGTTGTTCAAAGGAAGTTCATCTGCATGTTCCTACCCCAAAGTCCTAATAAGTAACCGCAGCAGATATCATCCACTTGGTCTGTAAAAAGATTGCCCCTGAAGCTAGTCATTAAGTAGACCAGAACCCAGGTCTTCAGATTCTTATTCTTGTGCCCATTCCAAAATGCTGAGCTCCCAATAAAATAGCGTTTTACTAAGCATAGTTCTCAAGCCACCTACCTCAGCACCTTTGGGCTCTATAGACAACCAATGCCAATTCCTGACTCCACAACAACCTCAGAGTCAGGATATCAGGAAGCAGGAACCTCTCCAGGAGGTTCTAAATCCACTGAAAGTTGAGGGTCACTGCTTAGAAGGCTGCTGGTTGGATTAAACTGGCTCCTCCTTTCCATACAAACAACAGCTGATGTCTCACCACCTCCAGCAAAACCTCCCCAACTACAGACTCTGAGAAGGGGGCACCCAGGGCTGCCAACATTCATCTCCTGGAGGTACATTTGCACATAACCCCTTGAAGTGCCCCCAAGACATTTCTGGCAATGGTCTGAAGTCATACCAGCTGAGCAGAGAATCCTGACAAAACCCTCCCCTCCCTGTCTTGAGAAGGAATGTATCTGCCACAGGCCTCTGTTCAGACCACGCCTCACTCAGAGATACACTGAATGAATACAGGCATGGGAGAACAGAGAAAGAGAAGCAAGAGCAGGATAATAGGATTACAGATTTCCAAATACCTTTCTTCTAACCACTAAGGACCTGTATCCTTCCAGAAATCTTCTCTGATCATGTGGTCAGTGGGCTCTCTCCCTCTCCTGCAGGTCTTCAGAGTACAACTCAGGGTTCTACCTTCAATTATTTGCTATCAAATCTACTCAAAACTCCAGCAAAGTCAGAGAAGTAGACATTCATGTTCCTGACCTCAGTTCCCAAACAGCTTTCAGCCTGTTCTACAAAATCATCTGTCTCTGACCCAGCCTCTATCTAGCTATCCTACCTTCCTGCCCCAGTTCTAGGCTTCAAGTAGCTTGCCCTCTCTGGGCAGGCAGGCAGGCTCTTTGGGCTGACAACCCAGTTACAGATCCCCACCTCCTCACTGTCCCAATGTACATTTTCTCCTTGCATTCTTCCCATCACTGCCCTATCACATGGCCTCACTGAGTCATTCTGGACAGCCGAGTGGCACCATTTGTCTTTCCAAGTGGACTGTCAGCTGCAAAGAACAGGGTGCTAGTCAAGTCTCCTTCAGCACCAACCACATCCTAGTCCGTGCCAGTTACTCAGTAAGCACTGTTGATGGATGGATGGACGGAAAGAAAGGGGAGGCAGGAGGGACAGATGGACAGATAGACAGATGGATGGGTGGAATGAAGAAATGTAGTCCAGCCAATTGTTCTGCAGATTTTTAAAAGGGGTTGAAAGGAATCACAGGAAGAGACATTAAATAGAAAGAACTTTATCACACAAGCCAAGAAAAAGACCCGTATCACTCAAGAGGGCCACAGGTCCCAAGAGCCTAAAAAAGTACCCATAGCTTTCTTACCTTCCAACTCTCCACCCTGTTGTTAAACACAAGAAGCCACTTAGCAATCTCTGCATTCCATCAGCAAACATCTCTCTGACAGAAAGTCTGTCTGATCTGGAGGTATTAATTGAGTCATGAACTTTGCTAGTTTGTTCCCTCCCAATCCACCTTTTAGGATGGGAAGCAGCTCTCCTGTCGAATAGGAGGGTTGGGTCAGAAACCTGCAGGTTTCTCCACTAATTCCCCTCTGCCAAGAAGTCCAGTCTACCCGACATCACACACAGCTCACCAAAAACTTCCAAGCCACTGCCATGGCCTTCCATAGACATATGGCCCTCTAACACACAGATATGCACCCATTCACATGGACAAACACCCAAGCATGGTATCAGTTATGGCATCATCACCTAATCAGCTTTGGATTCTGGATATGGCTAATTTTGACCTCTGTCTCCCATGGGACACCACAGAAGTCTAACAGATTCAGCCAAGAAGCAGGTGGAAAGTATCTGGGGGAAAAATGAGGCAAATCACAGACTCTTAAGGCTGCAATAGCCTGAGAGGCAGTGTATGGTGGAGAAAGGGCACAGGTTATGGGGTCAGAAGGCCTAGGTACAGTCTCACTTCTATTTCTTAGAGACCACTGACTTAGAGCTTGGGTCACTCAACCCTGGGAGCTTTAGTTTCTGCACCTGCAAAATGGGCATAAGCCTTTCTCTCCACTGGGCTATCCTGAGATAGCATGTATTTATAACCCTTCCTCCCTGCAGAAATCCCCAGGGAGACCCTGCTCTGGCAGCAATTATACTATGTAGACTCCTCTGGGCCAGGCTCTCCAGATAGCCATGCCACTGAATCCCAGTGCTTACTTCCTCGCACCTCTTCCTTACTCTGAGCTCCCATATGCCTGCCTCTGCAAATTGGTGATGGGGTGAGGTGGTAGGAAGATGCAGCGCAAGTCAGTCCCACCAGCATTCAGATCCCAGCTCTGCCCTTTGACAAGGTGCTTACCCCCTTGGTACTACAGTCACCTCATCTAAATTGCAGTAAAATAAATGCCTAATATTTACAGTCAAGCATGCTTGATTCAGTGCTAGCACACACTGCACTTAATGAATAGCAGAGAATACTTCTTTTAATTATCATTGTCCTTATCCTAGCAAATGAAATTAACTCTTCTCTCCAGAGCAGTACAGCAGAGATCTAATTCTCCTTCCAGGTAGAGCCTCTCCCACAGAAGGAGACATTGGCTCATGTCCCCACATCCTCTTCTCTACAAGCATGCATTCACACTTCTCTCTGCAGTTATTCCTGGGCAGCCACAGACCTTCAGCACTCCGCCCCTCTCTCCACCTCCCCTCTGCTAGCGTGCCAACACCCTCCTAACACCCTCCCTAACTGCATACTCTGAACTCTCCCATCTGACCCCCAGAGGCCTTCCAGCACCTACCACAGCACCTGGCACTCAGCAGATGCACAAAAACATCTGGTGACCAAGTGGTTAACGAACAAGCTGTATGCTCTGCTCCAAGGAATCTGAAACTGCAAGGGACAGCAGGCTGTGACATCGGCTCATCAGTACACTGTTTCTATGTCCTTGCAGTCTGCTTCCCTTCACCACACATCAACCACACTGGCAACAGAGCCCGAGCAGCTGGGCTAACTGGATCTCTCATATATAGCATCTTGATGGAACTGGGGTTCTCTTTTGAAAAGGGCAGTATCCTAAACCCACGTGTAGAACTTCAGTGATGGGTAAGACTTGCTCATTACATTATTCTTGTTAGTTCTTCTCCATTATTACCACATTTTTGTGTTTAAGATCCTGATTCTATCACTCACTGCATAGGCAAATTCTATCAACTTTCAGAAGATTACAGAAATTTTGCACTAGAAATGAACTTTATCAAATTCAGTGCCCTCCATAGCCAAATGAGGAAACTGGGGCACAGGATACTAAAGAAACACACCCAAGGACACATAATTTTATGGCAAAGTTCTTCCTTAGTCCAAATTACTAATAATAATTCAATAAAACATCAGGATTTTAATATTTATTATGTTCAACCTTCATAATAACTGAGTGAGATAAAAACTGCTTTCCCCATTAGATAGATGTGAGAACTGGACGTTTTGGTAGCTCGTCCTGGTCACACAGGCGATAGGCACATGTCCAGGCTAGGAAAGGAACATGCTGTCTTATTCCTGAGGCCCTCCCTGATTTCCATCTCAAAGACACTGAACATGGGGACATCTGTAATCAGATGTCCAACACAGAGATGTCTCCGATGAGTCTCAATCTAAATGCCTCCTCTTCTCGTCCTTATACCTACCCATTCTCCCTTTGATATTTTTCTACTCAGTTAACAGTATCAACATCAACTTAATCACTTCAACTAGAAACCTAGAACAACTACCAGAGTAAACTCCTGCATCCAGAATTCATTCCCCAGTGCTCCTCCTGACGCTATTCCCTTGGCCAACCTTCTCAATCCACCCCTTCAGACTGTCATCAAAACCTCCCACCTGCTCTCTTCCCTTAGTTCCTTCCCACTATTTAAACATTTTCTACTACATTTGCCCTTGTGATTATCTTTTTAAAATAAAGTGTCCCAATTTAAGGACAAAAAGCTTTATTCCCAATAGTGGAGTGCTAATGATCTTTGCACAACCTGGCAGGCTCTTCTAGTCAAACTCCTATGGGTTCTGTGAGACCCAACTCAAAGCTCCCCTGTCCTCACTTGACTGCTCCTCTCCTGACTTCCTCCTGGTTCTCCTGGCCTGCACCTGGCACAGCCCTTCTCACTCTTGTCTTTCCTTTGTGACTTTTGCTCCCTTCTCACAGTGAGCTCCTTGAGTAGAATATGACATTTCTAAACCTCCAGTGCTTGGCCATAAATTTTTTAATTTATTCAACCTTAAAAAACTCAATGAACATTACTGAGAAAATTACTGAATTTACAGCCAGGCCTCCTTTTATAATTTTAGTATAAAAAAAAAACCCTCTACTAACCTAAGGAAAGACCTGCATCTCATCTACAGGTTAAATTTACTTTAGAGAGGTAATGCCAAGATCATGACTGAGAGACCTAAGACACTATGACACTAACAGGCATGTGAAGTCCATATTTCTTGGTCAACAGGCACTTACTTTGCAGGCATGAGTGACAATAAAGGTGGAGAAATCCAATTTCAAGAAATAAAAACCTGACTTATAATAGATGTGTAACTAAATGAATTAATCTCTTGTTTCCATTTGCTTTAATCTGCAGTAACCCCCAGATTGGTGTTTTTCAAGCTGCGGGTTGCGACCCGCTCATGAGATGAAATCAGCTGGAAGGTCAACAGAGTATTTCTTTAAAAATAGGACAAATGTATGGGTTTGATTTTGACTTTGCCCTCAAGTCTCTCAGACTGTCCCTTATCAGAGCAACCTGTAGCCCCCAACCATTTCCTGGCCTCTGTGCCCATAGACACTGGTACTAAAGCAGTTCACACAGTACAAGACTAAAAATAAAAATAAACAAAATAGAAAATATTCCAGTAAGGATAAGTATCACTGCATGAAACACTTTTTCCAGGGGTGTGTGTGTGTGTGTGTGTGTGTGTGTGTATACTGAACCACAGTGTGAGAAACAAGCCCCTTGCATCTTTAATGTGACATGGATAGCCCACAAGAGTTTCAGAATCTAAAAACATGGTTGCCTGCCTGTGAGAATACAGTATACAGTTTCTAAGCATGAAATTCAGAGCTGACCACTTTCTGCAGGGGGCCACACCTGGCCTGGAAGGCTTACCCAGTTGGAGGAAATACACTTGTGTTCACTCTCCACCATGGAAGTATGCTCACTGGATGCCAAAAAGTCATGTGTGCCATGAGAAGAAACAGAAAGATAGTCTTGTCAATGTGGAAATGGTTCTCTGGGCAAAAGCAACACCAGGCAGAACCCTGGCTAGGAATTTGGACTTAAGGTGCTTGCCTACAAAATGAGAAAAACAATGCCCCACATCTCAAATTTATATATATATATATATATATATATATATATATATATATATCTTTATTCATGTATTCATCACTTGATTGCTGAAACAAATCAAAGTTGGCTTTAAAAAAATGCATGAGGTGAGCTCAGCACAGAACTGTACTTTCCTAATCTATTAAAGCAAACCATTCAAAATTAAGCCAATATTTTACCCGTTAGAAATTCCACTCAGCTGTCTGCCTCATCTGTTTATAGCAGACCACCTTTCATTGATTCTCCACAACAGAAGGCCATGCACATGCCTTCCTGCATCTCAAGGCTCAATGTTGATGATGAGGGCCCCAGCTCTTGTTTCATTCAGGGCAGAATGAGAAGAATGGGCTTAAAATGCAACAGGAAGCCTGCAGAAGGGAGCTGTTAAAGACAGGAACAGGTGAGCCAAGCAGGAGCCTACTACCTCCCCCCAGGCCAGTTAAGCTGCCCCACCTGGGGCCAGTGTGTCAGGGTGTGTAAAGTGACTGCAGGGCTGCACAGTCTCTTCCTTCCTAGATGACTTTGGGAGGTGCCTTCCTGTCTGTGGCATCCCTAGTTCCAGGATGGGGCAGGGTGATAGCTATGGGGTTGCCACAAACAATCAGACCTCCCCCCAAAGCCCAAGGCCTATTTCCAGCTCCTGACAGTTCCTGTGTAATGCCAACATCTTTGGAAGAATCCAGGGCATCCTGGGCCCAGCATTGTTCAAATCACACATTCCTTTTCATGAAAAGCTACTGAATAACTTTCATACTTCCCCCCTCCCAGGAGAAACCACATCAGAGGATGAGCAACCAGATCCCTCTATGGATGGGGACAAAGGGGAACTGGCAGGTGGAGCCACAGGGTGTCTCCACATTGTCCAATAGATCTGCCACAGCAGACCTACAGACAGGCCCAGAAACCTTGCTTATCCCACCCTGGGGAAACCCACCCTCAAGACACAGTGCCTCAGATAAACCCATAGGCAAGTATGAGCAGCAAGAGCCTCTGGATACCCTCAACACAGACAGCTGCTTCCTAAGTATCACTGTCTATACCACCATCTCCCTAGCACTTTATGAGAAGCTCAGCTAAACCCTCAGGGAAAAGAGAAAAGCTAGCTCCACAGAGCGTCTAGTAACTGTCCAGCAGAGTTAAGCATGGGGGTCAGGGACCTCTTTACTCCTGTGGGTCATCAGCCATGTTGAAGAAAGAAATGCAAAATGGAAGAAAAACACACAATAAAAATATTAAGCATGATAGGAAGAGGTGGGAAAAAAATGGTCAGGAAAGAGGGGAGGTGAGGGAACTGGTCAGGGAACAGAGAGAGAGTAGAAGGTGCTCTCTCTGCAGCCACCAGCACCATGCTGTCTACAGAGAGGAGGCCAAGCCAAGGACACCTTGCTCACAGTCACAACTGGCCTGGAGACTCTTCAGCAGGTTTAACACCTTTCATATGCAGTAGTCCAGGCTTCCAGAGAGAGAGGGACAGTAGCTACCACCTGCTTACCACCATGTCTCCAACAAAAGAGGGATCTTTGAATCATTTCCATGACAAGGAATTTCACCAGTTTGCTATTCATTTTTGTGTTTCATTTTCTCTTGCAATGCTGAGGATGGAACTCATGGCCTCCCACAAACAAGGCAATTACTCTACCACTTAGCTACACTCCTGGTCCCACTTTGTTTCTTAGCTGTCAGAAACTTGGGAATGTTGGAAGTCATGGGTAATTATGAACAACCAACGAAGCCTTCATTGTTAGCCTAGCAGGTTAAAAAAAAAAGGTGAAACAAGGCTACCCTGGCTAGAGTGTGGGGTCTGAGTATGGGGCCTCTCCTCAGGTCTCCTCCAGGACCATTTCCTCCCCATACCTCTCACACCGAGTCTCATAGTTACCTGGCCTGACCCCTTCTGTCCAGGACCCTCTTACCCATGTGTTCCCAACACTCCACTCAGTGTATTTCACTCCCTGCTGAAGCACTGCACCAACCCCAGCTGTCATAGACTATGTAAAGAAAAACTAGGTGCACACTTCAAAAGTTGGCCAG
Source organism: Hydrochoerus hydrochaeris (assembly GCA_004027455.1). Classification (NCBI taxonomy): domain Eukaryota; kingdom Metazoa; phylum Chordata; class Mammalia; order Rodentia; family Hydrochaeridae; genus Hydrochoerus; species Hydrochoerus hydrochaeris. Next base: position 158,538 of record PVLA01004095.1, on the reverse strand, counting down.
GACTTGGCAGAATTCTCAGCCTAGTGATAGGGCCAGGAGTGGCTAGAGTCAGATATAACATAAAGATGAGAGGTCTGGCACAAGTGTTTCTTGGGATTTTCTCTGGCACTGAACAGAAACCTTCTCCATTGTAACTAAATCCCAGAATTCAAGTCACCAAATGAAAACAAAGCATGTCTCAGTGGTGGGAAAGTTATTCAAATATGTAGTCTTCTTTTAACCAATTTTTAATTGTAATTGGATCAAGAAACAAAGTATATTTCCCAATGGTTTGTTTGTTTGTTTGTTTGGGTTTTTTTGTTTGTTTGTTTGTTTTGGTTTGTTTTTTGTTTGTTTTCTTTTTTGAGATAGAGTTTCACTATGCAGTTCAGGCTGGCCTTGAACTCACTTTGTAGCCCAGGCTGGCCTTGAACTTGCTGCAATTCTCCTCCCTCAGCCTCCTAAGTGCTAGGATTACAGGAGTGCACCACCACACCTGGCCCCAATGTTTATTAAAATATTAATTCACTGTGGCATTGTCATACATGCATTTAACATATTATGATATCATCCCCTATTACCCTCCCTTTCCCCCATACACCTTTCCCATCCTAGTTTAATAAGAAACAAAATATTTTAGTCAATCAACAGACACTAATTGGCATCCCTTAAGAATACAGAATGCTAACAGAGGAGGACAGGCACAATACGCAAGCACTGCCATCCCAGCATATGCTCAGACAGGTGCCATGAAATGCTAGGTACACACCAGCTTCTTGTACATGGTGGGGAAGCTAGGTTTCCTCATGCACTTGCACCTTCTGTTCCCTGTGAGGAATGTAGCCTGCTCCCAGCACTCTTAGTTCCCTGGGTAGCTTCCCCATCTCAGCCAAAACTGGACACTCTGTCCTCTACCCCCTGAGCTCCCAAAGAAGGCTCTCACTGCACACAGTGCTCTGAGTCTTGGTGATTCCTGAACCCCATCATCTAGCACAATACTTGATTCATGACAGGTGACACAAGAATGGACAAGCCAGTGAACAGACACCCACCTATAAGAAGCTCTCCAGCAGAAAATATCCAGAGGTGAAGGCTGAGATAAACTCCAGCCCAGAAAGAAAAAGGAAGGAGCCAGAGCTTAGTGCAGCCTAGGCATAGCATGTATCTCTTTAATATGCCATGTGCAGTTTCCCAGAAATCAATGCTCATTTAAAAACAGTGCTGCCCAGTGCCACCCTCCCTGATGGAGCCCATGGTTGGTGTTAAGTATCTTTCTATTTATAAACAACTTGCACTGAGGAGGTACAGCACCATCCCTAACTCAACCATGGAGGTGGTGCAGTGTGAGACAGAAGGAGAAACTGAGGTCAACAAACAAGATGTCCATGCAAGTGCTTGTGTGCTAAGAAGAGATTCCTTAATGACAATGGAACTGTAACAGAGACTCCCAGCCTGCATGCACAGCCAAGGAGTCTGGCTTCCAACACCCAGCATCCAACCTCTCTGGCACACCACTGCCTCCTGTCACAGCCTGTCCCAGGAAGGCACTTTCAGCTATAGGTCAACCTTTTTTGTCCAGGAGCCCAGACTCCCTGATGCTCTGTGGCCAAGCGGGGTAAGATTCCTCTCCTAGTTCTGCCTTTCTGGTGTCACCCCTCAGGAGGTGTTGCCCCTACTCCTAAGTCTCTCAAGAGCAACATGTAGAGTCCACAGTCACAGACCACAGAAGCCAGAGGCATAGCCCTCAACACCTCACTTCATACAAGGCATAAAGCCAATGAAAAATCTTAAGAGATTCTTCAGGCTATCTCCTCAGAAAACAAGGAAGGAAAGATGGGAGGCAGCCTTTCTATACCATCAAATCAGGGATTCCATGGGTCTTAGTCCTGTCAGTGAAAACTACAGCTGAGCAACTGGGCTGCTGGGCCAGTTACAGGAAGGCCCTGTGCCCAAACACATCAGGACACACAGCCATCTTTTCATTTCCTAACACAGAAGCACAAGATGCTATAACCGAAAGGCAGCCTAGAAATCTTTCAGGCATAAACCCTTTTTATAAGAGGAAAACATGAGGTTCCAAAGGAGGAATTAACCTTGCTAGGGTCATCCAGGTAGAGGGTAACAGTAAATACAAAAATCCATTTCCTCGGGAGGCTGAGGCAGGAGGATCGTTGCGAGTTTGAGACCAGCCTGGGCTACAAAGTTAGCTCAAGGCCAGCCTGAACTGCATAGTAAGACCCTGTCTCAAAAAGACAAACACACACACACACACACACAAAAAAAAAATTCCTTCTTCGTAGTACACACCCCATTCACTGGACAGACATTTATCAGGCAGTGTGATCTTAGCATATGGGCTCACCTAAAGAAATAATTGGTCCCTATTTTTAATCAGCTTATAATTTTCAGGGATTGGGAGAGAGAAGGCAAGACACGTTTCAACAACTTACAAGTGCAAGATAGCACTTTAGATAGTACAAGAATATGACAAGTACTTCCAAATCAGTAAGAGCTTAGATGCAGTGGTGACTTCCATCCGGGAGGTTCCCACTCTGGCCTGGTGGTGCACAGGGATAGCAGCAGCAATGGTGAGACACAGAGAACTGAGAGCAGGTGGCAGGCTCACAAACATGTAGGAAGAGCAGCATGGTCAGTTTAGACAGCCTGTAAGGACCACGGGCACAGCCACTGCCACACTGAGTCTTGCAGAGATAGATGACCACTGAAGTTAACCCACCCAGGTGTGGCGGTGAGCACAAGTGTCCAGGTTGGCGAGCCTGACTACTTTGTAGGACAGCAAAGGATGACTTAAGATGACCAGGTCAGTGAGCATGGTCACCCTGTATGGCAGCAAGGCACTAATTAAAAAGCTGTTGCAGCATTCAGCTAACACAGACTGAATGCCTCAACTGGGAAAGCAGGATCAAGAGGCAAGGTGGAAGTAAAGCCTGCTACAATTCTCAAGTCAGTAGGATCAGGCAGGGTGCTAACACACTTGCCATTTGGGGTTATTTACCTTGCCCTTTATACCTGCTAAGATAGCTCTGTATTCCCCATGGGCCCCATCAATGCCAGCTGACAATGGTTACAAGGCAAGCATGCTTCCAAAGCTGAACAATGCCTTCCTAAATGATGGTCCTGATGGAGCTGGTATAAAAGTGGGTCACTGTCACACAAACTGGCCTGTCTGACTACCTAGCTCATGGCCTGCCTCACAATCTTCATCTAAATGCCATAGGAGTGGGCATGGAAGCCCCCAAGCAGAAGCCAGAGGAAACAAGAAAGAGACCCTCAAAGCTAGACTTCCACACACTGGGATGGGCTCAGCAAGCTGCTTTTAAATTCTCTAGTGACAGGAGTGCTCATGGCAGACTGGCAACGTCAATTATTATACTCTCTAGTTTTGGAGAAGAAGCAGGTCTACAGAGCCAGGCAGTGTCATAGTTAGGACGGAGCACAGGGAGGCCCAATCCCATCTAGCTGGCTCCTCAGCCTTGCTCTAGGGCTGGGCAGAAAGGCAGTGCAAAGTCTGTATCAGGAGCAACCTGCATACTGCCTTCTGCAGCAGGGCGTTGAAAACAGAGGCTGGCAGCAAGCAGGGCAATTGATAGATGGACCCTGCTTTGCTGCCTGCTACCAGAAAGCCAGGGAGGGAAAGGAGAAATGAAAAGACTGGGAAATATTTTCCCCATGATTTGTGCTGCTTGAGATGCCCTGTAGCAATATTTATCCTGCAGCTCTGTCCCACTTTCGTTTATTATCCAGCTTAGCCTGAGTTATCACAACCAGGACAGAACCCATAAACTAACTAGTTGACACCACCAGGACTGTGCAGCATATTTTAAAATCTCAAGGAACAGCTTCGACCCTCCATGGATATTGAAAGAAATAGGTGAACTCTCTACACCCTGGGGACTCTGGCTACTGTGGAAGTAGACACACTCCCAGAAATTCACCCCAGAACTTGAACCATCCGTACCCTCAGTACCAGTGTACAACCATCATCTGGTCACTGTTCCTTCTCAGGCCTGTAAGACACACCATCCAAACCCCCAGAGCATTTTAGTCATCTGTCAATAGCAATTCATTAAAATGTACGCCAATAAATGAATGACTGCTGAGTTTATTGAGCATTATCTATTAGAGTCAGCCTTCCGTAACCCTGGGTTCTGCATCCACAGATTCAGCCAACTTCAGATAGAAAATACTTGGAAAAAAACTGCATCTGTACTGAAAACATACAAGCTTTTTCTTGTCATCATTCCCAACAATACAATGATTATTTGCATAATATTTGCATTGTATTAGATAATGTAAGTGATCTAGAGATGATTCAAAGTGTAAAGGAGATGCGTGTAGGTTATATGCACATACTATGCATTTGGCAAAAGGGACTTAAGAGTCTATAAATTTTAGTATCCAGTGATTCCTAGAACCACTCCAAATGGATACTGAAGGACAACTATACATATTAGATTTATGCTGGGCAAGGGGGTTAGAAATGTATGACCAATTCTCATTTATCTTATCCACTGGATCTATTCATAGAGACATACGAGGACGAGAACTAATAATATAACAAAGGGTATAATGGGAACAGGACTATCAAGATACCAAAGGCCAGGGGATTCTTAAAGTCAGTGCTGGCATGGAACAAAATAAGAGGTCAAGTAGTTATCCTCAGACTGATAGCAAATAGTTTCCAAAGATTATGAATTAGCTATATGTTCTAGTCATTGGGATTATAGCAGCACACAGAACCAGAAAGGGAGTGAGGGACAAATTCTCACCCTCACACAGCTTGCATTTTGTTATGAGGACACAAAGGCAACAATGAAGTAAAACCAAGGGAGGGAGAAGGATGGTGGTTGGACTGGGGTCACAGCAGCAGAAGTAGTAAGGAGATACTGATCTATAAAGGAAACAGGCTTTTGGGGGGATGAGGAGTATGCTTTTCAACACATTAGGACATCTATTAGTTATCCACGTGGAAATGTGTATCCCATAATGTTGAGCCAAGAACTTCTAAAATGAAAAGACATTGGAGATCTTCAGCAGGAGCCCTTACCAGCAGACAGTGATACAGCAATGACCCCAAAGCCTTACTTGGCAGCTCCCCAGTGGGAGTGAATACCCTGCTTCTGCTCTACTCAGGGGTTCACGTCCCCATCCCCAGCAATGTCATTCATTCCCAGCAATGTCATTTTGCTGACAAGAAGACAAGGAAATATCTGCTTCTAACAACGGGGAAATACTTGCTTTCACAGAGGTTGCCTTTGGAGTCTATTTTTTTCCATGAACATTTATTACATGCAGAATCCAAGCTGGACACAGATAGGTGTATCCAACACAAAAATGTAAGTTATAGGGGAAAAACTAGAGTAACTACAAAGAAGAAAAATACTGAGCTCTAGTCTAACCAACACAGATGTGTCAAAGGGATCTAGAATATTCCTATGCACACTATAAATGAGACAGATGGGAGAGAAATTCAGATTGAAGTGACATTTATTGAGCACCTTCTATTTCCCAGTTGTTCTGCTGCACTTAATTCTCTTAAGCAACCCCATGAGACAGGAATTATTATTTCCAGATACAGGATGTGTCAGCTTCGAGAAGGAAAGGGACTTGTTCAAGGTCAGAACAGCAAAAAAACAGCAGAGACAGAGCTCAGAATGCCCTTCACTGTACCCCAGCACAAGGCATCCCAACTGGCAACTTGGAGCTCTTGCCGCCACCACCCTACCTTGGGCCCACATCAGGTCCAAAGTTCCTTTACCTCCCCTCTGCCTGAGGATGACGGGAAATACCCCTACCTACCATGACTGCTGACATGGTCATCTTCTTCATGCCTTCCAATATTGTCCAAAACTACTTCCTTTATCTAGTCTTCCAAACCCACTTGTTCACTTGGCTCAGTCTCTTCCAAAGAGCTAGTGGGCTTAGAAGTACCTCCCAGATCCCAAGTCTCTACAGCAGACACTCAACTCTTGGACCTGCAGCACTTACCAGTTTAAGTCCATACATCTTGCATCATACCTATGGCTCTGAATAATGACATCATATTACTGTCATGCAACACATCTCACCTCTTGTGGCTGTCATGCTGGTAACACATATGGTGCTTGTCACCAGTATGAGTAGGTAGATAAGCAAAGAAACCAAGATACAGAGATACTATGGTTTATATAACAGTCCCCTGAAGGTCTATGTGTAAAGGCTCAGTTCCCAGTCTGGGGCACAAATGGGAGGTGGAAGAGTCTCCAGGAGGTAGGTCCTCATGTGAAGAAGTTGAGTCACTGAGGGTGCCCTTGAGGGAATACTGAAAACTGGCCATCCTATCTCTGTTTGCATCTCAAGCACCATGAGGTGAATCAGCCTCCTCAGCCATGCACTCTCACCATAATATGCTGCTTCACAACAAGCCCAAAGCAGTGGACCAGACAACCAATGGCTGAAGCCCCTGAAACTGTGAGACAAAATAAATCTGTTCTCTCTTAAGGATGGTTATCTAAAGTATTTTCTTATAGTACTGCAAAGCAGACTAATACAGGAGGATAGAAGACTTTTCCAAGGACATCAACGAATTGATACCTGAATCAGAGCCTTCTCATTTCCAGACCACATGAAACCCTTCCTCAGCCCCAACTTCCCAGAGCAGGAGCATCTTATTCTCCTCTTAGTGGTGCCAAAGTCACCCAGACCCCGACCCTGCCCAGTCTCAAGGTCAACCTGGCTCTAGCCAACTGACAGCCCTATGCAGAGAGGAAGTAGCCTGCCCCTCTCCACTACTCCTCACGGAGAAGCTACAACAGTCAGCAAAAACACCTAATCAGGTGGAAACAGAGTCAGCTTTCTCTTTTCTGACTACACTTCATAAAAAGTCCAGGAAGTCTATTGCCAGAGGCTCTGGACTCAGCATAAAAATGACAAGATAAGCATACATATGCTTCATGTTCCGGCTCTGTTGAATGCCACATGAGATCACCATCTTCCATTTCCCACTACCTTCCTCCTGAGTCATGTCCAAACCTGATCTCATCCATCTGCACGCCAACACTGGCCAACAGAGGAGGTGGGACTGTCGACGCACCACATCTTATTCATTTTCCTTACCAGTCCTTTACTGAGACACATGAGGGAGGGGGTGGGCCGACACCTCAGCTTCCCAGAGAGACAGGGCCTAGCCCAGGAAGACAAAGAAGGATTACCAAATCCTCTCCACCCAGAACCCCATTCTTCCCAAGTCCCTGTAATCACACTTGAAATATCCTTCCAGAAAGGATAGGCACAGTACCTCATGAGCAAGTATTACTAATTAGAGGACAGAAAGAGGTCATCGAAGAGGTGTGGAGAAAAGAGACAGAAAATAAGCACATGTTTCCCCAGCTCTGGCAGTTCCAAATATGTGACACTCTCTTTCCAGTCCACATACTATCTTAAGAGACTGGATACTGAATGTGTTATTATCTAAATTTATGTGTTTTGTTCCATGTCCTATTCATCCAGTGGCCTTGCAGCATCTGACCCATGTTAGGAATTCATCTGAGCTGGCTTTCCTTCTGGTCTTGAATTCAGAGTCATAATAAAAGGAGATGTGATTTTTTGAAGCTCTTATCAACTAAATAGATCTGAATTATATAGAAGGAGTTGGTGCAATATAGAAAAATGGGAATTTTTCTACAATAAATGAGGAAATGGTTCTTTAACATAAGATGTCTGATGCTGCCAATGCCTCAAAGGAAGCAGAGCCAATGCTGTTATAGTCTTCCAGGCCTGAGCTTCAGAGCACTTTTTGGTACAAATTATGTGCAGGAAGGCTACTTCTTACTGCTACTCTGCCCCTGGGCCCCAGGCCATATCTTTTTCTACAAAGACCTCAGTCCTGCATATTTCACTTCCCTCCTGGGGAGCTGTTTGTGATCTGATCCTGTAGAATCAGGCCTGGGATTTTCAAAAGAAGCAGAGGGATGGGCCTAGGACCATAGTCAGTACAAGTGCCCCAGACAGGAACTCTACAGGTCCAATGTAAGTTATCTATGGTAAAAATGCCATTCTTAGTGTTCAATCTCACTGGTCATCAGTGAAATCAATCAAAAACCATGGCAAGACATCACAGCGCACTCAGAATGCCTTAAAAAACAAACACTAAGTGATCATCTAGGACTTTCACACACTGCTGTTGGGAGCAAAATCTGGCACAACTACTCTGGAAAACTGGTCATACCAACACAAATAGAATATTATATCTCTTTTTCACTAATTCCACTATTTGCTATAAACCAAAAGAAATAGGTTCTGATTTTTTAAAAAGAGGATATTAGCAAAATGTTCATAGAACATTTCTTTAAAATAACCAAAATCTGAAAACTACCAGAATGTTCATCAACAAGTCACAGACTAAATTAATGTGGTGTAGACCCATGGTAGACTATTATGCAATCATGAAAATTAATAAACTACATGAATGAGTCTTATTTTTTTAAAAAAAAAAGTTCTTTTTGAAGCCAGATAAAAAAAGGAACATATTGTATGATTTCACTTATGTAAAGCTCACTATTCTATGCTATTAGATATCAGAATGGAGGATATCTTTAACTTTGGAGGGCTGGAAAGGGGTATGTTGACAACTTCAGGGGTGCTGGTAATACTGTTTCTTACTTTGGACTCATGAATGTGTTCACTTTATAAACATTCACTGAATGCTACATTTTTTTGCATGTACATAACACTCCAACAGAAGGTTAGAATGATGTTCTGTTTCTATTCATCTACTCCTATAGCCCTTTCATAAAAAGCAGAGCTGTTCATATAAATCACTGATCATCTATAAGTGTGATGCTCGTGTTTTTTCATCTCTAAAATGAAGAATATGAGGTAATCTCTAAGGAGCAGCCCAGCTCTTAGTAATATAATGCTCTGATCCTATTCTTAGTAAACCTCATTAATCAGTAATAAGAAATCCTTCCCAAATTAGTGAAAAGTATAAAATACAGAACATTTGTTTAAAGACTGGCAGTGTTACTGCTTTCAAGAACTAAGCACATTACAAATTGAAATCTAAAAGTCTACTAAATTGAGGTTAATGAAAAAAAATATAGTATATTTTAAGCTGATACTACTCGAAATCACCTGAGCATTACTAAAAGTCTGTGTCTACCCCTGGTAGATTCCCCTATAAAGGGGAGTTATGAATGTCAAATTATCATCTACTGTATCTGAAGTGACCAAATTAGAGCTTGACTGAAAATATCTACCTGCCCTACTCCCTTTCCTCACACCACCACTGACTAAAGCATTTAGTCCCCAACCCAGACAAAGCCAAGACTGAGGACCGGGCTCTGCAGGAGATGGCTTCATACTTGACCGACACACAGATTACTTCCAGATTACTTTGGAGACTTAAGATACTCCAGGGAGCTCAGCATGGCCAATGATGGCAGTGGGGTGGGAATTCTAGGCATATCATAAATAAAACTTCTGCCCGGTGGCTAATCTCATGGGCGCCTCACAAATATACAAACAGATCAAGCAAAGCTCACTCACAGCCTTAGGAGCTTATAAACACAGGCACCTCCCTCCTGACTGCCAACAGAATCACAGCTCTGCAGGGGACTCTCTTTGGACTTTGGTGTCTCCTTCTTGTACAGGGGTAGACATGCTCCATGGCCTCCTCCATCTACAGCAGTGATGACAAAGGAGCTCTTTTGCTAACATCTTAAATCTTTCTCCTCCACTAAACAAGATCAAAGGAAGCAGTTCTGTAGAGGTCACGCTGCAAGTCCAAAGAGCAAAACCTGCCTTAGGAGCTCGCATTCCATAAAGCATGAAAAATGAGAAAATGGGCCCTGATTCCCAGCAAGCCCCCATTCATCAAGAATAAGATACCAACTCCTGCCAACAGACTGAGTGAGTGACAGTGATAGTAGCCAAGTAGTTGGGTTGGGTGAGTTAATTCACAGGGCCCAGTTTACTTGCTAAGACTGTGTGCAATGAGGACTCAGGCTGAAGACCATCCTCTTAGAAGCAAGCAGCTGAGTCAGACCTCAAGCTGCCAGTGCACTTCCCCTCCTCCAGCTCCAGCTACACCACCTGTCTCTGGATCAAATACGGATTGCACAGAGGCATTTCCTGAGCTCTGCAAGCTCACTGACCCAGAGGTTAATCCAACCCCTCCACAGCCGGACCACAAGACAACAAGACTCCTTCCCAATGAGGGAACCATGGAATCCTAGAATTTCAGGGCTGTACAGGATCTGAGAAGCCAACAAGTTCAAGGCCCCGAAATTTCCAGGAATATCCCAAGGTCACAAAGCAGAAATGGAAAGGCCAGGATTCAGCATGTGGTCCTTTGACCTTCACTATACCCAAAACGAAGCCTGTTTGCATCCCAAACACCATCTTGGCCCATGGGGGTGGCGCGTGGAGCACTGTGTGGAGTAAGCTGCTCAGCTAAGTGTAAAGTAGAAGAAGAGCTGCAGCCCATTAGTAATACATACTTGTAGCTAAGGGCAAGGGCTGTAAAGTTACTATTTGTCAGCCTGCCACTATACCACTGCATCTCATACCAGGAGGGCACTCTAGAACCTTGGTCCATTAATGCCAGAATGTCATTCTTCCCTTGAAGGTCTAGAAAAAGTACAGAGCCAGGGAGAAGAAATAATATCCTTATGAGGAAGAGAAGAAACTGAGTCCAAAAATGAAGGAGACCAGAGGGAGTTGGGAGCAAAATCCAGAAACTTAACTTCTATTTTAAACTGTCAATCGCTTGTGCACTTATCAGATAAGTATGAATTAAATGCCCACTGTATGCAGGGCACAGCAGAACTTCCTGACCCAATGCTGAAGGTCATACATTGGAAAGTGAGCTCTCTTCTGCCTCTGCTACTGACTCTACTAACACAGCACCATCTGTAGACTCTGTGTCAGAGAAAAACATAAACACACCTCACAGGACTGCTATGAGGTCTGATGTGAAAGTGAATCAGGAGAGAGCAAGTCCCCTACACATATAAAGCACAGACAGTGTTCCTTCCTGCTGTCTTCTCCACAGGGGCTTTGCATCCACCTGGTGCTCCAGCCCCAGCATCACCAGCATCCCCAGAGGCCCTCTACAACTGAGCATTCTTGGCACCACCTTCCCACACAGCACTGCCCTCTGAACCAGGCCTGTATGGGGAGAGGCCTATGACCTATAGGACCTTCAAAAAGGAGAGAACAGAGAAGAATGGCTGTGACAACTGGAAGGAGAAACCAGCTAGGACATTCACAGTTTACAAGAACAAGTGACTCTCTCATATCCATAAGCAGCGGCTTGTACCAGAGAGTTTCTGTATCATCCAGGTCAGAGCAAGAGATTACCAGGACATTATCAGCTCCAACTATTCCTGCCAGAAGTCAAGTGTGACACTGCAGCAATATAGTCATGTTGATGCTACAGTAGCTACACAGAGATATGCAGATTGCACACAATGCATAGGGACCTCGACACACATCTCTCACATACTTCCTATTCCAGGATGTGACATCCATGCAGATCCTCTGGGCAGCAAAAGCTGCAGGCAGAATATTAATCTGGGAGTCTGCAGCCCAACCATAAGCACTGTGGAGCAGGCATTGCAGTCAGCAGACTTTCATGGGTGGTAAATGTCTACAAAACACCATCCTAGGAGAGGCCGAGTAGAAGGGAGAAGAATGGAGTAAAAAACTGAAAACATCATGGTCCTTATCATATATGGAGTCTCAATCCTGGGGTTAAGATATAAACAAGAACATTTTACCAGAGTGCAGGAAGTAGAAACACAAAGGGAGAAACAACATGGATGAAGAGATCATCATATCCAATTATGGAGCTTACAGAAATATTCAAACCAGTCCTTAAATAGTTGTTAAGCTTTTGAGAAATGCCAGGAGATGATAAGGAATGAGGTGAAAGAAAAAGCTGTGCTCAAGGGGGAAAATCCTTCATTCATTCATTCACTCACTCATTCATTCATCACTAATCACTGACAGTGCCAAGCAGTTCCTCTGTGGTCCCACTGCCTACCCCAGTACTCCAGCCAGCAGGCTGCTTGATGCCTGAGCTCTTGAGGGGCATGGCTCTTCGTACTTCAGCCCAAGAGGTCTGGAGAAACAAGGGCAAACACATAGTCCAGAGCCTGAAATAACCATAACTTGTCACACTAACTTCCCTTAAATCTACCCGGGGGACCTATCAGATCTTCTGAGAAAGTGCTGAGGGGAAAGAAAACAGTTCTCCCATGGCTTAAAGCAAGACTAGATTAAAAGAGCCAGAAACCTGAAAATTCCTTCTTTCTTTTTTCCCCATTCATCACCGTTGGTCTCGGCTGTCACCATCTTCTCCCCTCCAACCTGATGGAGCATGCCTGCAAAGGCTCCAGCCCCTGGGCTCAGGGGCCCTCAAATACTACCCCAGGTAGGAGAAGGATTGATAATCTCTCTGTTTCTGGTTGCAGCAAGTGTCTTAAGTCTCAATGCCCTGCTGTGATGAAAGCCTATGTCCCCCTATAATGATTTTCACCATCACCTGGATCGATTATTCAGCATTCAGCTGCACATAGCACCATTCTGAGAGTCACTTTGAAGAACAAGTTAAACAAACATATAAAATTTCAATACAAAACTGGCAAGCAGGGCCTATGAAGCTGCTCACTGGGCTGTTGCAAGGGAATGGGAGAGGCAACCAAAGAACATTTCCCCAGGCCAACCTCATACTAGGCACTCTTCATTCCTGCTTCTCTTCATTTGGTTGATTTAAAGGGCTCCAGGTATCTTTTAGGATCCCATCCATTTCAACAAACAATGCTTGGACTCCTGCATATGCACTTGCAAAAACTGAATTTGGACCCCCTATCTCACTCCATAACCAAGAATTAATTCAAAATGGTCCATGGACCTAAACGCAGAAGCATAAACTATAACACTTTTAGAAAAAAACACAGGATTAATTCTTTATGACCTTGTGTTAGGCAATGGTGTCTTAGATATAACATCAAAAGTACAATTAAAGGAAACTCAATAAGTTAAGACTTCATCAAAATTAAAAACGCTTATACTGCAAGTGAGACCATCAAGAAAGTGAACTCCACAGAATATGAGAAAATATTTGCAAGTCATACATGTATTAAGAGGCTTACAATCAAAATATATATATAGTTCTTACAACTCAAAAATTAATCTTTCAATAAATACTCAGTTTTTAAATGGCCAAAGTATGCTGGGAGTGACAGCACATGCCTATAATGCCAGCAGTCAGGAGGTTGAGGCTGGAGGATCAATGCAAGCTTGAGGCCAGCCTGGGCTACATAGTGAGTTCAAGGCCAGAGTGAACTAAATACTGAGACTCACACACACACACAATGACCAAGTATATAAATAGACATTTCTTCAAAGAACATATACACATAGAAAATAAGTACATGAAAGATGCTCAACATCATTCCCCAAGAAGGAAAAGCAAATCAAAGTTACAATGAGACACCAGTTCAGATGGTCTTAAAAAAAAAAAAAAAAAAGAGAGACTAATAAGTAGAGGCAAGAGTGTAGAGAAGGGCCGAGGATTTAGCTCAGTGGCATAAGCACCTGCCTTGCAAGCGCGAGGTCATGAGTTCGATCCCCAGTACAAAAAAAAAAAAAAAAAAAAGAGCGTAGAGAAACTGGAACAGAATCCTCCATACACTGCTGGTTGTAAGGCAAACGGTGCAGCCACTTTGGAAAACAATGTGATAGTTCATCAACAAGTTAAGCAGGCAGTACTGAACCATGTAACACAGCAATTCCATTCCTAGGTATATGCCAAAAGAAAGGATAATATGCCAACATAAAACCCAGTACACCAATGTTCATTGCAGCTCTATTCATAAAAGCCAAACTATTGAAACTATCTAAATGTCCCTTCAAAAATTATGAATGGATAAACAAAATGTGGCATATACCTATGACATGAAATATTATTTAGTAATAAAGAGAAATGAAGTACTGGTTTATGCTACAACTGGATAAGCCCTGAAAACATTACATTAGGTAAAAGAAGCCAAACACAAAACACCACATTCTATATGATTTCATTTGTAAGAAATTCCCAGAATAAGTGACTCCAAGAAAACAGAGTGTAGATTGATATCTTTTCAGAGGTAGGGATGGGGTCAGGGTTGGGAGGAAATGTGAAATAACTGCTAGTGGGTATAGAGTTTCTTTTGGGGGTGATAAACATGTTCAAAAATAAGACTATGGTGACAGTTACAGAACTCTAAACACATTAAGCCACTGAGTTATACACTAAATATTTGTATCATTTTGTTAGTGCTGCCATAATTAAATACCAGAGACTGGGCTGCTTAAACAACAGAAATTATTTTCTCATGATTCTAGAGACAAAGAATCCAAAGTCAAGGTGTCAGCAGGACTGCTTTTGTCCATTTTTTCCCTCTGGTTGGCTTGCAGACAGCTATCTTCTCCCTTTATCTTCACATGGTACTTCCCCTGTTTATGTCTCAATCCTGAACCTCTTGTGGTATGGAGGACACCAGTCATGTTGAATGGGTTACAGTATACCCACATGACCTCATTCCACCTGAATGACTTCTTTAAAGACCCAGTCTCCAAATACAGCCACTCTTTGAGGCACAAGGAAATAGGACTTCAATATGAATCTGAGGGGACACAATTCAATCCATAGCAACAGGAGAGTTTATGGTATGTGAATTATGTCAGTAACTCTGACCTTAAAAATTCCATTCACAAATCCTGGAGATCAGCTTATCCATCCCCTTGTTTGACAAGCAGGGAACTGAAATCCAAACAGAGAAATTACTCACCAAAGATCACAACTGGGCAGAGGTGGATCTGACAGCAGAAGGCAGAGCCCCAAATCAAGCCTAGTTCTTTCTGCTATACACTCCTGCCACCCCAGCCTCTGAGGCTCAGAAACAGGACAGACAGTGATGGGAAAAGAAAGTTTTAAACTTAAAAAAGAAAAATGCCTAAGAACTTAGATCATGTGCAATTAAAGTGCAAATACACTCTGTGGTTGGGGGAGGGTGGCAGACAACGAGGCTCTGAGGAGGCCCTGGAAGAGACCAGCACAGTGACAAGCAGAGGGTCCATAAGCAAATGCAACACAAACTCCACTCCGTGTGCCAGGGAAAGTGGGAGCATGTTCCTGAGCAAGATGCGGTTTTGAGAAGAGTTGGCACTTCAGCTAATCCTTGAAAAGTGGGCCTAATTCCACCAGGATGAAGGTTTTCCAGGCAAAAGGGGCCACAGGCACAAATGCAGGTAATTCCAGATCTGTTCAGGAAATAGCAAGTTGGCCAGTACAGTGGAAGCATATGCTTTATACAAGACACAGTGGGGGATTACAAAGCAAAGGCAGCTTGAGGTCAGTTCTGGAAAGCTATGTGTGCTACACTTAGAAGTACTGCCTTGAGAGGAGCCACTGAAGGCTCCAGAGCAGGAGTGTAACATGAACCAAGAGGTGCTAGGGAAAGGTTATCCTACCCACAGCAGTGGACAATAGGGCATCACTTCAACAGGGCTCTTGTATGAGGCATTCATTGGACAGGGTGTTAACCAAGGTACCTGCTCCAATGAGAGACAGGGACACAGGAATCTCCACATCTAAGCCTGGTCAGATTTATCTTAATCAGACTTAGTTGAGGAAAGTAAGAAGAGGAAACTCTACAGGCACTGAAAAGCTGCCAATTCCTGGAGCCCATGTTGTGATTCAGTGCTGACAGCCCTTCATCTTTACCATTTCTTTTTCTTTCTTTTTTTTTTTTTCAGTAGATAAAGGGAGGGGTGGATAAGGAGAGAAAAACACAATGGAGTTGCTCAGGTGAACAAAAGCACTGATTCATTTTTGCTTCCTACTTTTATCAGGGTGTGCTGCTCCTTCAGCACCATATAATCATATGGGACACAGCCTGCACATACAGCTCAAGCACGAGCGCATCCTGGACACAGTGCTGTCTGCCTGCCAACGTCTGCTGAACATCCTGAAGATCAGGGAGCAGGTGGGAAGGGCTCGGGGATGCTCAGAGAATGGGAGAACACAGCCTAAGAGGTTGATGGAAAGCTTATCTCAGGCCCAGGCAAGTCGCCAGGTAATCTCAGGTGAGATACACAGTATCTCTACATCTCAGTTTCTTAGTCTGCACTGACAAATAGAAGTTGCTGTTCATTAGTCAGTGTCCACTATGTGCCAAAAACATTTCAGGCTTTTGTATCTTACAAAATATCTTGGGAGGTAAGTATTAGTATCCCCATTGTACAGATGGAGAAAGTGGGGCTCAGAGGTTAAATAGATGAGTCAAGATCCCAAGGCTGCGCATGAACTCATAAAACCCTCTTTCTTGAATTTACCTAAATTCAATGGAAATAAAACCTGCTCTGCCCTTCTCCACCTACATGCTGGGAGGTTCAGTGGGAAGAATCATACCCAGCCTGCATGGCACTCCACTGTCCTTACCAATATTGTAGTTACTCAGGTCAAAATGTGGTAGCCCCCAACTCTGCAAGACTTCACTTCAGCTGAGGCCTTCACCCCATTCCATTCTCCTCCACCGACCTCTAATCCAGCCCTGTCACTTCCTCTATCCACTGTGAGAGGACTGTTCTTGATCCCTGGGTTCCACTCAACTCATAGAAGCCAAGTGTCACCTTAATTCCAACCCCAGAAGACATGGCCATCTCAATCCTAACCACTGTAGCTTCCACCTGCTACCATCCCTTCCCCATCCTGGAAGGGGTGACATGAGAGGAGGGAGGCAAGGGCTCTGGCTTAGGGGTCACACTAAGCCATTTCCTTCTTTTCCAGGAGCCAGCGAATAGTAAAGGCACACCAGACATGTGAGCAGAGGCTGCTGACACACACAGAAGCATGCCAACCGGTTATTAATGGGGGAAAACTGGACCTGACACTGTCAGTGATCTGAAACCTCCCAGCTGAGAAAGGTTTTGTTTTTTTAATAAATAATAAATAACACAAGGTGTTTATTTCCCTCTCGAGCCATATTTCTTGAGGCTTGTAAGTCACGGCTGTCACCTGGAGAGACCATGGAGCAATGCAGCATAATCAAGTCCCTTCTCCTTCCTGAAGAGTTCAAAGCACATCAGACAGACTCTCCTTTATCTTCCTCACAATTGGGGGAAGGGTCTGGCTACTCTGCCTCCAAAATGCCTGCAATAAATACTTGCTAACTGCCCAAGGGGGACAATTCCCTCACTGCACAGATGGGAAAGTGGAAAATAGGAAATCTACTTGGCACCCACATGATCCAATCTTCCCAGCTCTGAATCCATGCTTAATACTGCCTCTCAGTCAAAGCCTACATTTGCTCAAAGGGCCTAGGAGAGGTGGGTATGGTCCCATACTTGAGACAGAAATACAGACTACAGAAGTGTACCAATAATAGCCAACTGACATCTCAATTAGCTCTCACACACAGCCTCCTTATGACAATTTCATAAATTCAGAGTATTATCAACTGTCCTTGTCTGGACACTTCCACAGCAACCTGTCTTGCTTATGTTGCTGATCAGTATCATAATTGTGTGTGCAAACTGCCTCCCTCCATCTCATGATTTTTATTAATTTATTACTTTACAATCCTTATAGCCCTCGAAGGACAACCCTGTACCCTTAATACACAAAGCAAGTGCCACAATCTGGCATCCTCAGACCAAAACCACCCCACAGATAGTTTTATTTGGTCTGTATCATGTTTTAAATCTTTAACCAGTTGCAATAGATAAAAATCAGTAGATATTTAACTGAAAACTGGGAGTTCAAATTTCCCTTAAAAATGGAAGATCTTTAAAATTTATTTTTTTTAATTTATTTTTTTTTTATTGGTACCAGGGATCAAACTCACGACTGTGTGCTTGCAAGGTAGGTACTTATGCTGCTGAGCTAAACCCTCAGCCCCAAAAATGGAAGATCTTAAAAAAAAAAAAAAAAAAAGATCTTGCAAACCACGAGAACCATGCAGAATATGCTACTGCTAAGCCGGGCATGGTGGCTCATACCTGTAATCCCAGCACTTGGGAGGCTGAGGCAGGAGGATCGTTGTGAGTTTGAGACCAGCCTGGACTACAAAGTGAGCTCAAGGCCAGCCTGAACTGCTGTCTCAAAAAGACAAAAAAAAAAAAAAAAAGAATATGCTACTGCTTCAGACCAATGATCTTTGAGAAATGCCAATTGTCTTTCTCCAGCCAGACCATATCTGTTGAAGGTTGGGGAAAGCTCTACAAAAAAAAGATTCACTACAATCATGTGACCATTAGCACCCCAATTTCATGTACTGATCACTGAGTGGGGATAAGGGGAATCATGACATCACTGAGGGTCCACAATGGAAGCAGCTTCCACTAATCAGACCTGGAGCCCAGAAGCTTGTAAGACCTGAGTTGCATTTAAATATTTATATAAGGGCTGGGGATTTAGCTCAGCAGCATAAGCACCTGCCTTACAAGCACGCGGTCATGAGTTCAATCCCCGGTACCAGTAAAAAAAAAAAAAAAAATATTTATATATATATATATATATATATATATATATATATATATATATGTATGTATGTATATTCCTTCATTTGTACTTAAGTAGTAGCTCTTCTTTTGCATAGTAAAATATTTGCAGTTATGTTCTGTGTTGGGCATTCTGCTGCAAAACAATAAGAACAGGACATGGAAGGGGAACAAAAGAAAGAGAAATGAAGTTCTGGCAATACCACGCTTACGTTTTGGTGTGGCAACACAGCTAGAACTGAACAGCATGAGTGTGTTAAGAGGCAATACACGCTCTTCAATTTGTCATAGACCTTAAGCCCTGTCCTATTTCCCTTGTCTGAGTTTTCAGCCTTGAAGCAAACTGAATGCCACTGAATAGGAGAGCCTGAAGGAGATGGCGGAGTTAGGAATTATTTAACTAGTGAAAAAACATACTTTACATCTGTGTACCCAAGCCAGCAGGCTTCAAAGCCAGAGCTACAACAAAATGCATAGGTATGAGCCTTTAAAATGGGGTTTTTTGGGTCAAGGATTTAGCTCAGCAGTGTAAGCGCCTGCCTGGCAAGCACGAGGTTGTAAGTTCGATCCCCGGTACCAAAAAATAAAAATATAAATAAATAAAATGGGGGTTTTGCCACCAGACTGACTAAGGGCAGTTAGTGAGCAAAGACATGGACCATGATCTGAGCTAAATCTAGGACTGCTCTCAGGCACCTGACTTCCGGCTGGTATTTACTAACCCATAAGGAGATCTCGTGTAACTCTGGGAAAGAATGAAAGACTGCCTGGCCTCTTGAATTGTCCTAAAGAAACATTACAAAAGTGGCGGGGAGGGGGGTGTGCCACATGGAAACCACAATGTAATTATCAGTGAATATTAACATAGTTTCTGGTATTATTTAGGTAAAACTGAATAAACAAGTAGGTAAACTGATAAATACTCAATGATTCCTATGTAGTGATTTAAAAATCTAATTGTGATGATTATGTAGCTTGTAGTAGAATATTAAATAAAGCAAACAGAATGCAAAATCCTATCTACAGTATGACTGCAACAATGTAAAAATTATATATGCAAGTAAATACAGACTGAAGGCACTGTGGAAAATGGAAAGTTGATTTGTTGGGATGACAGTTCGTGAGGCCTTTCTTTCCCCAAATTCTTTTGATTTGTATTCTGACTATACAGCATTATTTATATAACAGCACCTTTTTTTTTAAATGCCCAGTTGCTCCTAACCCTGAAATAAACTAGCACAATCCAAAAACAGATGGTGATGAGGGCTAGGTAGGAAATGTCTGCTTCACTCAGGGCCTTTGTGGGAGTGCTACATGGCCAGGCACAAAGAAAAAGTGTCACTAATCAGTCTGCAGATGAGGGGCAATGTGCATGCACATGAACACACATACACTCACTCAAAGGAAGCTCAGCATTCCTCACTAAGCAGGGCATCAAACCATCCGAGGGTCCCCTGCATCGTGTGCAGGACCCTATGCAACCCTGTCATTTACATGATAGCTGTACAGTCCCTGTCTTCTTGGTACTGTGTGAGGAAAGAAAATGGCTCTGATCAGTTTCCAGGCAGAAACAGCTCAAAGCAGCACCATGGTTTTGCCTGTGGACCTGAACTGATGTCATGACCCATACCCTGCCTCCTTTCACCTTGAGCTCCACAGGATGGCTCTCAGGGTTCCCAACACACATTTCCTGGGGTCTGTTGCTAGGACCTCAGGAACAGGGAGAAGGCTGCTTGCACTGGGAGGCAAGAGCGTCCGAAGGACACAAGGACCACTGCAGGTCCGTCTGAAAGCAGGGTTTGTGGACCACCTAAACCCTTGGCAAACCCAGGATAGCAAGGGAGAAGGCAAGTGTCAGGGGGTAAACAACTAGATCAGACCTCACAGAGGCCTCCCTATAGCCAGGCAATTCAAGCTGTGAAGTGGCAGCTGCCTTACTGTGAACCGACAGAGAGCTGGGACCTTAGAAAACCAAAAGCAACTTCCTTTCCTCTAGTTTCCAATATGATCAGACACCCTAGGGAGAGATTTCCTGCTGTGAATTCCCCAGAGGATGAGAGCTAGAAGAGGAAAACCTCCACAGAAAGGTATCTGAGCCAAGCAGCCAAATCAAACCCCAAATCCAGTAGGCCTCCCAATTGCAGGGGATATACTTATATGTAATGGCTGGGCTTCTGCATTTCAATTACAATGCTTATCTTACTTTAAAAAGAATAAAAGAAAGAAAGAGAGAGGAAAAATGGAGGAGAGAAATGTTACTCATTGCTGCCCTATTCTGTTAATATCTGGGTCTGCAGAGGAAGTCCCACTTAGGGAAGCCAAGATCCCAACAAACAAGCATGGGAAGAAGACAGCCCAGCCACTCAGGGCATTAAACCAGAGAGACATGTGCAGCCCTGGGGCCACCCAGCTGGTGGCATCTGCCATTGGGAGGGGATAGCTGGAGAGGGCCAAGAAGGACCAAATGTGAAACCAGTGTCAGGCAGCAACAGCCCCTCCTCCTTAGGCAGGTCCCACCCCAGGGTTGTTTCCATGCACTTTTTCCTGTGAGAAAAGAATGGTAAGAATGCAGCCCAGCCATTACCCAAATCCACCCTACATGGGCTCCATGCCCGATTACATACAGAGCAGGGAGCCTTCCAGAGCCTAGAATCAGAAAATCCACTTAAGAAATTCAGATTAGCAGCCAGAAACTTAAAACACAGGTAATGCATTAAGAGGTTCCCTTTCAATTGAATATATACATAAGCATGAACGCATGCAAACACATGCACGTGCACAACTCACATACACATGTACACATGCACAGGCATGCATGAAAACACACAACCACACATGCACACATTCACATTCTGCAGCTTTGTGACAGCACATAACAAGCCACATGCAAAGGTGGCCAGAAACACTCCTGGACTTTTATAGCTCTTCAGGGACCTGATCTCCAGGAAGTGCTAACAATTGCAATCCAATTGTGTCCCTGGCTTGCACAGCCCACTGGAGACTGGAGACCTTGCAGGGGGAGGAAGAACTTCACTGGGAAAAAATGTTGACAAGAGTTTAATGTCAAGCGGAAGGACAAAGGCTTGGATGAAGAGCCTGACTGAGAAAGCAGGCGTTCTGAGTGTTCTGGCAATTTGCATGGAGCTGTGCAGGGAGTATTAAGTTAAAAGGCACAGAAGGGGCTGGCTCCCCAAGACCAGGACAGGCCTGGGGTACAAAGGGGCAACATGTCTCTCTCTCTCTCTCTCTCTCTCTCTCTCTCTGTTTCTCTCCTGCAGTGCCTAGAACTTGGCATGTTGCAATCAGTACTTAAATGGGAATTAGCTAACACAACCCCAAGCTAGAAACAAGGCTTGGAAACTCTAAAATCCTAAAACATATTGTTTGCTCTGAAGAGACCAAGCAAGATGGCAGAGAAGAAAAACTAGTACTCAATGAGTACCTAACATAGACCAAGCATAGGACATCTGTAATTCTAAGAATTGGAAGCACTGTGAATACAGTGGCCTAGGTAGTTGCCTTTGGTCACATGACTAAAATTAAGACTGGCACCACATGTGCCAATTCTAGAGGCCAGATACACTACTCCCCATTTGGGGTGTCATGACCAGCCTTTCCATGGGTTTGTTTTGTTTTCTTTTGTTTTGCTTTTTGGTGTTTTGAGACAGGGTTTTGCTATGTAGTTCAGACTGCCCTTAAACTCACTAAGTAGCCTAAGCTGGTCTTAAACTCACAGCAATCCTCCTGCATCAGCTTCTCAAATGCTAGGACTATAGGCATGTGCCAACACACCCAGCTTCATGATTAGTTTTTTCAAAATAAACCTCCCCAGCCCAGCCACCCTTAAAAAAACAAATGAATAAAGTAAAACGCTATTTTACAAGGTGGCTTTAGCCAGTTCTCTTCAACTCTCTAGGCATCAGCAGCACCTTGTCTATCAAGGGATGGTTGGTGGTTTTCTAAGGCCCTTTCTGAAGTAGGCTCCTTACTCCAGCAGGACTGAAATGGGTTCAGAGAGGCTTACAGCCTCAGTGTGGTTCTCTAACATTCACTTTCTGTGCTGAATCCTAACCAGAGCTGCTCTTGTGTGTGACTCCCAACAAACCACAGACTACAAAATGAATCATTCTGCTTGCTGCCTCTGCCTAGAGCTGTGTCCAGCACACCACAGTAGTCAGTAGATGTCACTGGCTGGCTGAATGAATCATCGGTCAATCAATGAAAGAGTAAACAAGTACTCCTTGAAGGAAAGTGTTCTGCAAAGCAAGCCCTTATGAAGATCTGTTCCCCTACAGATTTCCTCTCAAAGTACAAGAGCTGGACCTTCCCAAATCACTCTGCATTGAAATCACCTGCATTGCTTTTCAAAATGCAGATTTCTGCCTCTGTTTCCAGAGTTTCAGGCTCAGAGAATCTGGGATGGGGGCCCAGGAATCTGAATTATTAAAAAGCTTACCACATGTCTCTAACTCAGAGCCAGGTCTGGAATCACTGATGTCTATTACTTGGCTAACACCCATGCAGTCCCGCACTGGAACTAAAGGAAGCTAAGAAGGAAAAACAAAGTAAATGACTCTTTCTTAGAGCCTTTTTTTCAAAGGGCTCAAATCAATCTTTTATACCACGATGCTGGTACCTGTTGGACTGAGACAGGTGACAATGCTTCTCCCTCCTGAGATCTGGCAAAGAAACAGGACTTCTTCCCTCTTTTCATATCACTCTAGAGCTCCTGAATTCAAGTTCTTTAGAGCTTCAAGGATGCCACTGAATTTCAAAAAAAAAAGGAAGAATAAGGCCATGCACACATTTGGCTGCAGGCCACACTGATGCCAGGATTGGCAACACTTGGCCCCTTCCCAGACTGAGCAAGACACATTGGTTCTTTCACAGTTCAAATCCTGAAATCTGACCCTGTCACACACAGAGTCTCACCAATGTCAACCCAGCAGACTAGAAGGAACAGAGACCTCAGCCTCTGTCTCTTGGGCAGGCAATAGACCTTCCATTTATTTCATTCACAAAAATTACAGTATTAGTAAGAAGTGCCAAGCACAGGAGTCAACTTCGAAAAAGATAAAAGAATAACTACTCCTCTTCTTTTCAGCAAAAATGTGGCCCTTTCAAGAGTCTGAAAGATAAGCTGCCCATGCCCCACAATTTACCCAGGAGCCAATAGCAGATACCACACTGAGCCCCCTCCAGCAAATGGGACACCTCATAGAAGCAAGAGCAGAAAGGCCTCACTTCTTCCTCAGCCCCCTCCTTCTACCCAGCCCTGGCCAAGATTGATGGAGCCAGGACAGCTGCAGGGGGCGGGGGGGAGGGAACAGCTGGACACAGGGAGGGCCTGGGCAGAGTCCCAGCTGGGCCTTGAGAGAGACATGGATCTCCTCTGCACATTATTCTTTCAAGCTAGAATGTGAGCACCAGTTCTACCTCAACCTTGCTCCCTTCTCCTCCTGGCCCTTCACAGGCAGGAGGTACCTCTGGATTCCACAAACAGCAGAGCTACTCAGCAACACGGCCACATGCTGTAACCCCTGGAGCAGCAGCCCAGTGCAACCACAGCCTGGACCACAGCACCCATCCTGTACCCTCCTTGTTCCAGCCCTACCAGCACCCAGGCCCACAGAAGAAAGTCTAGGATTCTGATCCCAATCCAAAGAAGTGAATGGCAATGCAACCCCCTACTGATGTGGGTGTTGGCCCCAGGGTCAGTGGACATGGCTCTGTTACAAACCAAATTTATGACTCTTGACAGACAGAGGACCAAAGACTGGTTCCACTAAAAATCTCCATGGCTTCTATTTCCAGTTTCCTTGTCTGAAAATGAGGCTAATGATATTCAACTTACAGAGTAGGTCTTAGAAGTAGAAGGCTCATACTCTGGTCCATGTGGAGCCTCAGTTTCCACATCTATAACGTGAGCAGGCTAGACTAGATGGCCTCATAGATTTTCTTCAGACCTATAAAATCCATTTTGCCTCTAAGCCAGTAATGCAGGGATGCGTGCTCTTTATACCTCTATCTAAAGGGTCAGGGATTTAGCTCAGCGGCATACGTGCCTTCCTAGCAAGTGCGTGTTCATGAGTTCGATCCCCAGTAACAAATAAATAAATAAACAAAGGGAACACCTGCCTAGTTCTTCCCTGTCTCCCATACAAAGGAGGCCCTTGTGCTCCTCAGTCCTACACCCTATAGAAACTCACATTCAGCCTCCAGAAGTACTTGGATCCAACTCCCAAGGGCAGGCTGTTTGCTAAGGTATACCTCCCCATATATATGCATAGTATGAGTGCTACTTAGTAGTGTCTCCCTACAAGCAAATCATTGTCAACATACCTCACACCAAAGGTGCTCACTGGTATGTGCAATACTAAGGGAAAACTATCTGTCCAGAATAGCACCATCCAACATGGCAGCCTTTAACAGTGTGGAAAGCCACTGGTGTATAAATGCTTATTAACAGAAAATAAATAAAACTAAAGTTTCAGTTCCTTGGATATATGAGACACCCTTGAATGCTTACAACAATGGACAGTCCATAGTATTAGGCAGTACACATAGTACACAGTGGTCATCAGGCTTTGGGCCAGCAGATGCTCTCTGTGGGGTAGAGCTAGGCCCTAGGAGCTCATACTGAACTTGCAGGTAGGGGCAGAGAAGGGGTGATGGTAGCAATGAAGGGGCAAGCACACCCTACTGGAGGACCCCACTGCCCAAGCAGTGAATCATATGCCTTCCATCAAATGATGCCCAGAGTAGCTGCTTGCACAGTGTGCTCACAATAGTGTGTGAGGATCCAGGCTCCTGTGTACCTGCCCACCTCACCTCTCAGTGAAGGACTCCCTGACCCTGACACCTAGCAGGTCACAGCAGCAACTATTATACCACAGTTAATTTGGGGGAGGTGAAGGACACCTATCATTCTCTCCATCTAGTAGCATACTCCTAACCTCTTCTAGCTCAAAATCTGTACCTTGTCTTGGGGCAGAAAGTGTAGCTGACCACTTGCTTCCCAACAACTCCTCACACCTCATCTTCTGACAACAGCAAGACCTGTGGAAGCCAGGCCTTCTATTTCCAGCCCAGACTAGCAAATATCAGGCTACAAAAGAAAGAGACCAGGTTTAATAAAATATCTGCTGTATTCAAGATTCTGTCAAGGCCTTTACACTTATATTTTCCTATTTGATGTCCAGAAGAAAAAAAAATGCTGCAAGGTAGGGTATGGTTAAGCCTACATCCCAGATGGGAAAATGAAGGCTCAGGAAAGTTAGCTGGCATGTGCAAGTTACTAAGTGTCACTATCTGCTGCAAACCCAGAATGTCCAATTCAAAGCTTACAATTCACAGAGTTATCTGATAAAGAGTTGAAACAGGACTGAGCACTGACACTCTCCTCCCCAGGGACCTCTCAAAAATGAGGGTCAAGATGGAGGTCATTTTGCAGTTGTGCATTTCTGGCCTGAGAAAGTATCTAATCCCATGAAGGTCTCAGTCTTGAGGAGGTGAAGAAAAGCCACAAAGACACAAAGGGAGAAGGACTCAGAAGAAAGAGGAAAAGAGTAGAGGGAACCAAAAAGGAGACCAAAAAAGAAGGGCAGAGTGCCCAGAGGCTTTTAAACTTACTTAATTCATTAATTACTTGTGCAATTATTGGTCTAATGCCTGTCTTCCTCCACCAGACCTCAGATGCCACGAAAGAAATAACCTTGTCTGTCTTGTCCACCTTGTGTTCCTAATAGAGTATGTAGGTGCTTAATAAATACCTATAGAAAGATGGAAGCTGGAAACAAGACAATGAGAAAAATAAACAGAACATCAAGGGACTGGGTACAAAGAAAAATCTTCTTTTTTGCCTATTCAGGGACCAACATCTCCATGAGGTCTTGTTGACCTCAGCTGCCTGAGGTCCTCTGGGGTAGACACAGAAGAAAAACATCCTATCTTCTAGTGGGCTCCAATCCCTCTCACCACAACCCTTAACTACCACAGGTCATAAACCTAGGCTATGTCAGGGTGAGAAAGACCTACAGGATGTTACTGTCCAGTCTCACCATTTTGCAGATGATGAGTCTGTG
Organism: Hydrochoerus hydrochaeris; assembly: GCA_004027455.1. Taxonomy (NCBI): domain Eukaryota; kingdom Metazoa; phylum Chordata; class Mammalia; order Rodentia; family Hydrochaeridae; genus Hydrochoerus; species Hydrochoerus hydrochaeris. The sequence continues at coordinate 131,926 of PVLA01004095.1, read as the reverse complement.
GCCCAGAAGGAGAAGGGACTTGCCTGAGACACACAGCTTGAATGGGGAAAAGTCCTCATATTTGTGCCTACAGGAGCTTGGCACTTGAAGGTCACTGCTGAGCCTGAGTGCTCTATGGCTTGCTTGCAGGACCAGCAGGAATCTGCAGCCCATCTGTCTCTCCAGCATGCCAAGAGGCTTCCCTCCCCTGTGCCATGTTAATGAAGCCCATCACAGGTGATCTCAGAACAGTGCACCAGTAGGAGGTTCTGCTGGCCATCACACAGTCCTTTCATTTCCGATGTCCCAGCCTGACACTCCTAATGGTCTGGGCACTTTCTGCTTTGAGCCCCAGGTGGGCATACATCACCTTGGCTAATATCAGCCATGCCTTCCCCCCAGCCATCTGGACAGAGATGAGGAGAGATCAGGACACAGTGATCCTGGCAGAGAGGACTGCTGGGATGCTTCAGACACCTGGTCTCCATTCTTGCCTGCCCTCATGTGCATGTGCTGTTTGGAGACAAAGTGAAGGGCAAGAAGTCTTCTCTTTTTCTCAATATCCCCATATGTAATTGGGAATCTTCTACCCTAAGGTGGCAAGATGTGTTGAGAAACTGTTCCTATACCCCCCGCAAAAAGGAGGAAAAAATCCATAAGAAACCAAGTGAAAGGTAAGGCCTCTGCCCTGGGGGAGCCTCAGGTAAGTACACATTCAACACCTGTTGACATAAAAAGACCATTTGCTGAGTAAGATGCTGCCAAGTAAAGGATGCAGAGCATGAGCACCATAAGCAGGCCCAGTTACTGAAGCCTTGAGCCACACTTAGAGAGCAGTATGAGCTCAAGAGGCTAAGACAAATGTAAGTAACCTCAGCTCTGAAACCAGGGCTGGAGGACCCATTGCCCAAGCAGTGAACTGCATATGCCTTCCACCAAAGGATGCCCAGAGTGGCTGCTCACATGGTATACTCATGACAGGGTGTGAGAAGAACCTTAGAAAAGAACTTGGCGCATGAAAACAAAGAAGGACCATTTTCTAGAAGATGCCCTTGAGCTACACAAGGCAATGAAGCAAAATGACAGACTTGAAGTCAAGAGAATGGCAAAGAAATACATTGTACAAGGGGCCGGAGGTTTAGCTCAGCGGCGTAAGTGCCTGCTTGGCAAACACAAGGTCTTGAGTCCAATCCTTGGCAGAAGGAAGGAAGGAAGGAAGGAAGGAAGGAAGGAAGGAAGGAAGGAAAGAAAGAAAGAAAGAAAGAAAGAAAGAAAGAAAGAAAGAAAGAAAGAAAGAAAGAAAGAAAGAAAGAAGAAATACAGTGTACAAGTCAGGTTATCCTCACAACATACATGTCTTGAGATAACAGGAAAGAGGGATAAGTATCACTGCAGTTATTGTTCAGAATCCAACATCTCAGGGTCTGAATTTGACCCAAATGCAGATGTCACTGAAGGGCATCCCTGGCTGAGGGTCCCATGATAATGCATCTCTTTCACTCCAAGACACAGCCAGGATATGAGGGGTGAGAGAACTGAGCTGTACCCATGTGCACAGAGGATAGAAAGCAACACTCACTAAGAATTCCACCATGCAATGCTCCTAACTATCACAAACTAGGTGTCTCTAAGCACAGAAATCTATGTCTCAATTCTAGAGACTGAAGATCAAGATCAAGTGTGCACAGGGCCATGCTCTCTCAACCAGGGAGACTCCCGGTTACTTCCAGGGGTGGCTGGCAATCCTTGAAGTATACTGCTCCCATCTCTGCTTGCTTCTTCATAGACATCTTCCTTCATCTGTGTGTCTAAACTTCCATCTCAGTCACCAGGCTGGGGTCTGCTCTAACCCAACATGACTCATCTTAATGTGATTACATCTGCAAAGGTATGACATGATTTTGGGGGCCACTATTCAACTCATTACAGCTAGACGATGCCCTGGGGTCTGCCATGCCCATCACAGTGGGGAGGTTACAATGGACACCCAGTGATCTGAGTTTTAGTCTCAAATCTACTACAACTGGCCAGGTCACCTCAGTCAGATCTCCAACTTTCTCACTGTCTTTGCTGTCTTTGAGGAGCCTTGATTTCCCAGGTTCATCTCAACTCTAAAACTGCCATAGTGAAAGCAAGTAAAAACCAGCATGAATTCATAATTTTAACAATATAAGCAGAAATATAGATTGTACATACATGAGTTGGCAGACAGATGTCCTAGTTCTGTTCTGAGAGTACCGAGAACCAACAGCACCCCAGCAGGAACAAGCACATCTAGTGCCTGGATCTCGGCATCCAGCGGAAGGACAGGCACTTAGGTAAGTGACTAGAGCTACAGTAGGTACAGCAACATGAATCTGGAGCTTTTTGTGCTGCCAGAAAGAAGGAACATTCAAAAAGGATAGTGACATATCTACCCAACTGAAACAGGTCCCAGTGGCTACAGCTAGAGCAATCTGAGCAACTGAATATAGCACTGAATTATAACTAGAATTCATGAAATAAAATAAACATATTTATGATATATCATAACTATACATTTATTATGCTATACATTTTGAACCTGCAGTGATAAAAATAACTTTATTAATTGAATAAATAAAGAAATGAGAGAGCAGGTCTTCCAGGAGAATTCCAATTAATAAATGCAGAGGAAATGAAGGAAGGTCTGGGGATTTAGCTCAGCAGCATAAGCACCTGCCTGACAAGAGTGAGGTCGTGAGTTTAATCCCTGGTACCAAAAAAAAAAAAGAAATGAAGGAAATAGAAAATTATCATTAGTCAAACACCACAAAAATAAACATTGCAGGCATGCTAAGACATTTAAGGAATGAGTATTTGTATAGTGTCAAAATATCTGCTCCTAAATATTTATTAATTTGAAAAAAAAAAACTGTAGCTTTCACATAGAGAGCCATGGTCAACATCTCTTCCTCCAAAGAATCAAAGGTAATATCACTAGGAGTTCAACTCATTCCCATAAGCCCCTTGACATCATGCACTGAAAAGGATGCAGTGCCACAGCCATGGTGTCCTATCCAGGACACACAGCCTCAACTCAATCTTGAGAATACACTGGACATTCCCAAGGTGAGACATCATCCACAAAGGACCAGACTAGTCCCCTCCAGTACAGTCAAGATCATGGAAGACAAAAACAAAGGAACTGCCAGGCTGAAGGGGCCCAAGGAAACAGGACAACTAAAAACAAAGGATTCGGGAGTAAAAATGAGAAAAGCGGTGAAATCTAAATAAAGTCTGTATTTAGTTAATAATATTGTACTGATGTTAATTTCTTCATTTTGACACTTATACTATGGTTATATAAGATGTTAATAACCACCAAAAAATCAAAAATAAGACAGTGTTTATGTATGTGTATGCTGCACACACACAGACACATGCTACCAGGACACAGAACCTGTGAACACCACATGCACATGCTTCTAAGGCCACATGTGCAGGTGTGTGGGAACACCCATAAATTTGTAACAGCACAGTGGATGGGGTGGGAGCAAGCAGAGGAGGGAGGGGAAATAGCCTTTTGCTGTTTCAGGCTGTGTGCTGAGCCTCGGATCCAATTTTCACAAAAGGATTACTAGATTACATTCTTTACCACAGGCAGCTGTCCCTGTCAAATAAATAATCATCGCCTTACATTTATATATCACCTTTCATCCCACAGCCCTTTCCCTACATCTCAGACCAGCCTGGGAATGGCATCAACTCCACACAGGAAAGGAGGAAGGGAGAAGCAAGGGAGGGGCAGTCCACAAGAGGAAACCAACCTGGATCCCATTCAGGTACCAAGAAGGGTGGGGGAGGAGCCCAGGGCCCAAATGAAGAAAAGAGGAACTTGGTCGTCCAGAAGGGAGCCCTGAAATGTATGTTCTGAAATAAGCTCAAGGTCAGGGCAAGGGAGAGGCAGGTCCTGAGCAGGTGCTGCCTGCTGCTGCAGCATCTACCCTGCAGCAGCAGGCAGCATGGGAACCAGAATTTTGCCTGGAGTAAGCATGGAACTGTACACAAGCCTCTGTCTCATCTGTGACACATGCCTGTCACACTGGGATCCTAGCAGTATCCAGCCACAAGAAAGCACCTAGCATCACACCTGTCCCCATCCTCTGTGCTGGCCAGGTAGGAAACGCCCAGACAGAAAACATGGTCAGCATGACGGGAAATATGGAGACCTTGCTGGTTCCAGGAGAGAAGCCCTGAGTTCTCCCAAGTTACCGACATCATAAGTCCCCTGCCAAGCTGAGCAGTGTGGGACAGGCCCTTTTGTCCAAGCCTTAGAAGGCTGCCCTCTCAGGGCAGTTAGTTCCTGCTGATTTGCTACACTGCAAACAGGAAGGGAAGGAGAACTGCCATAACAAGGTAAGCAGCTGGACACACACTCTAGGCCAGTGATGGCAAACCTTTTAGGGTTTTCAGTGACACAAACAGCCCACTGCAGCACACATACCATAGGTTTGCCACCACTGCTTTAAGCACTGGCTCATGATGTGCAAGCAACAATACTGAACTCACGAAGCCTGCTTCTGGGTCAAAACATGAGAGTTGGTGCCACCATCATACAACCAAGGGCAAATGAGGACCAGAGCAAATGCTAGGAGCTGTAGAGGAGGTGAAGAGGGTACATAATGTCACACCACTTTCTCAGAGAGGCAGGCCTCCCACCAGCTCCTGAATGATGTGTGGGACTTGGCAGGGCAGAGGTGGGGCAAGAGAAAGGGCACAGGCACCAAGATGAAGAGCATCACAGTGTGTAGCAGAGACAGACAAGGGCGTCCATCACCACCATCTTGACAGCCAACAAGACAAGCTAGAAAAACCACCAGGAATCACACTTAGAAGGCTGGGGCTGCAAGGGTTGCATCCAGACACCTTTACATATACACAGCTCAGGCACAACTATCCTTGTGTCCAGAAATCTGGGAAAGAAGGAGAAAACAGAAGAGTTTAGCACTGAGAAGCAAGGTTTAAATGGACAGAAGAGGAAATCTTTTTTAACTTCCTTTTCTAAAAGCACCTTAGTAATACAAAACCGAAACCTACCCCTTGGCCAGGACCTCAAAGGCCTTGGTCCTCATCAATGGAGTCTCATGGGTCCTCTCTGACTCCCAGTACAGAATTCCAACTTCCCCTTTGGCTTCTACTGTGAACCCCACCCATTCTTGTAGCCCATGCCCACTGCTACCTTTTGGCCATTTCCTGAAATGGTTTGGTCTCTACTCCATACACATCCAAGTTTCCTCCAAGTCTTCTAAATAAAGCCTTCCCTGGCCCACATCACTGAGCCTACTCTAGGAAATCAGAATGTCCTGCGTCCCCACTCATGGAATCCCAAGCTTCATTCTCTGCCTTCATAAAGCCTCACCTGGGCTTCCCACACCTGACCAGAGGACATCCCCATGTCCTCCAGTACAAAGTTCAAAGTACCCCTGAATTTTCCATACCAAGCTATACATCTTCCTCATTCAAATTCTCCCAGGAAACCCTGAATTTTCTTTGGACTGTCATCATCAAACTTGCTAAATTTCTCAATATCCTATGCCAAATCTAAAATCCCATGAGCATTTACTGAGAAAACTTCAGTTTCCTTTCAGGGACTTTCTTGCAGGTCTGGAATGCCAAGAGCAGTACTTCTCAACTGCTCTACAGCAGATGTACTTTCTATTTCGCATCCATTCTAGACCAAGGCACAGCTAACACCCAGATCATCCTCTACTCTGTTCAATGGGAGAAGTCCTTCAGCTTCAGCAGAAAGTCCTTTAAGAGTTTCCTTGATTCCAGCCACCAAATTCCAAGAGTCTCCTGCATACCCCTTGAATACCCCTTGAATACCCAATGACCTAAAGTGTCATAGCTATGTCTAGTGCTAGGAGCACCCCTAACTACTTACTCTCCATTTGTGGACTCACCCTGCTACAGATAAGCCCTGGTCCACAGACACATGAGGAGCACTCAAACACCCTTACTTCCTCACCCATCTAATAAGTTTCTCAGAGCTCTGGTGGTAAGAGGCCAATTCTGTGGCAAGGAACCATTCCAGCACACCAGGTGGTATCTACAATTACGAGGACATGGGAGGGACAATGTGAGTGCCATGGCCTGAGAACCTGACAAATGCTTGAGCTATAGGAGGGATAGAAAAACCCATGTGAGAGGCTATAGGGGGGCTCAGGAGACCAATGAGGTCAAGGCCTAAATCAAGGAAGGGCAGGAGGAAAGGCAGTTTGACAAGAACCCTATCATCTCCTACTTGTCCCATATCATGAGCTAGGTTCCAAGGAGAAAGCTTCTCCCTTCACAGTCAAGGGACACAGGCCCAGCAAGCCTAGCCTCTGGTAGGGTAAGGAGAGGAAGAAGATAGTGTGAATAGAAAAGTGGGAATCTACTTCAAACTGGTCCCTGCTTCACTTGTGTTTAAAAAAAAAAAAAACCACAGCTCACCAAGACAGAGACTGGGGAATCACTAACAATGCTGCTAAACATTTTGGTCTCAGACAAGAGAGGAAACAAGAAGTTGGTCTTCCCTATGCCCTCATCCCACACATGCACGTGTGCGTGCGTGCACGCACACACACACAAAGGGTGAGTGAGACTGAAACCTGAGAGGATGCCAGGGGGCAGCAGGAGGCAATTTACAGCCAGGAAAACTGAGCCTTCAGCCAGATGTGGGCCCTGAGCAGGGGCTGCCTCAAGACTCAGTCCTGAGGCCCTATGTGGAGGGGCTGGGGCTCATGGCTCTGGACTGAGGGATACTCAGAGTTCAACAGAGGGCAAGACAGACAGAAAAGGGCCTGGACCTTCATCATCACACCCCCAAACAGGAAGTTCAGCACCTGCCCTGCCAGCAGGCTAGGAGTCTGGAGTCAGCTGCCAGGAAAAGGGATGGGAAAAGGGATGGGGAGAAGGTGGCGCAAAGGAAAGGGGGGAATATAAGAAGAGAGGCCCAGAAAATGGTCTTCTAGCTATAACAGAGGCAGCCAGGGGCAGGTAGGGCACTGGGGCCTCTACCCATCTAACCAATTTACCTAAGTCACATTTGTGACTCTCAGAAAAGTAAAAGCAAACCAGAAATAAACAGCTCATTCTCCTTCCTGGTTGGTCCTACACTTCAAGCCCTTCCAAATGAGATCTTTCCTCGTCTGGAAAGCTGTGCCAGTCTCCCAGCCTTCTGCCACTTTCAGCTCCAGATCTGGGACCAGCCCTAGGATGAGAGACAGATAAGTTCATAGGCCTCCATTTTAGGTCAGGAACCACTGGGCACTACCCCTCACCATCCACAGAGGACAGAGGCCAACCTAGAGAAGGTGAGACCCAGAAAGAGGAAGGGCTACCCTGAGGTCACACCCCAGGAACAGGACAGCCAAGACCCAAACCCAGGCCATAACACCTTCTCAGCAGCCCAGTGCCCATAGCAGCCCTCAGTTGAGGAAACAAAGCTACCCCTCTCCAGAGCATCCAGGGGACTGGGAAAGGATGAGGGAAGGAAGTCAAGCCCCCTGAAGAGCTGAACACAGAAATTCCATGTGACAAGAGGTGGAATTATTTCCCTTGGAAAAAAATTAATAAAAAGCCCTCCCTTACCAGACCCCAAGGGTATTTGGCTGTAAGCTGATGTAATTGAGAAAGGAAAGGCCAAGGGGAAAAAGCCCCCACTCCACCTTAGCAAACCTACTGCCAGGAGCACAACAGGCGGACTGCAGCTGGAGCTGGGGGTGGGGATGAGCCAGGCAGGACTGGAGCCTGGGACAGAAAGCAGAATGCTGTGAAATGGCAACATGGAGTAGCACTCCTTTAGGCCCCAGTACAGGCCTGGCAAAGCATGTGTGGGGCATCACTGAGGCTGTGTTCACTGGCAAAAGCTACCACATGAAGCCAAAAGGGAGAGAGGAAGCAGGGGGCAGGATTGTAGAACTATCAGAAAGTCAGGACATGGCTTGGGCTCCAGAGGCAGATTCTTGCAGTCTTCCAAGGAGGACAGGAATGGGACCAGAAGAACATAGCTCAAGGAAAGGTGGGAAGGGCCAGGGATCAGCCTCCTCTAGATTCCTATCAGCTGCTGGAGTTCTCACAAAGCTGAAGAGCCCACTTGGCCTCTGACATGAGGCTAAGGCCCCATTAGGCACTGCTAGCAGGAACAACATGGCTTAAGACAACCCTGGGGGGGTGTGTGGTTTCTCACTGACCCTGACTTAAGGCCCTGCTCAGAGCAGACCAGCTGCTCTGAGGGGTGGACAAACAGATGGATAGGACTGAACAGTTGTGCCTCCCAGGTCATGCAGTCCTCCACCCATTTGATATTACTATGTGTCACTGCCAATGGGGCCCATGACCTCAGTCTTATGCCCTACTGTCCCTCCCAGGCCTGGAGCCACCATGTTCCTCTACCATCACACCCATCAAACTTGTATCTGCAAACTCCTGCGTCTACTGCCAACTGATAACTCCTCAGCTTCTAGATTTCAGCTTCTAGTCCCTTTGCAGCACTAAAAACTCAGCCAGGGAGATGTTACAAAGACTCTCCTGATACCCCATTAGAGCTCTGTTGAGACTGGGTGACATTACAGAGTCCTGAAAGGCTAACTTGCAACCCTAGCAGAGCTGGAGCAGAGAAGCCACTTCTCAAGAGCACTGTGGACTACCCTGCCTTCATCTCAGCCTTCTCTCATACCCACGTCTAAGCCAAGGGAATGTGGAATTTGAGACCCTGTGCCATCCAAGTGATGAGTGATCTACTGATGACCAGGACTCCATGTGAATACAATCAACATGCACAAGAAACTTACAGGTGTCCTGCTGCCATCTAGTGGCTGACATGAGCAGTAAAAGTGGGGAGCAAGTTGAAAGCCATCAGCTTATCTTCACAACCTCAGTCTGGCCAATCTGATTTGGCAGAATTGAGAAGGACTAGTAGGTTTAGAATGGACAAAAATGTGCAAAACCTCCCCAAGAAATTCAAAGGCTGCTGGCTATCTCCCAGAAGCCCCAGGGACTCCAGGAAGGACAGCACTGTTTGCCTATCCTTGTATGAAATGAGGCAGCTCTCCTGCAGCCAGGACACTGCATGGGTGCTAGCTGTGGGAGTACCGTTAGGTCAGATGCCATCCCTGAACTTGCTATCTCCCTGGGCAGCCTCCCTCCCCTGCCTAGGCTGGCCAAGCATACTGGGCTTCTTCCTCCTTTTTGTACAGGGACAGTTTGCTGGTGCCCACTGCAGCCCATCTCTCTCAGGCTTCCCCTCTAGGGCAGAGTACTTTGGTTACAGTCCATCTTTTCCACCAGATTGGCTCTCAGCTAGGGCTCACATCCACAAGCTCAGAAATGGTCCCACAGGCCATACCACAATGTGCCTGAGAGCCCCAAATACTTCCCACCTCTTGTCTGGAAAGCTGCTGGAAGGTCCATCTACATGCTGGCCCATCCACTATGCAAACAGGACTCACAGACACTAGGCTGATCCTCGGTCAAATCAATAGGACAGACAGGATGAAGAGACATGGCCAGCCCTGACTGGCTCCTAAATGGCAGTGTCACATGCCTGGCAAGTTTTTCCTTCCTCAAATCTTAAAAAGTTCTCATTTGAACAATGAAGGATCATCATGTAGGTGACTTTCAGGTCAAATTATCCACAGTACTAATTTATCCTTAAGTGTGGCAGCAACTATTAACACCTAGTATATAACCGTTTCCATAATACATACATCTTCAGAGAGAACGTCTCAAACTATCCCTCAGTCATTCAACAGTAAAAACATATGGAGCACACATGCTAGGGTGAAAGTGCTGTCTTTAGCATGGTATTAGGTAACCCTCAGGGGAAAGACCAATGAGGAAGGCCCTGGTGGGCCACAGGCCCAACTGACCTGACACAGGAAGGCAGGCACTTACCTGGAGCCTGACACCAGCTCACAACCATAGAGTACCTTCTAGGAGCTATTCTGAAGGAGCAAACCCTCATCACAGACCTGGGATTCACACTGCTTATAATTGAGAACAAGGGAGCTTCCACAGCTGACAGACATTCAGGAAGAGCAGGCCAAACTAGAAACTGACCCCAGCAGTCTGGCTCTGGCCCTCATTCTGAGATCTGTGATCAGTGATAGACAATGCTATTCCCTCTGCCCTGCTTCATAAATACTTTTTCATGATACCAGATCCTTGGGAATCTCCTCTCCCTTCAAGTTCTGTCCCCATTATCCCCTAGTCACATCTGCACAACAGTCAGTCAGAGCCACCTAAGGAGAAAAATCCCAAAGCTTGTTTGTTTAGGCAGCACCATTTTAGGGCACATCTGAAGCCATTTTGCTTGATATACTCACCCAGATGGTATTCTTCATTTTGGAATTAAGTACACAAAACAAAGAATGCACTGGATTAAAAGATCCAGAAGAATCCAGAATTCACACCATTTTTTGCCTGTACTTTCCCTGGATGAGGGTGTGGGATACAGACTCATATTTAATTCTAGTATTTTCACTTTTTTTTTTTTTTTTACAGCAAGCAGATTTTCACATAACAGTAAGATACTGGTTACAGTCAACAAAACATATCATACAGGAGACCAGACTGTACTTGCAGGAGGTGACTGTGCCACTGGGCTAGGTCTTGAGAACAGGCCCCTGAGAGGATGAGGCTACAGGGACAGATGTTGGAGTGGTTTCTGAACACAGGGACAAACCTCCAACAACCCCCTTGCCCCACCCCAGTACCTCCTCCATCTGTTCGCTCATGCCTGAGATTCCTTCACTGAGGGACAGGCTTTGATTCCACAGTCAGAAATAGGCCTGAAACCATAGACCCACCCAAGAGATGCAGAACAGTGGCTCTGAGTCACACTTGGGAGGGACAAGGTTCTGAGGAGGTTCATCCTGTGGGAGGATGGGAAAATTCAGGCAGGAGCCAACAGCAATCTGGTGAGTAAGCAAGCGCCCCAAAGGTGAGGAGGAGGGGCTCAATGCCAGTCTACAAGACACATCTGTCCTCACCCAGCGCTGCATGGAAGGAGGCAGCCACCTACTAGAGGTGTAAAGAGGAGAGTTCATGGCCATGTAGGACAAAGAATTCCAGTCTCAAGAACTCTGCATATGGCCAACAGAGACAGAATATGGACAAGTAGCATTTCCACAAACCAAAAGTAGAGTATCCTGCCCTGACCAGTCTCTACCTTGCTGGAATCCTGCTCAGAGAGCTGGGTTTTTAAATAGGATCTAGACAAATGAGGCCCCCTTTTGAGAAGCATGAATAGGACGATGGGAACAGTTGTGAACTGGGTCAGGACAAAGCTGGAATGTTAAAACTGAAGAAGAAGAAGGCTTCACATCTTAAGTCATCAGAGAAAAGTACATCCAAACCACAAGGAGATGCCACTTCTCACCTAAGATGGCTATAACTTTTTCAAAACATGGGAAACAACAATTGTTGGCAAGAATGTGAAGAAACTGGAACATTCACACATTGCTAGTGGGAATGAAAAATTGTGCAGCTGCTGTGAAAAACAATTTGGCTGTTTCTCAACATGTAAAACAGAATTACCATATGATCCACCAATTCCACTCGTAGGTATATACCCCACAGAATTGAAAACAGGTGTCCAAACAAAATTGTGTCCATGAATGTTCACAACAGCACTATTCACAACAGTCAAAGGGTGGAAACAATCCAGACGTCCATCAACAGAAGAATGGATAAACAACATATAAATATGATGGAATATTACTCAGCCATAAAGGAATGAACTGCTGCTACACACTACAACATGGATAAACTTAGAAGATTTCATTATGCTAAATGAAATAAGCCAGACACAAAAAGCTCCATATTCTGTGATTCTGTTGACATGCAGTGTCCAGAACAGGCAAGTCCACCAGGGGAAGCAGATCACATCATTGGTTGCCAGGCACTGGGGAGATTAGGGTGACAGGTAGAGTGTGGAGCTTCTTTCTGGAGTGATGAGCTATGGAACAGGTTGTGGTGATTTTTTTACAACACAGGAAATATATTTAGTGCCACAGAATTATACACTTTAATAAGATGGCCATATATATAAAAAGCCGCAATTTTTAAAAAAGTTTTAAAATACAATGAAGACTTCAGAAGGGGCAAGACCCCTATGCCCAATACTCACAGACCTACCCAAAGCAATCAATGAGTAAGAATCGTTCAGCGGCTCTGAGTCCAGAGCCTCCCAGAAGTCCAGAACCCACCATAGCTGATGCTACACATCAGAAACATCCCAGAAGCCTCACCAATACTGAGGCCTCTCTCCCTGAATATGCATGACAGTCCCATGGAGTCAAGGCAATTGGCCTTCCCATTTTCAGGTGAAAAAGCAGACCCAGAACGAGTAGTAGTGAGCCACAGTCACACAGTAAATTAGAGGAGCTGAGATTCAACTCGTGCCCCTGGGCAATTAGCCCTTGCACTACAAGCCATAATCAGCGTAGAGATGCGTGTTGGGATAGCACCAAAACCCTCAGGCTTAGCCAAGGCCCACTGTCACATGCTTGCATGTGACTATTTACTTCATCTTGCAGGGAACTGGTCTCCTCCTCTGTGAAAACTGGAACAAAACCATCAATCAGAAAGCCTGTTGGGATCAGAAGTGAGGCAATCAACTTCCCTACAAGATCCTGGATCATAAAGTATAACATAAATATTGGGTTTTGTTTTGTTTTTTTCTCAAAAGACATGAAGAAAATTACAAAACTTGAGTAGACAGTCTCAGGAGGTAGAGACTGTCCCATCAGAGGAAGAAAGGAGTGAGATCAAGTGAGAGAGCTACTCAGGAGGAGCAGACATCAGACAGGGATTAGCCCAGGTGACCTTGAAATCCAACATGGCTGAACTGAGAGATTTCTTGAGTGGGCTTCACAGAGCAGAGCAGGAACCAATACAAGGGTACAGAGATCCTAACAGCATCAGGGTACATAGGAAGTGAGAAAAAGTAAGAAGTGGAAGGTTGAAAGCAACAGAAATAACGTTTGCCAATAAAAATAGAAGGAACTAGATTTGAGGAGCACTTCAGTGGCCTAGATGCTGTGCTAAGTATTTCACACAGATCACCTCATTGCCATGCCATGCCCACGGTGATACCGGGGCTAAAAGGTGAGAACACTTGCTCAAGGTCACATGGCTGGGAAGTGCTCACTCTACCACTGTGCCACAGAACAGTGCTACCAGTCTTGCAAAGGGTCCTCACCCACCAGGATCCAGCCAGACTTTAGGGTTAGCACTTCTGGCTCCATCCACCTGGCCCCTGCCTTCTGTTTCCTGTCCAAGCAGCAGAACCCTTATCTTTGCCTTGCTGTAGCCAAGAAACATAATAAAAAGAAAATGTAAAAGGATCTGGTAAATATTTGGGAAATTTTTGTTAGAGGGAAAATAAAAAAAACACATAGCACAACTTCTGTTTTCACCAGCTTTAGGGAGAAATCACACTCTGCCTTCTGTCACCACCAAATGCTCAGCCAGATCCTGCCAGTGTGCTGCTCTGATGGGCACTAGGGGGTCAGGTTTCCCAAGCTGATCAGGCAGGATGAACTACCAAGCACATGGCTGACAGTGCACCAGGACCCTAGGGAACTCCAGAAGTCTCACAGAACTAACTCACTAGCCACTACCACAATGCAGCCCTAAGGAACCACAAAGGTGCACTCTGCCAAGTCCTCCCATAGTTTTCAAGCTCATCTCACTGATAAGTAGTCCCTCTAAAAGGCAGCAGGGAAGGTACCCAAGAAGGGGCTGGATGGGCTTAAGGTCCACTCCTCCTGGGGTAAGGGCAGAGATCTGGGCCAGCAATAAGCAAGGCTTGTTCTCTGCCTTGGACTCATGGAGTCCAATCCATACAATGAGACTCATTCATCTTACATTTTGGTTACCTCCCAAGGGAACTAAGAAGATGAAAAACATAAAGTATAAAAGGATATGGAGGTCTTAATTTTTTAATAAGCTAAACTTTAAGAGATCATAATGTATCAGACACTATGCTAAACCCAATACATGGATCATCTCATTCCTTCTGTGATTTCACAGCAGTCCTCTGAGGTAATTAACCTCATCACCACCATTTCAAAAGTAGACAAACCAAGTATTGAAAAGCTATGTGACTCATGCAATGACAAATTAACATGTGGTGGAATCAGGATGCCAAGCCACATGGTCTGATCTCAGAACCCCATGCTCCTAACCAAGATCCTTTCCCACTTCCTAAAACAGACCCTCAAGAGCTGACTGAAGAATTATTAGCCATAATTCCTAGCCTCAGAGTATCTTCAGTCTGATAAATGGCTCTAGTGTACAAGACTCTAGCTGAGAATACACACGCTATTACTCAGGTATGTATCCATAGCTTCAATTACATGAGTATGCGTGTATATGTACACTGGAAAGCCACTCCAAAGGAGGACAGTGGGACCTTAATTTTAAGATGAGATGGTACACAGTAGCCAAAAGCAACACACAACCCAGACTAGTAAATAAGCAAACTGGGTTATATATGATGGACTATTATTCTGTCACTGAAGGGGGGAAATCCTGACACATGCTATGGAGAAGCCATGAAGACATCATGCTGAGTGAAATGAGCCAGTCACTGCACAACAGAGGTTATATGACTCTGCTTATGTAAAGAATCCTCGCCAGGTGTGGTGGCACACATCTGTAATCCTAGCACTTGGGCGGCTGAGGGTCATTGCCAAGTTTGAGACCAGTCTGGGCTACACAGTGAGGTCAAGTCCAGCCTGAACTGCATAGCGAAATCCTGTCTCAAAAAGATAAAAAAAAAAATCCTCAACAATCAAACCATAGAGACAGAAGGTTGAAAGGAGAGAGGAAATGGAAGCTATTGTTCAATAAGGACACAGTTTCAATTTGGGAAGATGAAAATGTTCTACAGATAGATGCCAATAATAATTGCACAAGAATATAAACATAGAATGCCACTGAACAGTACACTTAAAATGGCAAATTTCATGTTATTTGTATTTTGCCACAATAAATAAAATGAAAAAGAAATATGCTGGTGGTGATGGTTATGACCCGCTGAGCCTCAAGTATTTGTCCCTGCTTCATCCAGTGAGGAGCAAAGTGGTGATTCCATCATCACAAGTCAGAAAGGGACTTCCTGAGACAATGAGGGTATTTGGGCTTAAAGACAATAAGAAAACAGGCCCTCTGGGTTCCAAAAGCTTATTGCCCAGTGAATTCAAACATCTAAGAAACTCGAGGAGTCAAATTTCTGTGTTTACAGGTCCGAAATGAGAAGAGAGGGATCCTTAGGGCTGAGCTGGGGGAGAAGTTGTAGTTAGGCCCAGATGAAGAGGTAACAGAACCACTTCCTGGCACAGCTCAAATGGGGGATATTTTCTCCCATAAATAATTAATATTTTAACTCCAAAAGAATATTTATTGATACTCCAGTAAGCAACTGCAAGCACTAGTTCACTTAATCTTCACAATATCCAATGTGGTCTTATTCTACCTATTTTATTTTTTTTCTACTCATTTTACAAAGAAGTAAGACTCAGGGGCTGGGGATTTAGCTCAGTGGTATAAGCACCTGCTTGGCAAGTGCAAGGTCGTGAGTTCAATCCCTGGTTCCACAAAAATAAATAAATAAATAAATAAATAAATAATAAAAAGTTAGTTTAAAAAAAAGAATATATTACAAATGCTTCAACTATCTAAAAAAAAAAAAGAAGAAGAAGAAGTAAGACTTCAAGAAATTAACAGAAAAGTCTACTTGATCTGAAATTCAGATTGCAAACCCATTTACCTAACCACTGTAAATTACTTCTTAAAAAAACAGAATTTCTCTATGTTGCCCAGGCTGGTCTTAAATTCCTGCCTCAGCCTCCTTCAATTACATTTTCTTTGCACATCTGAATACATCGAGCTAAAGGAAATGTCTATTGTAGGGAGTGAACATTATCACAAAGGCTAGCATTATCCCGAGAACAGGTACTAGGCCTCGAAATGCCAGGTGATGTGCAAAGCCCTCATCAAGAGTTTACAAAACACAAACAAAAAGGCTTTTCTTGAGTTAGATAGTAAAAAGTCCTTTGGTTCACCAAGGGTCAATTTCCAATTTATCATCAAACTACTGAATTACAGGCTTGCTTCTCCCTTTTACTGCCTAACAGGCCACAGAAAAGAGGCACCACTTTACACTGACCTTTTAAGGCAGGAAGAGAAAATTCAGAGTGACAAACACCATCTGAACCAGACAGAAAAAATCAATTGGGATGACACTGTAAAGGGGAGTTTGAATTAGGATTTTCTTTGAGACTGAGAAATATAAAAATGTCTTTCATCACAGTATTTGGGAAACAGTTAATAATAATAATAATAATAATAATAATAAATACATATTTTTAAAAACTGTCCTTTTGGATTCCTGAGCTCTGCATCATGTTGGAACTTGGGGCGCTGGGAGAGCAAGCGGCCTACTCACCACCCTGGTAAGTAGCTGGGGCCCTGCCGATGCAGGGGCTAAGAATCAGACATTGATCATCCCCCCCCCTTAGCAAGTCGGCCCCGGTGGTCTGAGCATCTTTTTGGAGGATGAATGTATGCAGCATGGCAAGAAAGGGAGATTTCCTTCTACCATCTCTTTGAAGGCAAATATTTTTATCACTCTTTTGCTTAGTTTTGATTAACAGTACTGCTTTATTCAATATTCTGCTTTTAAAAGTTCGATATTTCCTTCCATTTTCCTCTACCTGATTGAAAGAACAGGTAATGTGAACAAAATGGGCTGTACTATTGAGCCCATTGCTCGTGTCCTGGTGACCTGCTCTGAGGTTCTGTGGTAGTTTTACTGCACTGCGGTCACATGGGTTTGTTCTGTCTTGTTCTGCTGTATTTTGCTACCTTCAAAAAAAAAAGTAGATAAGAAAGTAACAAAATACCTCCAAAAATCTCCCAACTCCACCAAAGCTGATCCATGGATCATGGATGAGGAGAAACTCAAAAACAAGGCAACAGAATTATATAAGGTGATTTAAAGCATATAACAACAACAAAACAAGTCAGTAAGGTACTGAGCAACCTGAAACAGGTTATAACTAAACAGATAATGGACTTAAAAGTACAAAGAAGAAAAGAAAGTGCTCTAGAGGATATGGCTGCATGTATGTTTAAGTATGTAGGATTGATAACCATGTTGCTAAGTTGTTACTGGATCATTGAACTTCTTTGCAGTCTCACTGTTTGAATGTCCACTTTGTATGCTTTAATTTTGTAACTTTAACAACTAGGTCTAAGAAGACAATATGTAATTTATCAACTAGTGATTTCTTACTGCTTTTTTTTCTGAAATTCTTTATTTTTTCTACTCCTTTTTCTGTTTTGCTTTTTTTCTCTTTAAATAAATGTTTTTTAAAAACTGTCCTTTTACAAACTAAGTCTTACAAACTATGTCTGGTTAAGGGAGCAAACTAGAAGAGAAGAACATGAGAGAAGGGAAGGGACCCAAAACAGGAGTCCCTCCCTGAACTCTCCACATCCTTGAACACTCAGCCCACTCACTTCAAAAAGCAAGGGGTGCAGACCCCACCAAGCACCTCGGGCCCTGAAATCCCAGATACTTCTACTTTTCTGGTCTTCTTAGTCACTGAAAAAACTATATAAAGTTTATAAAAGAAAAAAGAAAAGAAAAATCACTAATAACCACTAACCACCATTAGCATTTTGGGTACATTTCATCTGTCCTTATTTACTTTGTTAAAAAATAAAATCAGGATTTACAGTATGTGTAGCTTTCTATCTCACAGTATGAGCTTGATATTTTCAGGAGCATTACTGTCATATATAATTTTTGAGGACATGATTTTTAAAAGGTTGTGGAACACACCATCAAACAAATGTATCTAAAATTTACTTTATTTAAATCTATTTTTAACCAACACACAAAATCAAAAACTACAAATTTATGGGGTAAAATATGATCCATGTGATATTCCAGTCTACATATGTAATTTGAAACATTTAAATCAGGACAAAGATCTTACCTCAAAAATATATCATTCCGTTATGATGAAAAAAGATTATTCTTGTAGCTTTCTTAAATATTTAGTACATTTCTGGAACTAGCTCTTGGGTCCCTGTTTTGGGGCAACGAAGATTGAAGCTAATTAAACACCAAATAGCAAGCAGTGGGGCATGGTCAAAGGCATGTTTATTAGAATAAAATGAAAAGGTCTCTACTAGTTGGAGAGCAGTCCTGTTCAGACAGATATAGTAGATGTTTAAATTCACTTGGCCTTTTATACAGTTTTTGGTAGTGATATGCAAGACAAAAAGCAGAAAGCTACAAGTTGCAGGTAGCTTCAAAGTCTGGAAAGCAAGCAGCTTCATTTACATTTCACTTCTTCCAAGGTCCCTCCCACTTGGTTAGGGACCTGTTCTTTGTCCTCTGTCTCATTAGGCCCTAACAGTTTGCTTCAGTCAATATTTGGGCACTGACTTACTTTATTTCAGGTTAACTATTCAGGACCTGTGCTCTGTCTAACTTCTCCTATCCTCTTTACCATTATCTTCAGTCATCTGACTACAATAGCACACCAGAGTGTCTCACTGTCTCACTGCTACTAAATATAATTTAATGTATCAAAATTTACATAACTAATTTTCTAGTGTCAGGCATTTGGTACACTTGCCATTTCTAGCTATGATAAATAATGCTGCAATAAATACTAAACATATAAAACTTTCTTAGTATAAATTCCAAGGAACAGAATTATGAATGAATATTTTTAATACCAACAGTCAAATACCTACTAAAATTAATTTTAAGTGATGCTGCATTTTTGCAACTTTAGACATAAATGGCACTGTATCTCCATAGTCTACATGGACCAAGTTTAAATTAGGCTGACAGCTGAATCTGTCCTGCTGGCTAAGAACTACACACTTCTGATTTGAAGAGTCTTCTGCTGATCTACCAGCTGAAAATGTGCTTCCAAATTATCTTAGCAGGCCCCACTGTTAGCACCACTCTAATTGTGCTTTATATCTTACCCTGAACTCAGGAGGGACAAGCACCAAAGCCTGCTCATCTTTCCCTCCTCTTCAAATTACTCATCTTCCATCCCCACTTCTCAAACTCTAATTTTTAAAAAAAGAGACTAAGTTTTACTGTTTCCAAAACTAGTCTTGAACTCCTGCCTCAAGTGATACTCCTACCTCAGCTTTCTGAATAGTTAGGACAAGTATGAGCCATCACACCCAGCCTAAACTGTCTTTTAACCTGCCCACCATATCCTTGCAAAGAACAGTGTCACAGGACTTTGAAGTAAGAAGGATCTGAGACACCCTTACCCTCTTGTACTTCAGTTCCTCATCTGTAAAATGGGGTAATGCTCCCTCCCTCAGAGAGCTACTGGAAGGATTAGGTTACACAATCCTTGCTAGTATGTGTGATGGGAACCTGGAAAACTCTCAGTAAATGACAGCTTTTAAAAAAAAATCTTAATACATAATAACGATCCCACCAAAAAATTGTTTAATCCCCTAGCACAGGAGGGGATTAAAGAATTGCACAGCTGTTACTCTCACTGATGCTCATCCAGCCCTGGATGCTTGCAGAGAGACTCAGAATCTCTGCAAGTGCCAATGCGCTGAACCTCGGCCCCAGGGCAAGGCAGGCCTGGCAAAGCAGGCAGACAGCTGGGCAGCATAGAGTCATGGAGGATCTGGTTGGCTCTACTCAATCAGGGGTGTGGACAATCACAGGAAAATCAAAAAGACAGCCAGAAAGAAGCCCAGCCACAAAGGGATCTGAGCACAAAAACAAGCAGGAAAGTGGCTCAAGGTGCTACTGGCTCTTCCCAAAGGGCAGAAAGCAGGTGACTGGTACAGACACCACCCTTGGCTGACCCTAGACCATCTGCTATCACTCACAGACAGTGCTAGAAAGGAGTTATTATGGTATTGTCCACTCTCTGCATCAGCAGGAAACAGCTGGATGGACCAACACCAAATGCAGGAAGCTTCACCCTTTTGCAGGGCTCCCGCCCTCTTCAGGAGGCCCGATATCCTGACTGCCTGTCATCCAGGGACCCAACCAACTCCATGTATCCACAGTCCAAACAGATAAAACCATTTCCTACCTCAATTTGGACTGCGGCAAAATCCAAGCTCTTAGTGTGGCCTTTTGACAACTTACCTCAGAGCAAGGTGGCAGCTCCTGGAGTCGACCTGCCAGTTAACAAAAACTGAAGTATGAGAAAACAGAAAATGAAAAGCAATTGCACCCAATTCAGAAAAGATATGCCGTGTACCAAAGAAATGGTAGCATGAGATGCTACCTCACTGCCACAGTGCACTCAAACAGAGCTGGAGACCTCCATCTCCCTGGAAGAAGGATTCTTGTAGACGTCATTCACATGGTGGATCTGGGTCTTTGTTGCTCAGATAGAAGACCCAACACTCCCTGCAGGGGTTCAGACAACTAAGAAAAGCAGCAGGGGGGTTCAGTCAGACAGCCCCAAATCTAAGTCCTACCTCTAACACTTAGCAGCTGTGTTACCCAGGAACTATAAGTCACATCACATCCTTCCACCCAGGTTTATGAACTCAAGGGCCTAGAGGAGCCAGGTGGCAAATATAAATTTGTGAGGCCAGCTAGGGTATGAGTGCCCACAATGTAGAGACTAAGGGACAAGTAAAGTACTAAGGCCCTATCAGTGATGGGAGTCCAAGGATCCAGCCAGCTGTGGGCAGGCAGTACAGGCTGTGTAATTGAACCTTCCAACTTCAAGTGGCCCAAATCCATATTGTTATGAGAAGCTCTTCAGTATTTAAGTATGGATTTTAACAAACAACAATTCAGTCAGGCCAGAACGGAATATACCCAGAGACCAGGTTGAACTTAGGAACCACTAGATTGCAACCTAAGTCCTAAACTTTAGGTTCCACATCTGTACAATGTGGCCAAATAACAGGAGCCCAGCGTTGGAAGATTAAATGGGGCCAGGCCTGTCAAAGCACTTCACTTTGCCTGACACTCAGAAATCACTTTGTAAGTGGTGACAGTAATTCAGTAGAGCTGATAAAGACTTTCAGGAGATCCAACCCAACCTTCCATTCTCCAGAAATGAAATCTAAGAGGGGCCCTGGGACTGGGTCAGCATCTGCAAAGGTTCACCAACCTCAACACAAACTCCTTGAACCCAAGCAGCTTCTCCTAGCTATACTGGGCTTCTCACCTGCCACTGGGCAGGTGTCCCTCACCAAGGCTGGCCTCACAGCTGTCACGGACACTCCCTTAAGGGAAGTGCTATGCATGCATCTCTGACCCAAATTCAGCACTGTCCTCACAGGTGCTAAAGCTCAGTCAGTGTGATCTGACTGACCCCATTGGCAGTCCCTCACTTAACTCCAAATTCTAGTTTATGTTCAATGTGCTCAGGCTCTTGCTTAGCACCAGTGCAGGCTGGGTAGAAAGGAAAGGATGGGGTGACATCAGCAAGTGCAGAAGATGAAGTGCAAAAGGGGACTGGCAGAAGAGACATGCAGGTGAGAGCTGAGGAGCTGGAGGAGAGTGACCAGCTGCAAGCAGCAGAGTCGGGTGAGTGGGCTGATAAAGTAAGCTGTGGCTTGAGCAGGCAAGGCCTGGTCCTGCTGGTCACTGGATTTCTACCACACCAGGGCCCTAATTACCCAGCATGGGGACTCCAAAGCACTGAGCTATGCCTCCTGGAGGCAAATGAGTACCCTAGGGTTGTGTTCAGTCCCCTAACCAATCCCAAGGATCCTGTTTGAACTTGTTCTTACTCAAAGAATTCCCATTCCTGGGAGATAGTGGAGTTATGGCTTAGAATTCCTCCTACTCCATCTAGAGCATACATTGAAGCTTTCTAATTAACTGAAAAACAAACCTTAGCTATACAAGGGTAACAAAGGAAAGAAGAGAAAGTGCTTCTGGGTAAGACTTCCTAAAGGCAGGCAATACAAGGCTAGAACTTTCAAGGCTGAAAGGACTGTAGGGGCCATCAGGTTACTAAAGCCCTGAGGCCCAGAAAGGGGGAGTGATGTGCACAGCCAATCAACACAGGGTCAGACTCCAGACTTCAGGGCCACTGGGCACCATGCCTGTGCCCTTCCATGGCAGGGCATCATACTTCCTCCATTCCATCATTTCACCAGGGACACTTCCAGACCACAGCAAACAGTGTGTCACACACATTGCCTTACAGACTCAAAGAAAATGCCATAATATGCATACCTTTTGCCCGAGATTTCTCTTACCCAGCTGATGGCTCTAATCACAAAAGTAAACTTAAGGGAGAAGAGAGGCATAGGAGTTCCATAGCATTTGGAAGAGGCAAGGTGGGTTGGAGGGTTCCCAGCAGGAGATCTGCAGGTTACATATACAGCCAGCCAGGCAGGCAGAGGCAGGGCAGGAGGACAGAAGGGGCAAAGAAGAGGAGGAACTCACAAATATCACATGGTCTAGAGCAGATTTCAAAACAAGGCCCCAGAAAGGCAGGGAACAACTGGGAACTCTCACAGGCCTCCTGGGCTTAGAATCAGTCCTGACCGGGAGAGAAGAAAGATTCTGGAGTCCCCAGACTGGAGTTCACACCAGTCTGGCACATCTATCTGTAATAGCCTCTTGGCCCTGTGCACCTCATCTATAAAAGAGATGCCAACTACTGTATCTGACCTATACAATGGAGAGCATTAATTGCTGGCATTCATACCAGAGATTTCTTTCTGACATTTAAACCACCCTATGCCACTTTATAAACATTCTGAAGCCAAAAAGCATAGTACCATCTCCAGCTGGGGTCAGAGAATGAAGCTGGGGGATATTCGTTTGTAGACTGACCTTCTGAATAACAGCAAATACCCTTCACAGTAGGACTATATTTATCCACCATGTCCTGAAGGCAGTACTGAGCTGTTTTCATCCCACTCTGGCTCCTATGCACAGGACAACCAGTGTCCAGTGTCCAGGGTGTTCACCTGGGAGCCCACTGGTCCCCCATACCAATCAGAAGTTCTGCCTGTCTCTACTAGGCTTGGTAGATGTTCTCTGAACCTATTGATGTCTCCAGAGGGACCAGGAAGAGAGGGATAAATGTTCTCCATGAGCTGTAAATGTGGACACTGAGGCAGATGACTGATACTGTATGCTGCCACCAAGCAATCAGCCCCAGGCTGGTTTTCCTACAGTGTCTAGGTAGTAGCGTGCTAGCCAGAGGTGGTCGCAGGAAAATGTGAAGGAATCTAAGGGCTGCCATGAAGTGTGGTGGGGCCCAGACAAAAGTCTTCCCATGTTTGCTAGTAAATATAGGTGTCCTTGTTCCATTAAAAACAGGAAAGATAGCTGCTGCTGCTGCTGCTCCTCTCCCTCCTCCTCCGGCTCCTTCTTCCCTCCACCTCTTCCTTTTCCTTCTCCTCATCCCTCACCACTACCACTAACTCATAGCTTCATGGTGCTTTCTATACACCAAGCAGAGCTCTAGATACTCCCTATATTAACACATTAGTATTTAAATACTCGTGAAGTAAGTCCTTTATGATTTTACAGATGAGAAAGGGTACATGATCTATGGCAGTCACAGATGAGAAAGGAGACTTACACAGTTTGCCCCAGTCATTGAGTAGGGAGCAGTAGAGCCAGGATCTGAAACACAGGTGTGGTGTTAGCCAATGGCCCACACTGCCTCTCACCACAGGAGCCTCCCCCACCAGCAAACATTCAGGCCCTGGGATTCTGGGACAAGTCCTCCAAAGGTAGGACTCGGGTCTACTGGAGGAGGCTCCAAAAATGTTACCAAGAAAAAAAAATTTAAAAATTAAAAAATGCTCCCAAGGCTCAATCTTCTGCCTTCTGCCTTTGGCTTCCAGGCAGTGATGAGATATAGTAGGAAGCAATGAGGCCCAAATTCAACCAGGATATTTGTTCTCACTAACTCAGAGTCCCAGAAGAACAGATGGACAGGGACATTTCTGAATGAATAAATACAGAAGAACAAAGTTATATCAAACAGTGTGAACACAGAAAAAAATTAAACAAAGGTTTTCAAAAAATCAGCTTGAAGCAGAAAATGACCCAAATGTAAGCTCCTTCACTATGCTGGCTTCGGAGCAACACTGCTGGTGTAGGGATTTGGGCTCCTCCTGTTTATAAAACTACAAGGTTTTTACTCTGTGGGTTGTAGCAGGACTGCTAGGCACACTCAAAGAGTTCTCCCAACAACAGGAGAGAGAGATACCACAAAACAAAAACCAGATAGATACATAATCAAATTCTAGTTCCTCTTGTTCTGTTTTTGCTGAAGAGCTTTTATGAATGGAATGGCTGTCACAATCTCCCTCCAGCAGCTTATAAAAATACCTATCAAAGGTTCTGTCTTATTGAGAGAGGAAGTGACAATAGAGAAAACCAAAGGCCTGGCCAGCAGAGTAAGCTGCCCAGGCAATGCCCATCAAAAAGCTCAGGGGCAAAGGTTCTCAGGCCCCCAGGCTGAGCTGGGTGAATGGGAGGAGCAGAGGTATTAGAAAGGCTATTTTATGCTTTCAATAATTCAGAGTGAAGTTATCTTTCTTGCTTGAGCATTTTCCTCCATAAACCTGTCCTGCTGATAAAGGTGGAGATCTGTCATCCCAAAGGCTTATACTCATCCCAGCACTTTGTGTGCATGTAATACCAGCAGGTATGTCATCCCATCCCTCAAATCCTCCTCTTGGCTGATGCTGAGGCCAAGAAGCAACAAACAAACTGGAGCATGCCCAAAGGTGGTAACAGGGGCAGAAGTATCTAGAAATGAAGTTATCTAAAAGACAGCGAAGAGGAGGTAGCAGGGAGCTATTGTCAAATATCCCCAGGTTGTCACATGGAGAGGGAGCTGGCAGCCTTCCCCAGGCCCTGGTGGCAAAGGCATGGCTGAAGGATGGTTCCAGAAGAAAGAAAGCAGAGTTGCTCAACAGCAGAGAGAGTTCCTATCAGTGGAAAGTTCTACCCAGAAGTTGGACCTTCAGTAGAATCCAGGAGCCCCACAGAGAGAGGGTAAGCTAGGAGACCTTCCTCCTCCAAGTGTCCAACAGTGACAATCCCTGAGGAGCTAGGTGACTACAAGAGAGACAGCTCTCCACCAAATTTAGTATTTTCGTGTATTAAGTGCTTACATAATACTCAGCACTTCATATCGGCTGTCCTGTTTAATCTACACTGTAAGTCAGTAAGACAGGTACTATGACTGCCACAGATCAGGTACCCAAAAATGTCTGCTGAATGGATAAATGATTAGTGAATAGATAAATGAATGAATGCATACCTTTACCAATGAGAATTCTGAGTCTTAAAGCAGATAAGTCACCTGCCAAGGTCAAGCTGCAGAACTGGCATGTAGACACCAGTCTGAGGCACCAAGGCCTGCATCCTGATCCACCAAACTCTCACTAGGCAACTGCCTGGGTCTTCAGAAGCCTGTTAAAACCTGGCTTAGAGCCAAGTACAGTAGCACATGCCTATTGTCCCAGCTTCTTAGGAGGCAGAGAAGGGAGGATAATTTGAGTCCAGGAGTTCAAAGCCAGCCTGGTAACAGAGATCTTGTCTCACCAAAGAATAAAAAATAAAAAGGACAGACTGGGTATGACCAAATTTAACAAGGACATCACTAGCATGCAACAAGTTTTGTTTTCCAAATATGGTCTAATAAACATGCAGAGCTTTACAAAAGAAAATAACAAAACTTTTAAATGTTCAAGTCCAGCTCTCCACCTTGCAACCAGAAGTGTGTTTATTTAAGAACTGGCTGACTGATCTAAAAGATAGGAAGGCTAAGCACAGTGATGCATGCCTGTCGTCCCAACACTTGGGAGAATCACCTTGAATTTGAGGCCACTCTGAAATACAAAGCAAGACCTTGTCTCAAAAAAAAAAAAAAAAAAAGATAAAAAGTAAAAATGATTGTTAAAAAAATAAAACACAAAGTTATCAGCAAGGCTGTGGAGAAAGCAGAGCCTTCAGACATTGCTGATGGGAACTAGTGTTCAGCTGCCTTGGAAGACTGTCTGGCAGTCCCTTAAGAAGCTCAACACATGATCCCGTGTAACCTAGTACTATGGAATAAGTGTGTATGCTCTCCCAAAACTCACAGGTTGACATCTTGAACCTTAAGATAACAGTATTACGAGGTAGGGCTGCTGAGGGTGACTAGGGCATGAGCATGTAGCCTTCATGCACAAGATAAGAGTACTTCTCTAAGGAGCCTCAGAGAGCACTCGTTTTTTTGTCTACCACAAGATGATACAAGAAGTATGCAGCCCAACAGAAGGTCCCCTCAGAAGCTGACTTGACCATGCTGGTACCTTGATTTTGAACTTCCAGCCTCTAGAACTATAAGAAGCAAATTTCGGGCTGGGGATTTAGCTCAGTGGCATAAGCGCCTAGCAAGCACCCAGTCGTGAGTTCGATCCCCGGTACCAAAAAAAAAAAAAAAAAAGCTAAGTAAGAAGCAAATTTCTGTTGTCTATAGGCCACATGGCCTATGGTATTTGGTCCAAAATGTCTAAGGTATCTAGTCATTCCACTCCCAGGTATAGGAGCATCTTCACTCCCAAGACAAATAAAAACACATGCCCTCCCCTCTACCCGCAAAATTATACATGCAGGTTCATGGCAGCATCATTCATAAGTCAAAAAGTAGAATCAACTCAAGTATCTGCCTACTAATGAAGAGATAACAAAAAATCTGTTATATTCATATAATGGAATATTACTCAGCCTTAAAAAGGAATGAAATTCTGACATACATTATAAACATGGGTGAATTCTGAAGGCATTATGCTTGTTGAGTGAAAAACACAAGCCACAAAAGGCTACATATTGTACAATTCTATTTATATGAAATGTTCAAAACAGGCAAATCCATAAAAACAGAAAGTACATTAAGGGATGGTTAGGGCTAGACTGGGCAGACAAAATGGGGAACAGGGAGAGAGAATGCTAATAGGTTTCTTTTAGGGGTGATGAAAATGTTCTAAAACATACACTGATGATGATCACAAAATGGTATGCTAAATATTACTCAACAGTACACTTTAGATGGGCAAATTTTATGGTAGTGAGTTATATACCTCAATAAAGCAAACCAGCTAGCCACCAAACCAGATTTTACCAAAGACTGAAAAATTCAAAAGCAAAATATTTTATGACATGTAGAAATTATATAAAATTCAAATTTCAGTGTCCACAAATAAATACAGTATCAAGAGAACCCAGCCCTGCTCATTCATTTGTGCATTGTCTGCAAACACTTTTGTGCCACAAGCGCAGAGCTAAGGAACTGCAGCAGAGACTGTACGGTCTGCAAAGTCTAGGACATTCACAGCCAGTTCCTTTACAGATCAA
Organism: Hydrochoerus hydrochaeris; assembly: GCA_004027455.1. Taxonomy (NCBI): domain Eukaryota; kingdom Metazoa; phylum Chordata; class Mammalia; order Rodentia; family Hydrochaeridae; genus Hydrochoerus; species Hydrochoerus hydrochaeris. The sequence continues at coordinate 104,571 of PVLA01004095.1, read as the reverse complement.
TCTGCCCACCACTAAGTCAGATGTTGGAGAGGAAGGAGAAGGCAGGAATGAAAACAGCCAGAACTTGTCCTCACTCATGCAGCTTATGGTCCCATGACAAAGACAAGGGAGGACACAGTTCTATGTGGGGATCAATACTACTATGCAGGAAAAACTTCCAGTCCCATGAGTGCACAGAGCAAGGGGACCCATCTGTTCATGCCAGAGTCAGGAAAGGGTTTGACTCTGCACCTGGTGAAGCAGGAGATAGTAATGTCCAAAGCCCTGAGGTGGGGAACACAAGACACACTAAAGGGCTACAAGAAGCCACAGTGGAGGGTGAAGCCCAGGACTTGTGCCTGCCAGTACAACACCATGGAAAAAGTGGGCAGAAGCCTGAGAGCCACCTGAGAGTAGACAGTATATGAACACTGTGCAAGGTGACCTAGGAAAACAGAAGGTAGGAGAATTCAACCACAATACACATACTGATCACCAACGAAGTGCCTATTGCTTTCTTTATCCATTATTACGCAAGACACAAAACAAGAAAAAGATGCAATCTTTTGACTCCAAATGGGAAACAAGTTAAGAAAACAAGCCTGAGTTCTCCCAATTGACTTTCAACTGGATTGGACTGGGTCCTGCTACTCAGACACAAATGCATGGCTGTTGCCAGACACTACAATCCATGTGTTGAAGGCTTGGAGCTCAGCCTGCAGGACTACTGGAAGCATAACCTTTAGGAGGTGGACAGTGGAAGAAAGTTGAGTCCTTGGGGTGCCCTTGCAGAGGATATTCTAGGACACTGACCCTTTCTACTCTGAGTTTCTACTTCCCAGCCACCATGAGGTGAGCAACTTTGCTTCCCAACATGCTGCCTGCTACATGCTGCCTTGGCACAGGCTCAAAGCAGCACAGGCAACCAACCACAGGTCCAAACCTCTGAAAACTAAAACAAACCTTTTCTTCTCATAAGGTGATTCATCTCTGTATCTTGACACAGTGATGGAAGGTAACTTATGTACAGATACCCACTAGGACAGCTGCCTCTGGGAGAAACTCCTCTCTCACACATGCTCCCTGCTATACCCCTTCACTCCTTGTACTCCATTCTGCTGTCCCTTCTCTAATCCACTGACCTCCACCTCAGGTTCGCATTTGCTTACTCTTCAATTGGTTTTTATACTGGAAGCTAAGTTTATATGAGGACAGGAACTTTGCTTTTCATTGCTGTACTCCCAGCACTAGCACCTGACACAGGCAGCTCTCAAGAAATATTCATGTAATAAACACAAACACAAAGCACCTAAAGAGATGTTCTAAAGAACATCTAAATGTTCTTGACTTGCAACCTTGGGTGAGTCACTTCTGTACAGCTGAATCCTTCTATTTGTGAAACAAATGTAGTACTCACTCTATAAAGTACTCTGGTGAGGTAAATAAGGTAATGTACACAAACAATTATTACTGTTATTGAGGTCTTCTGATGTCATGGGTTATTCTGCAGTGCAAATTAAGTTAAGTGATACCTTCCTACCCACAGGTTTTGTACCTAAGACTTCAATCAACTAAGAACTGAAAATATTCAGAAAAAAACTGCAGGCCTTTTCCATCAGAGGCCAAAGTTATCCCAACTTCAAAAGATAAGGGACAATGGAATCTGGAACAAAATCTTAGGTGCATCCAGTCCAATCCCTCATTTTTACCAAGCAAGAAACTATGGCATAAAGTGATAAAAAGGCCTGTGGAAGGCCAAACACTGTACTTATATTAATACTTCCATTCTAAACTGGAGGATTATATGTTTACATATTTGCTCATTAAAATTTAGAAGTAATTGGACTGTGGGTGTAGCTCAGTGTGAAGCATTTGCTTTCTAAGGATCTAAGTTTGCTACTCCTAAACAGACAGACAGACAAAGACAGATATATAGATACACAGACAGATACATAGATAGATACATGGATGGATGGATGGATGGATGGATGGATGGATGGATGGATGGATGGGCGGGCAGATGGACAGATGGATGGATGCACAAACACACATGCATACACACTCACTACAGCCAGAAAAATAAGCCAGATCAGAGAAAACGCAACAGTGAATCCACTCTTCACCAGGCCAATGTCCCCCATGAAACAGAATCACAGTTACATAGTAGCTGATGGATCAGCAGAGTTTGAGTCTGCTGGCTCGCTCTGGGTCCATACAAAACTTTGCTTCTAAATCTGTTAGTGATACCTTCAGTTGTTTGCTTCCTCCTTCTGCAGGGATTACTGGGTCTTGTCTGCAACATGTACCACTCTAGGTACTGGATCTTACAACAAGCCCACACACAAAATAAACTTCACTTCTTGTCCACAGAGCTCATGAGAAATAACCCAATGGTCTATGTAAAACAAGGAGGGAAGTGCAACACTAGAGTACATTTTGGCTGACACCACCCCCTTAGGAACACACATGTGTTTACCTCTGCTGCTACTAGACACCTTACCAAATCAAAAGCAAAGAGACTTTTTTTAATGCATACACCCAGAAGAGCTAATGACCCAACATGATTTTAGAGCTCGAAAGAAGATAGATGCTGACAGAAGAAAGCAGAATCTAATGCTTCAACATCCTGAATCCCTAAAATGTTGGATCAGAAGTCCACTCAGGGCTACAAATAGGATTAATCACTTGAGCTAAGGGTCTGTTTCAGGGTCGGGCCACCTTACATTGCTCAACCAAGTAAATGGTCCCTCCTCCAGCTGGGATCATATCACAAGTTGTATTTTCTTTGGACAGGGTAGAGCAGAGGTTAGTGGACTGGGGACATCAGGCACAGCTTTAAGGTGAAATACAAAAGCTAAGCCCCTGGCCCTTTTCCTCCATTTAGCTCCTGAACACATAGATCTCTAGACATTCTCTAGGGAATCTCAACAGCTCAAGAAAATATATCTGTAATGCTAACTTACCAGGTTCCTAGGTGAAACAAAATGACCAGGTCATCAACGTGAGACCCAAAGTCCACAGTCTCAAACTCTTACACACTCTCCCTCCCTCTCTTCTTCCATCCCTCCCTCCTTCATACACACACACAGCACAGCTCCTGGTTACTCATTTATTTTTTGTTTTAGTTTTGTTTAGTTTTATTTTGTTTCACAGTACTGGGGATGGAACCCAGGGGAACCCTACCTCCTGAGCTATATTCATAGTCTTTTTAGGTTTTATTTATGAAAGAGGGTCTTACCCTGTTGCCCAGCCTGGCCTCAAACTTGTGATCCTCATGGTTCAACCTTCCAAGTAGCTGAGATTACAAGGATGTGCCACTGTGGCCAGACCTGTCACCCTTTACTCAAATACTAGCAGACTTCAAAAGATCACCATACTGCCAAAGAAAGCTTGTTACAGGAAGGACAGAAAATACACACATGTGTTATAGGAAACCACAAGCATCAATCCTTCTTCCCCAAAATAAAACTATCAATATCCTTAGAGAAATAAGAGATGAGACTGTATCCATGAAACCAAAACAAGTTTCTATAAAAAAAGAACATTCAGAAAACATAAAATCTCTTAGAGGTTAAAAATATGGTAACTAAAATGAAAACTTCAAAAAGGCAAGAAGATAATGATGAAAAAATCTCCAGGAAAATAGAGGAACAAAAAAGATAATAAAATTATAGAACCAATGTAGGAGATTTAATATCCAAATTCTAGGCCTTCCAAAAGAAATGAAAAGGATAAATCACCAAAGAAGTAATTCAAGAAAATTTCCTAGAAGTAAATCATAAGTGTTTTACAACTGAAAGGATCCACATGGCACCTATGACATCGGGTAAAGTCGATCCACGTAAGGCAGTCACATATGACACTTTAGATCAGGAGGCAGAGATATTTACACAGGCCACCAGGGACTCTAGGAGGAAATCATGCTACCTACAAAAGATTAAAGTCAGAATGGTCTCGAACTTCTTGACAATAACCCTGAAATTGAAAGGAAAATTAAGCAATTCTCCAAGCATGCAAACACAGAGACAGAAAAATTCCCAGTTTAGATCACATCCCAAACCAAAATATCAATTAAATATGAATATAGTATAAATACTTTTTTCAGGTTTACAAGGCCCACAAATATTAGGAGTACATACTAAATGGTATGTTGACTCACCTTTTGTTGTAAATGCCATATTACTTGCTGTCAACCCTACTGAATTCCAGAGGAAGAGACTGCATGGCCTTCATCTTGGTACCTGTGGCACACAGCACAGGGGTAGGTGGGCACAAGGTGCTGCAGGGTTACTTATAAAAAGGCACTCAGCCAGCAAGGAGGAGCAAGAGATGGCATGTGACTGAACCCTGAGATGAGCAAAGGACACACCATAGTACTGGTGCAGGCAGCGGGAATCTCTGCAAAGGCCTGGGCACCCTTCACAATCCACAAGAGTCCTAGTTGACACTGGAAACAAAGCCAGAAACAAATGAGGCCATGCTCAATTAGTATCAGTGAAGTTACCTAATATTTGGGTTCATTTTAGCCACTTTTCCTGGAACAAAGTAACATGCAAATAAGTAAAGAGATAACTAGTCTGAGTGTAATGTGGAGAGGCAAGTGGTCTTATATAACTAAAGGTTCCACTGCTGCCTAATAGTGCCTGAATATAGAGGGAAGCCAGACTAACAGGAGGCAGGCAGAGACCCTGGAGGGGTACTTCGAGTGAGGACTGGGCTGGTGTGAAGGATTCTTTGTCCTTGGCTCCTCTCTCCACCCCCACATGGGAATGCCAGAGCTCTAAGGCTCAGAAAGACAAAGGGACACCATACAGGCTGGGAACACAACCTGCACCCAGGGCCCCCCAGCCCCTGGTAGCTCTGCCAAGATACTCCTAGGTTTGCATACAGATTTTCACTTGCAGGATTCCCAGGCCGGCAAGAACAGTCAGGGGTGAGTAACAGCCCAGTCCCTGCACCTTCCTTAAACAGATTTATGGGGACATACTTGCAGACAGAACCCCCACCACACACAGTTCTCCAGTGGAGCTGTCTGTGTGCACATCTAATTGGATTTCCACAGCCCCGTGTTGACTGTGTGACTGCTCGCTGAGGCAGTGGCCACAGTGGTGGCAGCAACAAGGAGGTTTCTGAAACAGAAAGTCAAGGGCCTATCTGCTTTGTCTCTGTGGTTAGTAATTCATGGGGACCTGAGCAGCCAAGAAGGAGCCTTCCCTTCCCTAAAAAGCAGTGCCTCCCATCCTGCTATACAATGTGCTTTCCCAACCGGGCCCCTTGCCTCTGCAGCCAAGAGGTGGACTCTGCTGACCATCTATATCAAAGGTCACCAGGACATGCTGGGCTCCAGTTACCAAAGCCAAGGACAGGCTGGCACTGAGCAGTAGAGAGCCCCACAGGAGTCACTACCTGCTTTCCCTTTCAGAATGCCCAACTTCCACTAGGTCACTTTTCTGCTCACTTTATAAGCACTGTTAGCATTTTACACATACAACACCTCCCATTCTGGGCAGCTCAGAGTACCACACTAACTGTGCTGCTCTGGGTCCTCAGTCTCTCCAGATTCTCTCTCTTCTTTATTACATAAAAGGGGTAAACTGAGGCACAGGGTAGGGTCTGAGTCCACCACACTGAGAGAGTCAAAAACTCTCATGCCAAGTCAGCTAACCACCCACACGGTGGTCAGGGAGGGTATGTGCCCTGGTGAACTCGGTACACGTGACATACATAAGAGGCATGTGGCAAGCCCTATGCAAGAGTATGTGCTAGGTGTGCATGTGTATGTGGAGTAAGGGTGGGAGGCAAGTGAAGACACTATGACCAGAGGCATAAGTATCCATGCAAAGTACACATGCAAAGCACATGTGTACTCTACCATGTGAGCATGTGTGTGTGGGCAGAAACAAGTGCATGTAGGTGTGAACAAGCATGTATGAAAACATGACAATGTATGTCAGTGTGACATGTGTGAGAGAATGTGTATCTGTGTGTCTATGTGGGCAAGCCTGAGACAGCTGCTAAGTAAGGACAGCAGGTAAGGACACCACTTTCTCCAAACTTGGACAACACAGCACAAGGTAAATATAAAATAACAATCCCAAGACCCAGAACTCCTGCTTCCCCCTCAGCTCACCTGTTCCTCCAGCCCCTTGAGGACAAGGTAAACCCAGGCCTGAGTTCCTGGATTCCCTTCTTTGCTTTACCCCAGCCTCCCTCTAACCTCAATTTTTCCATTCCATAGCACTTTTTTATTTAAAGACAAGGAAAAACCCTCTTCACTTACTTCCTTAGGGAGCAGTAAATATGAGGATTATGGAATGACATTCTGAAAGTGATCTGAATGCCCTAAGAGAAAAAGAAAGATAAAAAACAGGGCCTTTCAGTTCAGGCATCACTCAAAACAGAGGGAGGTGCTCTCCTCTGGGGAGGTCAAGGCTCATCTTCCTCAGTCTCTATCCCTTGCCTCAGGCACCAAGCCCAAGTCGGTAGCAGGAAGCTCAGGGCTCCAAGCAGCAACACTTGTCTGATGAGCCAAACACAAAGACACAGGATCCTTGTGGGCCCAGAAAAACTGCTGCCTGCAGATGGGGCACAAATTCCACTCCCCAAGCAGCCTTCTCCATCTGGAAGTAATCTGCTTTTCCCTTCACCAAACAAGCAAGCTAAAGCAGGGAGCCTGCCCCTCACTCCCTCCTGGTGACCAACTAAACACCTAAGAATAGCCAAAGAACAGGAACAGGGTCAGCCTGATGTCACTCCAGCTGCTGTTACTGTCATCCTCAACAATTCTTCCTTCTGTCTGTCTTTGGAAATACGGACAACAGTCCAGAGCACAAACTCTAGCTTCAGACTGACCTAGGCTGACAGACAGATCCACCACATCTTACTGTGTGTCCCTGAAAAAATGTTCATCCTCCCTGAACCTCTGCTTCCTCTTCAGTACAATGAAGATAAAGTTGTGAGGATTAAATAAGATGTGCACACACAGAGCACGTTAGTCAGATTTTCTATCACTAAGACAAAACACCCAACATGTGCAACTTCAAGGAGGGTTTATTTTGCCTCAAGGATTCAGTCCACAGCTGGCTGGCTCCAAGGCAGAAGAGCGTGGTGGAAGGGCTGGCGGAAGAATGCTGCTCACCCCATGGCAGCCAGAGAACAGAGAGAAAAGAGAAGATCCAGGAGCATGAATACACTCTTCCAGGTCACACCCTCAGTGACCACCTCTTCTGACCAAGCCCATGAAGTCATTACTGGATGAATCCACTGATTAGAACAATGTTCTTAGATCAAATTCTTTCAAACACAAGACTTTTGGGGGAAATTTTAGAACTAAACCCAAACACTCTGCACCATGATGAGCATACCAAAAGAACTCCGCAGACGAGAGTACTTATTATTCCAGGCAGCACAGTGACTTTCTGAACATAAGCCAGCTATGTTGCTCATCTGTTCACATTCTTCTAGCACCCCCTGCCATAAACCTATAGGCCTTGGGATAATCTTTAAGGCCCTCCCTGATCTGCACCCATGGCCTTTCCCTGGCTCAGTTCACCACAGCTGGACTGGCCTTGAGCAGCATTATGAGCTCCTCAGAGCCTGCTCATGTACCTTCCCCCCTAGATACTCACAGGGTTCACTCCCTCTCCTTCCACATCTCCATGAATGTTCTCACTTCGGTAAGACCTTCAGCAATCCTTGCCTTACCCCATCTTCCAGTCCTTATCCTTGTTCTACATAGCATATTGTCACATCCAATAACTACAGATTTTAATTGCTTACTGTTCTTCTCTTCATCAAAACATAAGTTCCCAAAGTTGGGGGTTTCTGCATTCCTGCACTTCCAGAGCCTGGCTTATGAGAGGCCCTCAGACTCAGACCTGTGTGGAATGAATAAGTCCTTGGACACTTGGAGTAAACTAAGCACAAGCTGGGACAGGAAACACAGTCCTAAGGTCTACTCTCCCACTCATGAGAGGTCAATCCTTTGAGGCTCAATAGCTTCCCACGACAAAAACAGTCTTCATCCTAGCAACTTCTCAAGGTCTGTAAAGAGCCAGCAGGGCTAAGATGACATTCAAGGAAATGCTTTTGGTGCCTGGCATGGTAGAGAACCCTATAGAAACATAAACTATGAAACTTTCTCCCAACAATACCCCATAGGCCCCAACTTTCAATCCTAGGCTGGGGCTAAGTGAGTGCTGAGAGGGTAAATAGCTCCACAGAGACAGTTCTTGCCTCAAAGAAGCAACATAGTCTTGGCTGACATCTTAAATAGGCACAAGTCCTATCCACTACTGAAGCCCTGGAGCCTCAGGCATCACAAGTGCTAATAAATGTTTGACAAAAGCATAAGCGAACAGATCCCATACAAACAGCCATGAAAAAAATTGAAAGATAATGAATAAAAAAATCAATACTAACTAACCTAAAACAGCAATCCTGGATGAGGATGACAATACTGACTTTACAGTCTGCCCTCTATATCCATGGTTTCACATCCAAGGACTCAGCCAACCACAATCAAGAGTATATAGGGGAAGGTCGGGCATTTAGCTCAGCAGCACAAGCACATGCCTGGCAAGCACAAGGTCATGAGTTCAATCCCCAGTACCAAAAAAAAAAAAAAGTATATGTGGGGGAAAACTTCTTTGTACTTACCATGTACGAACTTTCCTTCTAGTTGTTATCCCCTGAACAATACAGCATAACAGCTACTTATGCAGCATTTACATTGCGGTAATTATTGTAAGAAACCTAGAAATTATTTAAAGCCTACAGGAGGATTGTGTAGGTTACATTAAGCAACTTAAGCAGTGACAGATTTTGGTATCTTGAAATAGGGTTTGGGGGCTTTGGAACCAATCTCCCAGGGATACTGGAAGACAACTGTATTTTCACTACAGTTGCCTCAAAGGCAAGTAATCCCTGGGGCAGACACCAAGAAACCTGGTGAAGACAGCCAAGGGGAATGAGGAACACCTTTAGGAGAGCTCTGTCCAGTGCATACATCTCTGGAAGTAAGTTAAGGGCTAGCTGGCCTCAATTGTAGAGCACTGCCTGCATACACAGGCTCTGGGCTTGATTCCCAGCACTGCTAAAATAAAGATTAGTAGTAGCAGTCAAAACACAGCAGATTATAACATGAAGTGCTCCGTTATTATTGGCTGTTATATATCATTGTGTTTATTACTGCCACCCCCACTGCATGGAACAACCTGGACACTAGGAGGCAGAACACTTAGATCCTAAGATTCCTCCTTACTCTATGGCTTCAGACATATTTCACAGCTAAACTCCCCTTCCTCACCAGTAAGGCAGACAGGTGAAGTGGGACATCACCCCAGCCACCTAGGTACTGAGACTACCTTTTTTAGGACTTATTCACTCATGTGACTGCTTTGTGCCTAAAGCCCTTCTATTCACTGAACATGCAACAGTGAACACAGGCAGCAACACCCTTTTTCCTTTCCAACAGAGCAGTCACTGAAGGTCCTCATACACTCAGGTTCCAGCCCTCTAGAAACAAACCTCAAATGATGTGGTCTTCACCTCTGGTGGAGAGAGAACTCTCACCCACAAAGGGTTGAGAGCTTTGTTAAGAAAGGACACCAAGTCCACAGTCTTAAGACAGTGCCTGCGTCTCTGAAGCCAGGAGCTCTTAACCCTGCAGAAATCCTGCCAAGAGGCCCTCCCTATCATTGCCCTACAGAGCTATGTTTCCCATTCCACAGAGAAAGACAGTGAGGCTTTGCTTATGCTGAACTTGTCTTTTGGTTAAGGTTAACAGATCCTCCTGAACCCTAGACAAGCATTCTCCCACATCTGTGGCCTTGACTGACTAGGCCACGCAGAAGGAATGAGGAGCAGAGGCCAAGAGGAGAGGCTGCCAGGAGCTCAGGCCCCATGTGGTACTGCCAGGCACTAACTGCCTGGCAGCTCTCTTACCTCCATACTGCTTTCTGTACACCCCTCACCCCAGAACCCAGTCAACTATGACTCTTGCCCTGGGCCCAACCAAATGCTGCAAAAACAATGAGAGAGCAAGGCAGATACCACCAATTTCCCCAGCAGATAACCAGGACAGAAAAGTTAACCAACAAAGGCTCCTTCCACAGAAGAGGTGGGCAACTGCTCCAGGAAACACGAGACTATGCCCTGCTGAATTGGTTCCTTGGCTTACAACCCTTCAAGAGCGGGCCCTTGATGCTCCTCCTGCCTCTGAGCTGCATGCCCCCCATCCTGCCTGGGCTAAGAGCTGATTTGCAGCTTCTTGTAGCTGTCTTAAAAACAGGAAAGCGCAGGTGCCTCAAATCTCCCGAGACACCTACTAGCACCACATTCATGTAGCCCATACTGTGCAATGCAGTCTTTGGCCTAGAGATACAACAGCTTTCAAGTTTCCAGCCCTTGATGGCCCAGAGCAAGAGATCCAAGACCAAGAGAAACAACTCTGCTTGAATGACATTCAGGAGCACTGCAATGGCTGGGGCAGGACTCCTGGGCTGCTGTGGGGAAAGGCAGGAGAGAGGGGCCACAAAAGAGCCAGTCATCTCTGTTTCAAAGGCATTTGTGCCCAGACAGAGGAGATCACAGGATTAGGCACTGACACAGGGACCAGCCTGGGAAATAGGATGCCTGGGTCTTTCAGGCTGCTGCCAGAGTGGCAAGAGCCAGGCACAAACACAAGCAGCAGCTAGTTTGCAGATCCTTGAGGAAAGGCCCACATAGGCAGGGGAGGTGGGGTGTATGGAGTTTCCAAAGCCAAGGCAAGGAATCCATTCCAGGTGTGTCTTCTGAATGTTTGAGGGAGCATGTCCATGTAGGCTGGGGTGGGGTACTCAAGCGGGATGAATCAAGGGGCTCAAAGCAGGCACAGACTTAAAGTCGAGTAGAAAAGAACCTAAGAGACAGCTTCACACCCACTCTTAAGATCCTAAACACAGCACCCTCGTAACAGTCAAAATTTCAGGCTTAAATCACAGCAGTAGGGTGCTCACCCACCCCTCCACCACCCACTTTGCTGAGAGACACCTAATATAGAAAGGACCAGACGAAGTTAGATCCCTAAAGCCCTTCACCCATGGATCACAGGTTTGGCACGGAATCTTACACATGGCAGACGATCTTGATTATGTCCCTCCCACAGCACATCACAAAAACAGTCAGCAAACAAAACACTCCCATCCCATGCACTACAAGTGGCCCCTCCCAGAGACCCTTCTCTTAGATACATTCATACCTGCTGATGTCCCAAAGGAAATTTAAAATACCCAAGGCTGCAGATATTGTCTGAACTCTCGTGAGCTCAGATCCATATCCAGGATGGTAATATTCTTCTTAGCAAGCTAAGACTGTGGCTCAGTGATAGAACACTCCCCTAGCTTGTGTGAGGCCCTGGATTTCATCCCCAACACTGGCAATGGGGGGGGGGGTGTGGACCTTAGCAACTACATAGCATCATTAGCTTATATATCCTTTCATTTATACTCATTTAATTATTCAATCAACAAACAGTAGCTGCTAGGTATTGCTACAGGTATAAGAGATACTGAGAAAAGTGCCATCTCATCACTGTGATAAAGGGACAGTCATCTTGGAAAGACAAAAATGAAGCCAGACAAAATTACAAGCAAAATAAGATGTTGCTACTGGGGTCTTGTAGGGGTTCTTAGCAAAAACATCACCCTAGTGTGGAGGGATTAACTCCAGAGATTGATGATGCCTGAGGTGAACCCTAGAACAATGCAGGGTTCCCAATGGCACCATAGTGAAGTCACAGGGTCTGAATTTGCTCTCCCACCTTAAACAACCAAGGGACTGCACAGCATGCATGAAGCATCTTCAGACACTGACCACAGCCAGCATGGCACTGTGATCCCTGAGAAGGAAAACAGCAGAGGTAAGCTGTGTGAATGCCAATGGACAGACCCAGGCAGCTTTCAAATAAAGGAATCCAAACAGAGTCCAGCAATCTCACAAAGTTGAGAAGACAGCAATGAGAGCACACACAGCATTTTTAAGGAAAACTATCAAAGAAGACAGCCCTGTATAGCGGGAATGCACAGAGATTCACAGAGGAGTCCCCTAGAATGTCTGGCTGATCTGCACACTTGTGGGGTGAAACTTCACAAGACAGAAAAGAACCACTGTAAAGCAATAAGCCAAACCATCTGTAGAAAGCTCATAGCCCGGAAGGAGTTCACATTCCCCTTACAAGAATGGAGAGAGCTCATAAAATACAAGGCACTCAGTAAGCCTGCAGAAGAGTGTTGCAGTGAGGCTAAATTAGCCCTAGACTCTAAGACTGCTCTGGATCTACCCTTAAAAAGCAAACCTCAAATGTGTGAAACTGATCCCAAGTAATTTAAACGCATACCAGAATAAAATCCAATAGTATTTAAAGAAATAAAACAAAACCAAGCATCCATCAACATTAAATTCACAATGACCAGCACCAAATCAAAAATTAGCAGGCATTCAAAGAATCAAAAAAACAGTCTATAACTAGGAGAAGAACCAATCAGCAGAATATACCCAGAAATGACCTGGCTATACAATGAGTTCAAGCCCAGCCTTTAGTACATAGCAAGACCCTGTCTCCAAAAAATTAATTAATTAATTAAAAATAAATTATTTTTTAAAAAAGAAACACCAGCTATACACATTTTAAATAACTAGCATTTCCAATGTGTTAAAACTATGAAGGCAAGAGATAAAATAATGGATCCGGGCATGGTAGCGTGTGCTGGTAGTCCCAGCTACTTCAGAGACCGAGGCAAGAGGGACACTTGAGCCCAGAAGTCCAAGGCCAGCCTGGGCAATATATTACAAGACCCTGTTAAAATGCATGCATGAGTACATGTGCACACACGCACACACACATATACAATGCAGCTAGGAGAGCCATTGCAAGCAAGACAGATGACACAAAGAACAATGAAATATGAGAGCCTGCAGGGAGAAGACAGGGAGGGACAGTCAAAATAATTTGACATGACAAAAACAGGGACACAGTAGCTCTAAGTGGGAAAGATCAAGGAGGATTAGAGTGACTGTCAGCTCTAAACACGCTCTGTCTTCAACTACAAGACAACTCAGGTGAAAAGGGGGTCAAGGACAGACACTATGTGCAACAAAGACAAAGGCCACAGAAACATCTTCTTGTCAGAGAAGGTCTGTCTCAAATCAAAAAAGACCCCAAAGATTAAACCTCTCCTATAATAGATGAACCTACCTAAGGCCCAGAGAAACAACAGCACTTGCCCAAGGCCCTGGGGTCCTGACTTGCAGTAGGCTGCTCTTCCCACTGACCTACCTTGCTCTTACAGTTCCTCTGTGGTCTAGTACCCATGCTGCTCTGCACAGTGCTGGGTGGGCATCTCAGTGTGTCAACACGATTGTCTCCATGTAAACATAAGGACAGACACAGTTGCCCAGCATCACTGTGCTCTAACCACCACTGAATGTGTAGGTGCTCAGGACTGTCCCCTTTGTGTGTGCAGAGCAAGCAGTGATACTCCAGCTGATTCTGGGGGACAGAGGATGAGATATGCCTTCCCTGAGGATGAGGCCAGAGTCAGTCCTATCCAAGGAGGACACAGAAACAGGAAGAACTGTTGGAGAGACTCAGAGACGGCCTGCCAACTCCATGAAGAATGATTACCAGGCAGCTCCCCAAGAAGGACGGGGAACCCACATTCCTCTGAAATCCAAATCCTGCTCTTATCAGATTGGCCCTGAGCCAGGCTCTGTGTTTACCACCCCTCCTCCAGGCACAAGAGAGGAAGAGGAAATGGTCTTTAACTTTCCTTCTTTCTTCCTCCCCACACCACTCACCCTCCCTCAGCCCCAGCTCCACAGGACTCTAGCGGCACCTCTTCCAGCGGTTAAGAATGAGCAGATTCCTGGGCTATTCCTGGAGCCTCAATTTTTATCGTCCTTCCATTCTGGTCAAATCTGAAAGGCCAGAGGCCAGGAATGCCAGAGATCTGAGCCCAGTCATCTAAACTCAAAATAAACCCACACGTGCCTCTCTAAAGTCCTCAAGGATTTGAGGCACGTGTTTTCCACAGACTCCATCAGGTCCCCTGCACACCAGCTCTGAGATGCCTCCATGGGAACTGGAGAAGCGGGTAGCAGGTCTGGGTGTGAGTGAAGAGACAGAATACAGCTCAGGATTTAGAAGCCTGGGTCAAGCCACCTCTGTTCAACTGCCCAGGCCTCAGTTTCCCCAAGTGTGAGTCTTCGGACAGTGGCCTTCTCTTCCCTGAACTTCCTTTCTACCTCCTCAAGAAAAGACAGTCTAACTCTGGGCTCCCAGAGCAGTGGAAACTTTTATGCGGAGCTTCCTGCCTCTCTCAGAGACATTCAATCAAGCACTCTTGTGTCTCAGGGAAACAGATGAGAGCAGGGCATGCTTCTTTGGACATAGTAAGTGTAGGACTTATTCAAAAAGTATGAAGGTCTGGGCACAGTGGCATATGCCTATAATATCAGCACTGAAAGAGGCTAAGGCAGGAGGATCAAAAGTTCAAGTCCCACTTGGCAACTTAACAAACCCTATCTCAAAAGGAAAAAGGACCAAGGAATGTAGCTCAGGGGTAGAATACCCCTGGATGCAATCCCCAGTACTGAAGGGGAAAAAAGGCGGGAGGCCTGGGTATGCAGGGATGTAGCCTCAGTGGTACAACATTCATAGCATGAACAAAGCCCTGGGCTGCATTCCCAGCACCAAAAAAGAAAAATACTGTCTACCGGGTGTTAGGCAATGAGAAAACAGGAAAACCACCAAAGAAGGGAAAGCCAGGGCCTCTGCTCTCCAAAAAGAACAGAGTCAATGTTCAACAAGACCACATGCAACAAAGATGTGAGATGTTATAAATACTTCTGCCACCTTACTTATACATGGTAACTGAAGAGTAGAAAACAGAATAGTGGTTATCGGAGCTTGTAGAGAGAATCAGCAGAGACCAGGGAGCAGGTGGAAGGAGGAATAAATTCTAATGTTCTAAAGCACAGCAGCATAACTATGGTGGACATCTGTTTGTTTAAGGAGTTTTTTTGTGCTTTTTTGACAGTCTTGCTATATTTTTCAGGATGGCCTGGAACTCACTATGTATGCCAGGCTAACCTCAAACTCACAGCAATCCACCTGCCTCAGCCTCCCTAGTGCTCCCACCCAGATAGTTCAGATAGCTAGAAAATAGGTTTCTGAATATTCCAAACACAAAGAAAAGATAAATGTCTGAGTGATAAATCTACATTTCCTGATCTGATCATTACACACTGTATACATACATTACAATGTCACACAGCTCTAATATTCACAACTAGTATGTGCTAATTAAAAATAAATTTATAGGGACAGGGGGCATAGCTTACTGGTAGGGTGCTTACTTAGCATGTGCAAGGCCCTGTGCTTTGGCTTTAAGAGAAAGAAATATTCCTGTCAATCAAAGACTGCCAGTGAACATGGCAAAGTCCTAGGCTCTAATGTTGGCCCTGTTTGGCATTCTGCAGAGTGGGGGATGGGGATGGCTACAGATCTCAGAAAAACAGGGGCCAGGAGACCAGCCCTTGTTGCTAGGTTCACAGTGTAGCAGAACCTCGGCTTTAGTGCCTCACGTGGATCAAGATCACATTAACAACCTTTGGTTTAAAACCACCAGCAGCAGCACACAGCACCATCTTGAGCTGTTCCTGTAAAGTGGCACCACTGCCCTGTGCAGGCCATGAACCTGTCCTGGTATAACTAGCAGCAGAGAAAAGATGAAAGGTTCCTGGAGTCTTCACTCTGCTGGAATTCTGCAGAAGAAAAAGGTTGGAAACTGCTCTTTTAGGCACAATGCTGGGCAAACAGGAAAGAACCTAGGAGTCTGGTTGTCTTAACCCCCCGCCTTTAGACCTCATCCCTGAGGTCTAAATGCCTTGAGGAGCTACCACTGCACCTGGAAACACATTGCCTCTCTGAGAGTCAGCGCCATTTCACTGTCTTCACAGAGACATTCAAATCTGTTAAACAACCAAAAGGGACTTGGGTAAGCAGTGAGCAATGTGGACCATAGAACAGGGTCCCTTCACTTTTTAATGTCCAGTTAGGTATGAAGCAGTGAGACTTCCCAGCTGGATCAAGGCAGGTGTCTACTTTGGGTTCTACAAAGCTCTGACTGTACCTGTAACAACCTTATCCCTGCCTACTTGGCTTTCTGTCTTTGGAGCCCATTCCTAAGTGACAGGGAGCTATGGAGCTGGATCTGAGAAGTGGGGAGAGTAGGGCAGTGACTAAAGACCTAGATAAAGCAGAAAGATTGTCCATAGCCACACACAAGAAGGGCTGAGGACCTACCTAACCCTGCACTTGGCTGAAGCATTCTTACTGCACACAGCACCTAGTTCACAAGACATCTTGAAGAATCAAAGCGCTCAATAATTACTTGCTGATTAATTGACAACTTGAAGTCTGATCTATTCTTTTTTTTTTCTTTTGTCTTTTTAAGACAGGGTCTCTCTATGCAGTTTGGGCAGGCCTTGAGCTCACTTAGTAGCTCAGGCTGGTCTCGAACTCTCAACAACCCTACTGCCTCAGCCTCTCGAGTGCTGGGATTACAGGCGTGAGCCACCATGCTCAACAGTTTGATCTATTCTTACAGTCATGGAGAACAGCAACAATGGAGAGGCAAACACAGGCTAAAACAAAAACAAAAGCAAAAAAAAAAAAAAAAGAATCAGAGAGGGCCTCATGGGGCATGGACCTATTATGTGCCTCTAACAAGCACACTCTCCATCAGAGTGCACTGAAAAATGCCATCCAGGTTTTCCATCTGCTTGGTCAAAAGGAGATGCTGAGATTTCTGGTCTTACCTAGGATGCCAGATTGCTAAAAAGTTTGCAGAGTCAGCCCTGCATGTTTCCATTAGCACTCAGCAATGATAACTACTAAGGCTGTAAATTGATCAGATATCACTACCCCTGCAACAAGGGCACAGTGCTGGCAACCTTGAGCCACACAGACATAACAGGAGTTCCCAGCTGCAGTGTCATGTGACACTCCCTCTGGTCCCTTGTCTTTACCAAGTCCCCTTGCTGAAGGCCCTCAGAGCAAAGCGAGGGTGGATAGAAGAGTGTGCCATTGGGTGTAGATTTTTCACAGTGAATTTTCCAGCCACAAAACATTTCTTTTCCAAAAGATGCTGCACAGGAACAGGCAGAAAATAAAATAGCAAGGAGTTTTCTCGCAAACGTCCATTCTGCCTTTGTCCTTATTTGATGAATGCACACACCGTGGATAGAGGACAGGCAAGGCAGCACACTGCTGTGATCGGGAACATCTCCCACTGAGCCAACTGGTGCTCCCAAGAGAGAAGAGTGCGATGACTGGCCAGAGGTGGGAGGACTCAGGAATCATTAATGCCCCTTTGCTCACTCTCCCTCCACCTCCCAACCACTGGTGACAATTCACCAGAAGGGAAGAGCCCTCAGGTGATGAAAGAACTGAAAAACGAACACCCTGTGGGAAGTCACAATGTTGAGTCCATCGAAAGTTGCTTCAGAAGGAAACGTGAAGTCTGAAAATCACAGAGACACAGGACCTCTCACTTCACACCTGAGGTTTAAGGAGCAAAGGAGGTGTGGTATCTGGTGGGCAAATGTAAGAAGCAAATCCCAGTGGGGCCTGGACCTAGAGTGCCCAGATGACTTTCAAGTCTGACACTCTCTGACTCCTTTTTCAGAGATGCCATGAAAATTAGCAGAGACTATGGAGAAGCCAAGCTCTTGGCAGCTCTCAAGAGGCAGGAGATTTCACTCCCATAGCTCTAGAGCTAAGACCCTGGCTACTGCAAAGCCCAAACCTCTGTAGCACTGGCCCCTCCCACAGCACACAACTCTCCCTAAAACAGCAACCACAACCCAACATGAAAATCAGGTGTCCTGCCCTTGCTAGCATTCCTTGTTGACCTCTTTGGTGCACACAGTTGACTGAGAAGGGGCCTATGCTATCTTCCAAAGATCTGCAGGGTCTTTCCTGAAAATTCTAGTCCTCCTTCTGGACACAAGAAGGGACTGCACATCTACAGGGAGGGACTCTCCTCCCTGGAGCTCCACAGGTCCTCTGACTTGTTTCGCCAACAGCATTTGGATACTGAGTTGTTTTTATTTTTGTTTTGTTTTTGCTTTTACTTTTGAGGAGGGAAGGGGCTCCAGAGCTTCAGGGCCCAGAGTTCAGGTCTTGCAGATTGTGTTTTCACCTGAAATGTTAGTTTCCTTGACAATGAAAACCATGTCAAGGAAAAGATCTGGCACTAACCACCAGATGTATAAATCAGGCTCTCTTGGACTATTAGGCCCTGCAAAGCAACCAACTAGCTGTCCCTGCATGAATGACCAGCTTACCCCAGCCTGAACGGCCAATCCAAAGAACAGTGAGCAAAAGAAGCAGTAGTTGTATTAATCCTCTGAATTTTGGGATGATCTCTTGTGCTGTACAGATCATTGACACAAAACCAATTCCACAAGTCTATGTGGCTACTGAAAAGCATGAAGTCACTATAATGTGGAAAGATGGCTAAAGAAGTAGCCAGACAGTAAGTTTAACACAATTCTGTCTGTGGACATTGAGAATATGAGTAGGTGGTCAGTTGGATGCTAGTTTACTATAAAAATATCTAGAAAGACTATAAACCAAAGCATTAGTGGTAATCATCTCTGAAAGTCAGGATAATGGCAGGTTTTTCCCACAATTTATGTTATGTTTGAATATTATAATGATTTTTTTAGTAACAGAAAAAGATGCTTTTAAAAGAATCCACCTAGATTTTTGCTACAAACCAGTGCATCTTAAAACATCCATTTTATCTTCATCCCCTGTTCCTAATCCTGAGCTGCTCTGAGTGGCCTCCCAGGTGCCCCAAAGTGAAGATACCTCTCTGCCAGCCACGTCCCTATCTTTCCACCCAGGTTGTGGCCACCAATGCTTTCCATCCAACCCTGCAACCACTGAGAACCTTCTCTTCACTCCCCGAAACCTCGCTCTCCCTCCAGCCCTGCACCATGTCCCAGAGTTTATCTACAGATGACCAGAGAGCAGTCCACTAAGCCTAAACATTGTCCACTCCTTCTAGATGCAGGCAGCAGGTCACCACCCTCCCTGTCCTTTCCTGTAACTGTGAGAGAAGCAGAAGCTGAACAGGCAGTTCCCACCCCACCTCCCTCTCTGTTTCACAAACCTGGAGGGGGGCGAGGCTCCCAACCTCCTGGAGCTTCTTCCCTGCTTCCACCCATCCTCAGCAACAAGTCGGTGGGAGCCAGTGAAAACAGCTATTTAGAGTGACTCATGCTGCATCGGTGAGGTAAGTACTCTGCCCCCACCCTCGGGATCCCATGCTGCATCCATCCATACATACATACATACATAATGGCCATACAGATCTACACTCTGGCTACAAACCTAATTGCCTTCCTGGGGGACCCAAGAAAGAACAGCTCTTCCTCACTCCAGCCCCTGTAATCTACACATCCAGTTTTTAAACAAAGCTGTATAGAATCTCCCAGGACTAAGACATGTGAAAAATTACAGGCCCAGACCTCTACCTCATTTTCTCTAAGACAAAACATGTCACTCTGCATGGTTACACACCCAGAAACACACATCCACTCCAAGCCATCACCCTGCCCCTACAGCCCTCCACTAAGGCTTAGGACACATGGGGGCAGGGTTTGCTGAGGCAGGGTCTGCCCCTCTGCCTCTGGCACCTGCCCCATCAGAGCTTGCTAAAGAGCTTGGAGCCCCCAAGCTTCAGTCTCCACACTGTGGCAGGTGGCAGGAGAAGCTGCAAGAAAGGCTGCCAGGCACTGTGCCCACTCACAGCCATGCAATTTATGTACAGGAAAGGCAAAGGGGGCCTCTCAGCTGTGTCCCAGAAAATGCAAGATAACTCATGCCAATCCTGGCAAGGGCCCCCAGGCATGTACACATTAGGGCAGGCACATACCCACTCCTCTCCACACACATTCATGGCCAACCCCTGTTCTGAGCCTAATTCTCCTTCTGTCTGCTATTCTCACAGGCTGTCTCCCTAAAACACTTCCTGTTGTAGTCAAGGTTTACAAGGGAAAAGATTTAATATAGGACATGTAATTTATAAAATTATTTTATAATATTCACCCAAAGAGTCAAATGCAAAAGAGTGCAAGAGATCTGTCCACACACTAGAGACCTAAAGAATCCAGCTAAGGGCCCAGATCACACCACAATGTCTTGCGTGAGTCCAGTTGAAGACCTAGAGTGCATGGCAATGTCCTCCATAAGTCCAACTGGAGGCCTAGAGCCCACAACAATGTGGCATGCAAGATTGTATCAAGGATCTACTCTGGGAAGGCCCAAAGGTCAGTGGTGGAAGCCAGAATGTCTGCACCAGAGAGATGAAGGATGAAAGTTCTGTGCCAGCAGGCTGAGGGATCTGCACTAGAGCCAGGAAGTGTCGCTTAAGGTATGGACCAGAGCTCCCCCGGAAGAAAACCACAGCCATCCTCAGCAACAGCAAGGTCCCTAGCTCCTTTGATGATCAGAACAACTGAGTTCATATCAGGAAAACCAATGTAACAATCTTCTCCAAGAGAATCAATAGCACACCATCTTCTTTTCTCCTTTTTATGCTATTGGCAACAATCTTCAGGTAGGCCATCTGCACCTAGGACCATGTTGATTCACTTCAGCTGGGTATTACAAATTGACCATTAGTTAATCCACCACACTTCCCTCATCAGGAGTGGAAAGAACACAGGAACATAGCAACATACATACCCCCTCCTGGGACCACAAGTGTATAAAAACCAGGGCCACTGCCCAGCAGGGGCCTAGAAAGCTATCTCAAGGAAAGTTGAACATTGTTCCTGTTTACATTTGCTTAATTTGTTTTTAACTAAATAAGGGCCATCTTTCAAATCTGCAAAAGATCCTATAAGTTACTAAGGTCAAAGCCAAGGCTTCACCCAGATTCTGCCTCAGACACCCTGGGGTTCTCCAATAGTCCTGTAGTGACAATCAGGTTTCCACAACACTGGGAGCTGAGAGCTTCCAGACCATTGGGACCTGTTGGGCTGTTCTCTATACCATCCTTTCCTGTTCCCACCACATCAGATGTTTTAACAAATGTGAACCATGAAGAGTAAAGCTGGGCACAAACTCTCAGAAATAGTGCATATTCAAAGAATAATCCATTTCCAGCCTACCATCGCCGCAGGGTAAGAAGAAAATGAGCAGTGGAAGGAGTGCACTAAGTTCAGAGCACAGACAATGCTAAACAAGAGACAGTCTACCTCTCCAAACATACATTTGGGCCTAGGGATTCAGTTCAGTGGCACAGCACTTGCCTAGTGTGTGCAAGGTCCTAGGTCCTTACCAGTAGCACAGGAAAGACAATCCTCTACTTTTGGTCCCCAGGTGGTATAGACTGAACCCTTGGCCTTCTCAGGAGCCCCAGCCAGTTCTAGCTGAGAGGTCAGTTGTTAATGTGTTTGGAAGTGAGCTAGCTACACACAGGTACAGCAGGTATTCTCACCACATTATGCCATGACCAAAACTAAAATTGGAGTTACTAACCTGTAGGACTGGAATTAAGCCAAGGAGCCTTCTAACAGCAAATGGTATCAGGTGGGGGCAGGAAGCAGAGAGTTCAAATGAAAGCAGAGCAGGGGTTGGAGGTAAGGCAGCATGAGATGCCACTCCCCAGGCAGGGGGCAGCTCTAGAAGCAGCCTCTACCCATATTCCCTTGTCAGAAACCAGGGCATCAGGTTTACTAGTTAACTTCTGTATCTTCCTCTATCCATCTCTAGACCAGAGGGAAAGAAGCCATTAGCAAGGAGGAGGATAATTAGGAAGCCAGGACTGCTGTACCAAAACTGCAACAGCAGAGCTGGAAGGAAACCTGGCCACCTGGCCTCCCATTTGCAGGTAAGGGAAACAACTTGACAAGGTCACTCACTGTAAGAGAAAGAAGGAGGAGACAGATGAGGGCCTCTCTCCCCAGGGCTGGTCATCCTTCCAAAGGCCTACAAGCATAACAGGGAATGGCACACCCAAAACCCTCCAGGCCTCGACCCTCAAACAGAGTAAATGTACTGCTTGTTTCAAGGCAGGCAGCTTTTAGGGAGGGTTCTGCAAGGATTCCCACAACTGATAAGAACAGCCTGAGGCAGAGCACAGGATAGAAGGCCCTGAGCCTTAACAGCTGCTGCTCGAAACTGCAAGGAAAGGACAGCTAGCTTGAGGGACAGAGTAAAAGTGTACAAATATGGCAGGATAGTAAGCTTCACAGCCACTCGGGTCACCAAATAATCCCTGCTAGAACTCACAAATGGAAACTTTCAGTGAGATAAGCCACAAGCCAGCAACACTCAGGCCCTTTTTCCTCCATCAACCATATTGCTAGGTGCACTGGAAAGCAAGAGATTTACAAATAGCCCAGCAGAGAGAAGCCACAGTATAAAGCACACATAAATTAAACATGAAAAGGTCCCAGCCTGTGAGCAGCTTCCCCCCCAGGAGCCTGAATTAGCACCATCCACGTGGGCTGCCTAGCAGTTCAGAGGGGCCATCCAGGTCCAAATGCTGGGAACAATACAGGGCATCAGCAGGAACCTGAAGCAGGGCTCTGAGAAGAATGAGACACACAGGGGTAGCCATGGTTCCTGGAGGCCAGCAGAAATCACCCCACCCCAGCTCCCCAGCCTGCTACTGGGAGGGGACAGGAAGCAGGAAGTTCCAGGCCTCTCCTGCTTCCTAAGTCGCCTCCACAGAAAGTGGAGGGAAGGAGGCAATTCCCTCCTGGACTCCAAAGCCCAATTTAAAAACATTATAAATTCCAAGGACATACAGGTTTTGTTTTGTTTTGTTTTGTTTGAGACAGGGTCTCACTATATAGTCCAGGCCTTCAACTCACCATGTAGCCCAAGCTGACCTTCAGCTCTCAACTCGCCCTGCCCCAGCTTCAAGTGCTATGCTTACAGGACTGTGCCAGCATGCCTAGCTTGCCAACACCCTACTCTATCATTCCTAACTCACAGAGGGCAACAAAAACTGATTCCAGATAGTGTATCACACATAGGTTTTCAGAGGCCCCACCACAGAATAGAGCCAGACTGCTACAGACCTGTGCTCTTTGCATTTCCTGCAAACACCTTGGCCCCAGGATATTCCTGCAGGAAAATAAAAATTAAGTTATTGCTTTGCCGTGAGGCCACTTTAGGGTGAATTCTGTCCAGCAAGGGTCACTTTTTGGATCAGCAAACAAGAACCCACTAGCTCAGTGACTGGGTAAGACCAGAAATGGCACACCAGTTCCAGCTGTGGTGCCCACTTCCCTCAGCTGGTGGTGGTTGCCTAAAACACTATGAACACAATCTGAGCCCTTGCTCAGCAGGAAAGACTGCTGTAATCCACTCATGACATCTGCTGTGGGCAGTTACAGAAGTAACAGTATCCCATGCCATGTAGACCTTTACTATCACTGACAGACCCTTGACATCCAAGATTTAACACTGACAAGTCCAACCACTCACAAATGAACCAAAGTCTCAAGACATGTGAAAGTGGGTAACTTCCCTGAGATTGATTCTCATATGCTTATAAGGGTGAAGGAAGGAACAGGCCACCATTGCTTTCATCTCTACCACACCAAAAATTACTCTTGTAAAACAAGTTCAGTGGTTAATAGCCATCAAGTGAGAGATAAAACCAGCAGAAGCTGGAAGGACAGTTAACCGAGGCATGAGAACACAGACAGGAAGCATCTGACTATCCACAGAAACATGACTCCAGAGAATTCAGGTCTATCTATGGAAAAGTTTGCCACGGATGCAAAATTGGGGCTCTAGGAGTAAGGCTCATTCCTTCAGGACATTAGCATCCATATAGTGCCTAGAATGTACCTCTCAGCAGTGAGCACAATGGGAACATGAAGGATAGACAGAATGCATACCCCGAAATAAAACAACAAACAGCATCACACTTCCACAAGACCCAGATCAGAATTAGCTTCAATCTCCTGTCGTGGCTCATGTATGATTCCATTCAATCGGTTCACAAACGGCCTCAGTCTTATTTCTAAAGTGTCTGGGGGTCACTCTCTCCTCATTGTTCCTCATAGCTGCCCAGCCAGTCTCCCCACCATGATCTGCCTCTTCACAGACCAGTCTCGCCCTCCTTCTGTGACCCCCCCACTGAGAAATGCACAAGTCCCAGGGCCTCCCAGGGTGGCATTCATTTTCTTTTGAAACAATGAATGCATGGATGTAATTCCTTGACTGGACACTGGAAGCTGTCCATAGTATGGCCACTGTGTACCTTTCCAGTCCTTTTCCATTGGCTTCCCTCCACACATCAACCCCACAGGGCTATTCACACACCCAAGTGCCCTCACAGTTTCCTTCCCCAGGCCTAACTCTCCTCCCTTTGTATGGAAACAAGCCCCCTTCAGGGTTGGTGTCTATCACCACCTGTCACCTGAGATCCTTTCCTCTATCAGAGCTGTCCCTCATCTTTGAACCAATATGATTCTGCTCTCAGAAGCCACTCACTTTCTACTTTTAACTCTCATTCTTTGAACCCCTTTTCCAGCTCCTTACAGGACTCTAGATCCCTAAACACTGACCTTTTATCTGTTTTATTTTTGCAGAATTAGAACTCAATACATACTCCTAACATACAACATTCATTAAGCATTGAGAAATTCAAATGGAATCACAGAAGACAGCATCTGAAAGCTAAGAGACAGGTGAAGACAGACAATGCCATAAGAGTTCCAAGGCATAAGAGGTCCATCAGAAATAAGTAGCTAGAGAAGGATTCCTGAAAGGAGCGACACAGGAGCAGACCCTAAAGGTGGGGAAAGGGAACAGGAAAAACATTTCAAAAAGGTGCAATAGTACAAACCGAGGAGAAGAAAAAGAAACATCTCCTTAGCAAGGCAAGCTAAGGAGATGCATCTGGCTAGACCTGAGAGTTCCCAGGAGGACAGAAGTGGGCGAGGTTACTCAGGCAGGCTGGGGCTGGACAGGAAGGGGGGTAAGTGCCAGCCTCAGGCATCCATTCTCTTAGTCAGCAGAGATAACCCTGGGTCTCATGGTAGAAGGAGTCTTGTCCTTTCTTGTCCGAAGCATAGCTGTCTTTGTCTCCCCAGTTCAGTTATAAACAAAGCCCCCACTGACTGTACACCTGCTGTACATGAAGCCCTGAGCTGCATGGTCCACATACATTACGTCATTGCTTCTTCCCACAGCTCTGAGAACTTAGTATTACCATCCTTACTTTGAAAGCAGGAAGCTGAGGCCAAAGGAGGGTCTTCCCCACCCAGTCATTTACCCATAGTAACACTGGCACAGGGGCTGAGTCTGGGATGAGGGAGGGTACTCCTGCCCTGACATATAAGAAGGTAATTAAAACTAATATATATTTCCCAAGGATAGGGATGAGTCTAACAAGATATACCACTAATGGGCAGCAGATAGCCTTGGCCAACTATAAACTGTTTTTTAAACATTAGTTATGGTTATTAATATTAAATATTTGTTAATAGATTTAAAGAACCCTACCACAAAATCAAAGCCTAAGACCAAAATAATAAAAAGTTTAAAAATCCACGTGATTCCGGTGCACTGTCAGCTGCTCAGGGCCTTGTGCACGGTGGGTCTTCAATCATCAGTGCAGAACCAAATTACACTTCACGTTCTACCCCTCAGTGCCTTTCCCTCTGTTGCCCCCAACTCACACCCCAGCAGATCAGCCGCGCCAAGCCCAGGCTGAGGTAGGAAGTCGTGTGATGGTCTGCCTCCCCGGCTGCATTCCTCAGCTAAATATAAAGGATTTGTCCAGGCTATTGTTTGAAATTATCCATAATCCCTCTCTTCCCTTCTTTAGGATGGCAAACTGACCGCTGGTCTCTACAACAGATCATACACACAAATCTTTCCTGTGGCTGTTTTGGGAGAGGAGAGGGCAGGTACACAGGGTTCAGAGCACGCACCCCGGTTTTCTCCACTAGTTCAGGAAAGCTTCCTGGAGGAGGAAACGCCTGAGTGAAGCCGGAAAGAACAGCGGCCCATCACGGCGCTTACCTCAGAGGTTTTGCCCTGCACTAGAAGCGAAGCCGAGTCTCCTTGTGCCCGTTTTGGGGGTGGGAGAGGTCTACAGAGCCCGCATCGCCCCGACCCCAGGCTGCCAGCCTCCCGGGCACCGAGGCACTGGGCGCAGACGCAGGAGAGGAGAGTAGAGCTTTCCCGAGGAAAGACACGTTGCAACACTCCAGTTCCGACCCACAACCACAAGCGCTGCTCCAAGGAGCCAAATGCTTGTTTGGGAATTTTTTTCCACAGAAAGTTTTTAAAGTCTCAGGCGTGAGAGCACAGACGCGAGGCATCCCGGACGTAGGCGCGCCAGGCTCTAGCTGCAGGCCGGCTCCGGGCCCTGCCCCGCCCTGGCCCCCTGGCCCGCTCCCGGCCTGCGCGCCCGCCCGCACCCTCCTCAAAGTCTCCTCACGGACCCGCGGCGCCACAGGCCTCCTTCTCCCTGGCCGCCCGCACCGCCGCCCGCACCGGTCTCCGGACCCCGCCTGGCTCCCAGCCTTAGGCTCACCCCGCCGGCCCGGCACTACTCGGACCCCGCAGCTGTGCACGCCCGCAGCGCCGCGCCGCACCGCTGCCTCCCCGCCACACTCACCGCGCCCGCCGAGTGGGAAGAACCGCGCTCCCGCCCGCACTGCCGCGGCTAGCGGAAACGGGGGGCGGGGCAGGAGGGGCGGGGCCTTCCGGCCGCGGGGCGGGACCTGAAGGGTCGAGGGGCGGGGACTTCGCGAATCGGGGCGGAGAAAGGGGCGGGGCATGTCCTGTATTGGGGACAGGCCTGAAATCATGAAGCGAGATGGGCGTGGCCTGCCCGATACCGGCCGGCAGCGAGCCCCTGCCCCAAACGCGCCCAGCCACCTGGGCGCGCCCAATGTGGAGCTTCACGGAGACTGGCCGACCTGTTGGGCGCGTGCGCAGCATCGGGGCCTCGAGCCGCAAGCCTTTCTCCTCACGCCCCGCCCCGCCCCGCCCCACCCCGCCCCCTTGAAGGGGCCTGGCTCCTGGACGCCGGTCCCGGGCCGCCTTGCTGGCTCGGCTGCCGGGCGTGCGGCCCCACACTCTGGAGTCCTTCCCGGTGTCCCGGGCGCGTGCCGGAGGTGCAGACACGCGTGTGTGCAATGCGGACCCCGGGCGCGAGAGGCCTTCAAGGCCGGTCGAGGACTGAGCTGACGCTGGCAACCCAAACCGGGCCGCCTGGGGCCCTGCCCCTTCTCTAAGTAGGGGTCCTCACGCCGGGATTCTTGAAGCTGAAACCTAAACTTTGTGCAGAAGCGATCTCTGAACCCTTCGTCTCTTCTCATTGTTATTGTCTCGGAAAGTGAATTCTGCGCTTCTCGTGTACACTGACTGTATTTCCAGACAAGTGTTTTATCTCAGTTTTTTTAAAAACATTGGTTTTGCTCCATTGCACAGGATGTCTCTGAACTCCTATACCTGCCTTAGCCTCTCAAGTACATCGGGCTTGAGACAGACCTTTAAAACCTGACTATAATCTCCAGCGTGACTCCTTGCTTTCTCCTGATCTTCTGGGCTCCTCCTCTCGCTGTTTTTTTTTAACCCGTCAGTCATCCCCTTCCTACTCTTTCCCAACAAGGGAGATAACCCTTCTCCCTTCCTTCAAAACCTTCATCACCCCATTCCCAGCACAGTCTCTCCAGTCTGGGAGCCCCTTAGCACATGCCCCAATTCTACCACCATCAGAAAGGGAAAACCAAGGCAAGAGAAAGAAGAGGGTTCCTCTGGTAATTAAAAGAGCTAGCACCCCTGGGGCAACAAGGCTAAACTGTTGTCTGAATCTTCACTCTGCCTCCAGATTGTGCCCACTCTGGGGCTGAGTCTGCTCCCCTGGTCATAGTCAGACCCTCAAGGTTGGTGGATGGACCAAGATGGCAGAGCTGAGAGCACATTTGATGCCCAGCGGCTGCTCAACAAGTGCAGCTTCTTTCTGCCCTTGAAAGGAAGATAAGCAAATCTGAAGTAGGTTACAGAGTCTCAGTGTTAAGAAAATCGTTAGAGTCCCTCAGCAGTAATCCAGCAAGTGGTTCAGTATTCCCAGAGACCAGGCTGAGTGCCTGCAGGACTGCAAATACCTATGGAGAAAGCTGTGGAGGAGAAGGCATTAACACAAAGAGGCCAAGGTGACTTACAGCCTATGAGGCCAGCACACACTGATTTCACCCACTGAGGATAAACCTCAAATAAACCCAACACTAGGCAAGATGGTTTGGGAGAAAGAACCCTCAAAAGCTCATGGTCATGCAATGGCAAGCAGAAACATAGAATCAACACCCAGGATTTGGAGGCAGATTTATTTACATCAAAGGGCACTGATCAGGATCATTTCCAAAATATCAGGCTCTGATCTCTGGTGGTCTAGGGCTTATATGGGATAAGCAAGCAGAAAGTACAGAGGCAGAATGGCTTGTCATTTGGGGATTGGTTTATACAATGTGCATCATAGTTACCAACTATGCCTCATGGTGACCAGCTGTTTCTGAGAAACAGAAGCAACTGGATCTGGAACAGGAACTATTACCTGGGCAACTAACAAAATGAAATATACTGGTTAGGGGGGAGGAGCAGTCTGTGACAGACTGTGACAGTCACAGCTGCAGGAATGTAGAGTTCCTGTCCTGCAGAACATGAGGAACGCAGAGGGAATGGGAAATGGCAGCCTAGTTGTAGAGTTTCCTGCCCAACCATCTGCAGCAGTGGCTCTCAGCAGCATCAATCCCATGTGGCACCATAATACTCTGGGTGCCCACAAAGCGAGAGGAGTAATGCAGCATGGCATTTTATAACTATGATGCCAGGGGAGCAGATGAACTTTCTTTACCCTATGAGACACAGTGCACATCTTAGAAACATATGAAGAGTGGTACAGAGCTTACACCTTAAAAATTCTAAGGAAGGTGTATTTCTTGTTTCATATATTCATCTTAAAGAAGCAATAGTTGAAGGAAAAGGCAACATGAAACTGTGATCTCAAGTGATCTCCTGCTCATACAGGAAGTCACCATCACCCTCCGTGAGTGGTCTACCATTTAGAAGGAGTTCTATGTGCAAGATATCAGGGAGATGTTTCCAAAGTATGCAGCACCTGATCTACAACCTTAGAGAGGTGATCACAGATTCTTTCTGGAATTTTGCTCCAAGATGAGTTCAAAGAACTGAAGAAGAAGGTCAAAGCCAAAATCAATTATGGAAACAGAATTTTTGATTTGGGTTTGGTGGTTAGAGATGAAGATGGGAGCATTTTGGATTCAGAACTAACTAGCAGAATTAGTCTCTTCTGAACTCGTGAAACAGCTTCCAAACAAGTGGAGAAAAGATTGCAAAAAGAAAAATCTCAAAAGCAGAACACAGATTAACAGACAAGCTACGTTTGCTGCCACTCCTTCTCTGGCCTTGTTTGTAAACCTCAAAAATGTGATTTGTAAAATAGGAGAAGATGCTGAAGTCTTATGTCTCTTTATGAACCTAAGGAGTCCAGATTCATCAGTGAAAACTACCTGGTTCGCTAGTCAAACTCAGGATTACCTAAAGAGATACACAGATTGCATAATTTGTGAGCTGTGCTACTGACTTTGGAAGCAAAGATCTAAAATGGTAGAAAATCAGTTTTGTGTGTCAGATTGCTAGAGCGGGTCATATAGAGCTAAGGGACAGCAACACAAGAAAACTGACCTCCAGATTGCAGTGACTTTTCAGTGTGGCTGTGATGGATATAACAGATATAATAAATGGGAAAGTAGACAATGGAGATAAATAAAAGGGAGAATGACTTGTCTTCAGGCTGTTATAAACACAGTCATCACTGCCAAAGAAGTCAGCCACAAGAGGTAAAGTTTATGGGTAACATTGAAATTACTTCCTGGAGATATCCATCAGATTTGAAAAGAGTTTCCTCATTTGGTGGACAAGACCATAGCTGTGGCTCACAAAACAGGGTTTCCAGGGATAATCATGCTGGGTGACATTCAAAATGATATCTATATAAGGGCTGGGGGTTTGGCTCAGTGGCGTAAGTGCCTGCTTGGCAAACACGAGGTTGTGAGTTCAATCCCTGGCACCAAAAAAATGATATCTATGTAACATTAGTTCAAGGAGATTTTTTTTCTTTTTTTTTTTCTTCTTCTTCTTTTTCTTTTTTTTTTTTTTATCGGTACTGGGGATTGAACTCACACGACCGCGTGCTTGCAAGGCAGGCGCTTATGCCGCTGAGCTAATTCAAGATTTTAATAAAGGAAGCAAGCCAACAGCAAAGAACATTGAGGTGACAGTGTCTGTCTATGGTGAAGATAGGAAACAACTACAGCATGTGATTCTCCCAGGTGTGGGTGATGAGGCAATTTCAGAGTACAAAATCTGTGATTTATTACCAAGTGAAACAGCTGTGCTGGTTTGACAACATGAAGGTGGCCATCCCCACTGAAGACATTAACTTCAGTCCCCTTCAGTTCACCTTCTGCCATAAATTTTTGCAGGACTCTAAGGATAAATCTGAAAAAAATTTTAGCACTCATATTTGTGAAGCTAATGAGGTATGATAGCATGACTCTGAGAGATGGGGAATATGATCTCATCATCTACAAGGCTGAAGCCAAGAAGCTGGAAGATGCAACCACATTCTTGAGTTTGCCCATAACAAAACCCAAGTTGGAAGAAAAAGACCACTTGGCCACAAGCAAGAGTGTGCATAGTCTTTGAAGCTGCACCATCAGCAAAGACTCCTTCTAGCTTCAGAGCTTGTGTGCTCCACCAAACTGACCCAGAATTGGACTGGGACTTTTGAAGTGGTGATCCAACAACAGCTTGCTGTGGTGAACTTAAGGCAGCTGATGAAAGCTGATGGAGAAGTGGTAAAGTTCCTGCAGGATACCTTGAATGCCCTCTTCAACATAATGCTGGAGAACTCAAACAGCGAGACTTTTGATACGCTGGTGTTTGGCACTCTGGTCTTTATCATTGGGCTAATTGCTGATAGAAAATTTCAGCATTTTAATCCTGTTTGGGAAACTTACATTAAGAAACACTTTAGTGCAACATTGGCCTACACAAAGCTGACAGAAGTACTAAGGAACTATGTGGACGATGTGGAGAAGCTAGGAATAAATGAGCATCTGTATAAAGCAATGAACGCTTTAGAGGACATCTTCAAGTCCATTGTGTGCTCACGGATACTCTTCAGTCAACTATATGAAAACAAAGGGGGAGGCTGACTTTGTGGAGTCTTTGCTTCCAGCCCATTAAGGACATGATGAGCAGCATGTCTGACCTGACCATTTGGGTGAGGGGCATAGCACTGAAATACTTGCCAGCTATGGTCTGTGATGTGAAGTTGGCGTTTGATCCCAAGGAGTTCAGCAAAATGTTTACTGAAGTCATCCTAAATGTGCCTGTGGGTTTACTAACCATTCAGAAGCTCTACTGCTTGATCAAAATTGTTCACAGTGACCTCTTCACACAACATGACTGCAAAGAAATCCTGCTTCTCATGATGACCGAGCAACTCAAGTATCATCAGGAAAGAAAGGAGGACCGGAGGCCTGCTTCCAGCTGATCAGCAGTATCCTGGAGCTGCCTTATAGGAAGGATGTGGGGCCAACACAGAGACCTGTTCAGAGCATCATGGAGAAACTGCTTCATATGGTGAACAAAACTGTCATTTCCATGCTTTGGGATTCTGAACTTATCATAAGTACTCAGTAGTATATGCTTGGGTGCTTAACTGTGGCTGAGAGCATCTTCCCAGGAATAACACTTATTCCCCAGCCCCAAATTCCTGCTGATTCTTATCCAACTGCCATTGGAAAATGAGCTTATTTTCTTAAAATATAGTGAGTGAGTCACAACAAAATCTAGGCATAGAAATTGTTCTTATTTTCCTTGATTCTGGAAGCAAGTATCAAAGTTGGAGGGTAAATAAGCATTTGGGTAAATAAACTAGATTTCTTATTTAAAAAAAAAAAGAAGAAGAACATGAGGGACATTGAGGTTAGTTAGGCACTGGTAAGGTGACTATATCCAGCTTCTTGGGGGCACAGCCCACCCAGTTCTCTTGTCCTGGTGTGTTAATAATTGCTCCCCTTCAAGCTGGGCATGGTGGTACATACCTGTAATCCCTACCTGTAATCCCAGGACTCAGAAGGCTGACGCAGGAGGATTGCCATGAGTTTGAGGCCAGCCTGAACTACACAGTGAGGCCCTGTCTAAAAATGAAAAAAAAAAAAACAGTCCTCCTTCTAGGCACAGTGGCATATGCCTACAATCCCAGCACTCTGAGAGGCTGAGGCAGAAAGATAGCAATTTCAAGCCCTTCCTGGGTAACTTAACAACTTAGCAAGACCTTGTTTCAACTTAAAAAGAGCTGTGGTTGTAACTCATTGTGAAGGCTGTGGCTCAATCCCAAGTACCAAAAAAAAAAAAAAAAAAAATTCCCCCTGGTTTAAACAATAAATTATATGCCACCTTAACTATGACCAAAAGCAATTCTCCAAACAGCTCTTTCCAGCCCTGGATGCCAGAAAAGCTAATGAAATTTCTGGATCCCTAAGGATTTCAAAAGATAGTGTGTCAGTTTATCCCCTTGAAATCACCAAATCAAATCAAAAATGATAATAAGCAAAAAGGAGATTTCTAGCCAGCCTGGTCGAATCGACAGTGACTGCTAAACAGTGACACCTAGTGAGGAGAATTGGCACTGCAGGAGGTCGAATTTTGAAAGGCTTCACTTTCTGGGTTTCCACTTAACTGTAAAGAAAGCAAAATAACACAGGTCTACCAAGTGCTTCTGTGCTGGGGGAGCAGTTCTGAGTTGTTTTAATTCATTGACTTTCACAATAATTCCTTTAGGCAGGTATT
Organism: Hydrochoerus hydrochaeris; assembly: GCA_004027455.1. NCBI lineage: Eukaryota > Metazoa > Chordata > Mammalia > Rodentia > Hydrochaeridae > Hydrochoerus > Hydrochoerus hydrochaeris. The sequence continues at coordinate 71,612 of PVLA01004095.1, read as the reverse complement.
GTCATTCTCCATTCTAACAGAGGAGGAAGGAAACCGGCGCAGAAGGGCTTATTTCTAGACAGGCAGAGCAGTGCTCACTGTGTATCAGCTTGAAACTGGCCCAGATATGTATAAGACCTTGTCAGGAAAAAAAGACAAAGACGGGATTTAGCTTAGTTTCTGAGATGACTCCTGCCTGGCAAGAGTGAGGTCGTGAGTTTGATCCCCGGTACCAAAAAAAAAAAAAAAAAAGAAAGACAAAAAGACGAAGAAGAAGTTAATTTCTCCCAAGTCATTCAGGCAGTACATAACTAGGATTTAATCCCTGATTGTCCAGCTGCAGGGCCTGAATCTAGTGGTTAATGATGAGCAGTTAGTTACCTTAAATGAATCTTCCATCTAAAGTGACTTCCACAAACCCCTAAACACTCAGTGGAACTGTTTTTCTGTTTGTTTGTTTGTTTGTTTGTTTGTTTGTTTTCAGTTCTTTCACACTGAACTATATTCTCAGCCCCTTGACCCTTCTGAGAAAACTTGGCACTAAATTGCCTATGCAGAACTCAAGCTTGTGAATCCTCCTGCATCAGTCTTGAAAGTTTCTGAGATAACAGGCATGCCCCACCACACAAAACTTGTAATTTTTATTTATTTTTTTATTTATTTACTTATTATTTTTGTAGCACTGGAAATCAAACCCGGGGCTTCACACATGCTAGCCAGGTGTGCTACATCCCAGCCCTGGAGCTACCTGTGTGTGTGAGTGTGTGTGTGTGTGTGTGTTACACTTAGGGATTGAACCAAGGGCCTTCACACTAAACTACATCTCTAGCCCTTTTATTATCTTTTTATTTTGAAAAAGGGTCATGCTAAGTCTCTACATTGCCCAAGCTGGTCTTCAATTTGCAACTCTCCTGCTTCAGCCTCATATTACAGATGTGACTACCATGACTGACTTGATCTGCTATTTTAAAAAAGCACTTCCTAGACTAATGACAGGCCCCCTTCAACATTTACTTGTACAATTTATAGAGTAATTATTGGTCACTGCCTAGTAATCCAGTAACCAGAACTTGCACAGTTGTCAAGTTTTGTCCACAAGCACAAGCGACCAATAACTGTCCCTCTGCTTCCATTCTCTGTGGACATTACCTAAATGGCCTCCCTTTCTCTTCTGAGGCTCACAATAAGGTTGCTCACAGTAAGTGGTAGGACTAGGGGTGACAAAGGTCTTATATAAGTGTTTGTTGTAGAGATGTCATGTGAACTTGGAGACATACTTTAAATATATATTTGGCTGTCTAGCATGTGCCAAAATCCTGGATTTAATCCCCAACACCAGAGAAAGAGAGAGAGAATGCATGTTATTTAACTGCTAAATCTGGCAATTCTTTCTTGCTAGTGACTGTTGCTAAGACTATCGGGAAGTGTGGACTAGATCAGAGATGGGCACATTGTCTGTAAAGAGCCAGAGAGCAAATGTGTCAGTGTTGGTAGTTACATATTGCCTGTTCCAACTGCCCAACTTTGCCATTAGAGCCCAAACAGCTCTAAAAATACAAAAATGAATGAGCACAACCTGTTGCAATAGAATTTTATTTACAAAAATAAGTCAGATCTTGGTTTGCCAACAGCTCCTATGCCAGGCTAGTGTGTTTTTAAATTGGAATATGTAGATTCTTGCTACCCTCAGATGTATCATGGGGATGAGAGCAAGCTGGATCCAAGTTCTCAAGCATAAAAAACAAGGAAAGCCTGTTCAGACTGAGTATCATGAGTGCCAGTGTTTCTATGAGCTGGTTATGCATGTATGCATATGTGTGACCTGATATGAACCATTGCCTGCAGAAAGCATGAACCTGCTCCAAAAGCCAGGCACAGTGGTGTATACCTGTAATCCCAGAAATCAGGAGGCTGAGGTAGGAGGATTACTGTGAGTTCCAGGCCAGCCTGGACTACATAGAATTACATCTGATGATCTTGGTCTTCCTTCCATTTCAGATGAGCCTCCAATTTATGTTATGTCCACTGAGTCTGGGATCCAAGGTTCCCAGACTCACCTTTGCTGGGCTTATCTCTCTCTCCAATGCAGAAATAGAAAGATGAATTGTAAAAGAAGGTCACTGCAAAGCAAAAGGAATTTTACTGTATGTATTGCAAGAGAAAGTGATAAAGAACTTTTCCAGAGGAGTGGGGGCACCCAGAACTGGAACATCGCTGAATCTGGTGCTGCGGTCCTGTTTTATGGTGTAGAGGTCCCATCTTCATCCCCTTGAGGGTTGACTCTTGACTGATTGGATATTGGGTTGCTACAGGTTTGGTCTTGTGGGTTAACAAGGGAATGTGGGTGGGCATGTCAACCTGCACTGGGAGGGACAGAATTGCCTGCATAGAGGCAGGTGTCAAAGCCATAGGCTGTTAGCTTAGTGTAACTGCACAAGAGCAGGTCTCAAAACCACAGGCTGTCAAACTCAGCTTAAGATGCATAGCCCGCCATCTTCCTACCTCTTAAAGGGGATCAGTTCCCTAATCTAACTCTACCTAAGGGTCTAGACTGTCTCTGCAATAGTGAGTTCAAAGCCAGCCTGAACTACAAAGCAAGACCCTGCTAAAACAAACAAACAAACAAAAACCAGGAACCTCTACAGTTGGGTAGAGGCTGGGGATTTAGCTCAGCAGCATAACAGCCTGCCTTGCAAGCACATGGTCATGAATTTGATCCCCGGTACCGATTAAAAAAAAAAATGTCCAATGTTTAGAGTTGGGTAGGCACAGATCCACTTAGATTTTATAAATTCTTTGTTAGAGCTGTCTAAAGAAATGCAGGTTCTATGTCTGGCCAGTCTGTACTCTGAAAAGATAAAAATGCATATTATTAAAATAAATGAAAAATACACAGGCCAAAGAAGGCAGGAAGCCCCTGCAGAAAGCCTTCAGGTAAAGCAAGGCTGTTGGCATTCATCTGCCTGCTGTAGAGTACACAGAAACTCTACAGCACTCTGTGTGAGTGTCAGAGAACTGGGGAGTGAGTTCATGGTAACAGTAATAGTAATATCAGCCACATTTGTATCAGCTTGGCTGCTAATCACAGCGTATCCCTGTAGACTTATCCAGAGCAATTCTAAGGTTTAATGTCAAATCTGGAATTCTCTGAAGACACACACATATGAAAGGGCTAACCAGCTGAAAGTATTAAACCCAAACACGAAATTGGCACAGCACAGGAAATGTCAATGTGTGTCTGGATCAGAGGAGTTGTGGGGGACACCATGCAAAATAAGGACAAAGCATTATCCCACAGCGGTCGAGTGTACCAGGCCAGGTTAGTGGCTTTGACACGTATATGCGTCTTAAAACGTGTCAGTCACCAATGAAGTGTTTCCAATAAGAGAGACATAGATTGAAGCTATGACTGTGGCTACAGAAGACAAATTAGAAGAGGGAGAGGTAAGAACAGGGTATAGGAGATTTCAGCAGTGAATTAAACACCAGGTGAAGGGTAGCTTGGGCTAGAACAGTGGTGGTGAAGGAGCCAACTGGATAGACCTGAGATTTAAGAGGTGAAATTTACAGATCAGCAATGGATATGGATGACTAGGGAAAACAAGGCACCAAGAATGACTCTGATTCCTGGCCAGTTCAAGAGCATGGCTGGTGGAGGCCTTCACTGAGCCAGGGAACAGTTTTCAGGGGGATGATGTTGTATGCAAGGAAGATGGGACTTTGTGAGTGTCCCATCTGATTTAATAAAGTGAGTATCTGTGGGGGTCTTGACAAAAGACATTTCTTTGATATGATGGGGCAGAAGTAGTATTGGACAGAGTGAGAAATCAGGTAGAAGATGAGAAAAGGGCATAGTGAAACATTTTTCAATAAAATTGGCTAAGTAGGTTTGGTGGTACACACACATAGTCCCAGCTTCTCAGGAGGGTAAGGCAAGAGGACTGTTTGAGCCCAGGAGTTCAAGGCCAGCCTGGACAACATAGTGAGATCATACTTCAGATAAAAGAAAATAAATAAAGAGAAAAGTAAATCAGGAGGAAGGTTTGAGCCCAATGTAGGCATCCTAGTGACTTAGCAATAAAAAATAAAATGACTGAGGATGCAGCTCAGTGCAGAGACCTGGATTTAATTCCCAATTTCCAGTACAAAAAAGGAAAAGCAAAGAAAGAAGGCAGCAAGAAGAGGAAGAAGGAAGGAAATAAAATTGGCTGTAGATAGGAGATTCATAGGGCAGATAGCTGAAGGAGATCGTGAATCAAGAGTGGATTTGGGAGCCGGGTGTGGTGGCTTACACTTGTAATCCCAGCACTTGGGAGGCTGAGGCAGGAGGATCGTTGCAAGTTCGAGACCAGCCTGGGTTACAAAGTGAGCTCAAGGCCAGCCCGAACTGCATAGAGAGACCCTGTCTCAAAAAGACAAAAAAAAAAAAAAAAAAGAGTGGGTTTGGGGACTATAACATTGAAAACTGAGGCTATTAAAAGCTCATAGAAAGAGACCTATTTCTGGTATGGAGGAATCAATTCTATCTGATTAACCCTTTATGAATGATAACTACACTTTGGAAAAAATACAAAAACAAACAAGACTCCTGACTGAGGACTCTGGAGACATCCCAGGTAGGTATATCTGGGGGCAGAGAGGAGTAGCAATGGCAGGAAGGGAGTTCACATCTGTATCGATCCCCCTGTGTTGGCTAGAGTCACACTGCAGCAAGGGACAGCCAGAATTCCACTGTTTTTCTGGCTCCAAGAGCCAAAGGCTGAAGTCGAGAGCAGCCACAGTTGCTGAAGAGTAAGTGAGGGGTGAATCCCAGAAAGCAAAAAGTTAGAAGAGAGGAACCCAAAATGTTGTATGCAAGCAGTGTCCAAGTTTCTGGCTCATCCCTAACTCACATGTGAGCAGGAAAAAAAATACAGGCAGCCTAGCTGAAGGGAAAAGACTGAACTAGACCTGAGCTTCTGCCCTTGGCAGGTTAACCAAGTTAACCACTTGCTGTTAACTTAGTGAGACACCCTGTTTCAGAAGAAAAAGTAGGCCAAGGATTTAGCTCAGTGGCACAGTGCCTGCCTGGCAAGTACAAGGTCCTGAGTGCAATTCCCAGTACCAAAAAAGGACAAAAAACCAGCAGCCAGTGTCAGGTGTACCCACACAAACACATACTCCAGGAGAGGCAGAAACCCTCGGAGCTTGAGATTTTGGGGGCTTCTTGGGGTCTGCACTCCCGGGAAGGAGGAGGACATCAGGGGATGAGCTGAGGAGCAGCATGGTGAATGGCTGTCTAAGCAGGGAAGGGCAAGAAGGGCAGACACCTCCAGAACAGAGTGGGTGACAAGACATGAGCTTAGACTTGGCCATAAACCGATGGAAATTGGGCTATTTTTCCTCATCATACATACTATGAAAAAGAGATTTGCTTACTCTGAAAATGCATGTCAGTGGTAGGCTAGGACAGAAAGATTGCCATGAGTTCAAGGTCAGGCTGAACTACACAGCAAGACTCAAACTCAAAAAACAAAACAAACAAAAAAATGTGTTAAATAGGTTAACTTCGTTAGATACATGTTGATTATATTTCCTCCAAATGGCTGGCTTGTGAAGAACAGACAGTTAAAGGGACAGTCTTGAGTCCCAAAGACAAAAACATGACATCCTGACCTCCAGTACAAAATTCAAACAAGAGACAAGGCAGAGCTGGCTCTTAGAGACAGCAGAGAGCCAAAGCTGGTGCTCTGAAATTGTAGTCGATGCCTAGTGAATTCAGTAGTGCTGGGTGAAATGAAACTGAGTAACTCAAAAAACGATCAGAGGATAATGATTGATAAGATACACAAAGATAACAAAAGTGAAGATAGAAACGTGTAGGCCTGGCCAGGAATCTAAGCATCTAATCATGTATTTATGACAAAGAAAAGTTCATTAATATTATAATTAGAAACTAAGCATGGCAGCGAATACTTGTAATCCTACCATCCTGGGAGGCTGAGGCAGGAGGATTGTAACTTCAAGTATAGCGTGGACAACTTAATGAGAACTGCCTCAAAATAAAATAACTTTAAAAATGGGATATAAAAATATGCTGTGATCAAACCATACAGTGAAAGTTTAAAATTTTTAAATTACCACAATAAAAGACACATTGCCATTAATCCCCCTCAAGATACTCCCCCTTGCTTTGAACATACCTGTCCCATCATTCGTGCCTATTTCAGGAGCAGCTCTGGAGTGCTCTTTGATGAGTCTCTTTAGTTGCACTGTCCTGGCTGCCTAACTGTCCTGAATCAATTCAGAATGTTTCCCTTCCATAGTCATTTTCACTTTGGGAAAGAACCAGAAATTGCACAGTGCTAGATCCAAGGAATAAGGTGGATGAGGACACACTAACTATCGTGTTTTTATCTGACAGATTTGCCATAAATGCTTGATCAACCAGGGGCAGTTAAGAAAAAAAAACCCTACAAATGGCTAAAATTAAATAATTTATTATTATAGGGGCAACCCACTTTCCAGGCCCCCTCCTGTCTCTCAGACAGAAGCTATTCTCTCTCAATAAGTTCTTCCTACTCTTAACCTCCATTGTTCCTAAAATTCATTTCTTAATTGTATTTGATTTTTTTTTTTTTTCAGCACTGGGGGTCAAACTCACCATCTCGTGCTTACCAGACAAGCACTTAAGTCACTGAGCTAAATCCCTGGCCTCTTTCCTCAATTTTAGGTACATGAACTCAGTGTTTCAGACATCTAGTAGGTTGGGAGTTATAATATTTTCCCTAGGTCATTTGGAGGTCTCCTACCAATATAATTGGGTGGAGATAAGAATTTGCTTTTGTTTTGTATATTCTGGATTTTACTCACTTAGGTAATCAAAAAAATCTTATGCTTTAAAATTTTATATTGTCTTTGTCAGTTGCTTAGTGTTTTGTTAAAATGCTGATATAGTTAAGTTGAAAACATGGAGAGGTTTTGATGCTACTTTAACGGCACATTTTATTCCTGTGTTGTGTATGGTGCATTTGGACTAAATATACTGGTGTTCCTTGCTTGACTTGTTAGCACTAGGAAGGTACTAGAAAGAGTAGTGTAGAGTGCACCCGAGTGGATTTTGAGTAAAATTACATAAAATGGGGCTGTTTATGAAATCTACACTACATTTAACTCAGGCTTTTATCTATCTCTTATAGAACTTCAATAAGTGGTTACTCTGCTGTCTAGTTAAACATTCATAGAGCAGCCACCACGTAAACACAGAGGACAGGTTCTCCAGCACCTTCTGGTGAATAGAATGAAGCCAATGGTCAATGAAATATTTGGCTGGACAGGCATCTGGAATCTTCTCTGCTTGCATGGACTAATGGAAACTTAGAGGACAACTGAGGGCTACTCTCTGGTAGATACAAAAAGGTTCCTCTGTGGAAGCCAGGTCCCAACATCCTGACTGGGTAACCAGCAGAAAAATCTCCACTTTTCTATTGTCCCCACCTGCACTCCTTAGTGAGGTGAGAGGTGACTCTTTCCATAATATTCTGGTATCCTCTGTCCCAGAGTAATCAGACATGATGCTGTCAGAGTCAGCCTCTGTTGAGATTTGAGCTACAGTTTTGGACTTTTCTCTCTCTGCTAGTAAGTTAGAAACTCCCCCTAAATTTTTCTCCAACTCATTGGGAGTTAACTTTAGAATCACCCTGTCATTAGATCACTGTTCTTTCCAGAAACCAGGCTGAGACAGCTTGCAACAACTGTCTGCCTTTCACGGAGGAAAGCAGCTATCAGGGGATCAATTTATATTTTTGCCTTGCATACACTAAGAGTAAGAAAGAAATTTGAGTCAACCTTTCTCTTCCCTCATTTGTGCACAGGAAACTGATAAATGTGCCTTTACTAACATGTGAATTGTGGTTGCTAGGCAATAAATATAAGTTTAACCTGTGATCTTCAGAAACACAAAAATTTTAGACTAACCCTTGAATAAAGAATGGCATTGTCTTCCTGCTAAGGACTGTTGCCTAAGTGGTTAGAGTGACAACATGAATGCTTTGGAGGTTTCTTCACCCTCGAGGTTAGGGCAGAATTTCTCCAAGTCATTTACTGGACTGTCTCTAAAGGTGATCTCTTTTGCAGGCTGAGAAGCACTCCAACTACTTCCAACTTGCTCCTTGGTATTTGCCCTCATTCTTCTCCAAAGAGCTAGAAAGCAGTACTTGATTGTTAAGCAATGCTCCCTTCTTTAAATACAACCCTTACCACTGAGATCAATTGTAAACTGTGCTTTTAAAAACACTTGCTGGAGTTAACAATTCAAATTCCAGGGGAAGATAGGGTCTCAAGCCAGTAGTAGGTAACTAGTAAAACCTAGCCCATCTTCTGGTTTCTCTCCAGATAGCTGCCACCTTCTCTAGAGTGGGTCATCTCAGGGGGCATATTGAGGATATGAAAATCAAATAGAAATTTAAAAGGATGCTTATATTTTTCTCTTGCATTGCTGTGAAACACAGTGTCGAAATCTCTTACTCCTTTGGAATGTATTCTTAAGCACCGGAGAATTCTTGACCCTCACATATAGAGAAAAAGTGTTTGATATTCTTCTGACGCTACTCATGGCCCACCTTATAACTGTAGTTAAAATGGAACGTAGAGGAAAGCATTAATTGTGATGCTATTTCACAACGAGAATTTTAATGGAAGAAAGAGAAAAAAATGGTTAGAATTACGTTAGGTTCAAATTTTCTTTGCATTAAGAAATAATCCTTACTTGTTTTTAAAATGTAAATGTGAGTCACAGGTAAACCAGGCACACCTGGCCCTAAGGCATCCACTATCACTGACCCCGAGGCTATTCTTCCTCACCCTTTAGATAGAACCTCAGGAGAAAGTTTCCAAAACAAGTTTAATCAAAGCCTCACCCACTGTTACTGAGTCTGAGCCTTTCCCTACCCTTTGGGTACCGAGGGTGGAGATTCTAGCCCAGCCATAATTAAAGCCTCCTTGAGGCAAAATCAACCTATCCTTAGTGGATTTTGTTCAAACTCCTAAAGGATGCTATTTACAGGAAATCAGTGGGGAATTCTGAACCACCCACATTCATGTGTCCTTTTTCTCAGTGACCTAAAACAGATCAGGCAAGATCTAGGAAAATTTTCAAATGACCCTAAGTACACTGAGATTTTTAAAGGATTTACACAGACCTATGGCCTAGACTGGAAAGATGCAATGCTATGCTTAACTCACTCAAACATCGACTCATAATGAGAGACAATGGGTACAGATTTTAATCTGTGAGTTTCTTAAGCATATTACAGATACCCAGGGATACATATTTTCAGAGTGGGTTTAACTAGAGCCTAGCCAGTATTGATATAGGGGGGAACTACCTAGGTGACTACATTTAAAAAATAAATGTCTCTTTTTGTCCTAGGGCCAAAACCTCTTTCTCCTAGGGCTGAGATTTCTTCTGGACTATTACCTTTCTCTGTCTCTCCCCAAAATTGATAAATCTCTTTTACAGGCTGAGATTTTAAAAACTTTTGCTTCAGAGTCATTTTTTAAAAAGAAATAAACAATATAATTGAAACACTTTCATTTTCTCTCTCACTCTTTCAAAAAGTTGAAAAGCACCCATTCAGGTTATCAATTTAATTTTCTGTTTAGCTTACAGTTGGAGTCAATCATAGCCTTTTTCTCTGGAGGCGTGTTTCGCTAAGGATTAGAGCTCCACCCCGGGAAAGCATTGGATCTTAGTTGTCTTTCTGCACTTGAGATGGTTAGGATTTAGTTCTTGTGCCATCCTGGGAGTCACACTTCTGTCCCTTCTCCACTGCCCTGCCCCTGAGAAATAATGCAGTTTGCAATAGTGTTTGGTCCAAAACAACTCTCTTCTCTGTGGCTGGTGAATTTCAGGGGCAAGCTTCCAGAATGGTGAGTTTCCCCTCCCTGGGATTCTTCCAGAGTGAAACTGGCCTTCACTTCTGGGTCATAGTCAAAAACTGGTCTAGATTTAACTTTGTAGCTCTCAAAGAATAAATGCACAAATTTTAGTTCAAATTTATCTGCCTTTTAGCCCTCAGGCAGAAGTGGAGATGAACTCCTCTTCCCTCTCCACTCAAGAATGATGCTGTCTTTTATAGTAGACTAATTTTTGTAAGAGATAAGTTCGTTGGTAGAACAAAACATTCCTGGGAACCTTATTAGTTTAATAACAGTTTTAAACGAGAGCAGCTGTTAAAAATAGGCACAGTTCCAGGCCTCAGAGGACTAGTTTCCTCATCACAATTTCTCTCCAGAACATCTTCCCAGGCTGGCCACTATTCTCAGATATATGCTAACGGGCGCTGAGAAGGAAGGTCTATAGCTAAGTATGGTCCAAGGGTCACAAGCAAAATGGGAGAAACTCATAGGTAGACATCTGCAGCAGAGCAGATTAGAACCTTGGCAGGCCTTCTTCCCCCACCTCCCCTCCCACCTCAGACTCAGAATAGTGGGGGAGGCTTTGATTAAAGTTTTGAATCCACACTTAGCTCCAAAGAGTGCCCCCCTAGTCTCTTTTTACACCCAAACCTGACCCGTGCACGCACCCCTGGAAATGGTTAAAATTACCTTGAACACTCTGCCCCTCCAGAGGAAACAATTGCATGTGGCTATCAAACAGCAGCTTTGACTGTCAGCTGTGACTATCCAACAACCATGGCTGTCAAAGCAACAATAAGAAGCCTACACAGTGGAATATTCCAGTCAGATAAACCGTCAACCTAGGGCCCATCTTAAAAACTGTCTTTTCTTTCACAGGTATAAAAGGTTTTTATTCCCTGTAATTTTATTACAAAGGATCTCTGTTAACTGACCTACAAAAGTTCTAAGTAGCCTACTTAAGTTCTAACTAACCTAGAAACTGTAGAAGAGTTACTATAATTCAACTTGACCAAATACATCTGAGTACACTCTGATCTATTAACAATTGTCTTATGCATGCCGGTTTATCTGTCCCTATAGTTTGTGACTGGCCACAATACTTGCAACTGTTTTTGTTTGAGTTCAACAATTTTTTTCTCCTTTCTGCCTTTTGAATTATTTATTTATTTATTTATTGTCTTTTTGAGACAGGGTCTCATTATGCAGTTCAGGCTGGCCTTGAGTTCACTTTGTAGCCCAGGGTGGCCTCGAACTCACAATGATCCTCCTGCCTCAGCCTCCTGAGTGCTGGGATTACAGGGGTGAGCCACCACGCCCAGTGCCTTTTGAATTTTTAGAGTCACTAAGCATGGTTTTCCTTGTGGTCATTATCTCTGTAGTTACCTGAGAAATTATTTCTGATCTGATTTTTTTCTACAGCCTCGTTCATTTTTTTAAGAGTAGCAAGAACTTATTGAGAAAAAGGTAGCTTCTGTCTAAGAAAAAAGAGGGCGTGGAAAGTAGGAAGAGTTTAGTTTATACAGAATTTAGAAGTGGGAGGAACAAAGTAAATGACTAAACTAATAGAATTGGTTACATACACTGAGTCATATATTGACAGATAGGCTAGTCTTGAAACAAAGGAATTATTTATCATAATAAATGGAAACACTCCGGGAACAAGGGCAGGGGGCCCTTACAGAATGAGGGTACCACAATATAGGATCGATCTGGGGAGGGGCCCTTGAGTTAGCCCAGAGTGCCTTGAAGGTGTAGGCAGTTACTCTGACTCAGTGCTCATCAGAGGGGTGCGGCTGGGCTATAGACATCATCAAGGTCAATTGAATTTAGCAGAAATAGCAGAACAGTAACCTGGTCAGAGACCTCTAATTGATCACGAAATAGCTATAAGTTTGCCATCTCATAAATGTGCTCCTACATTATAATTGTGCCCCACCTCCCACCCTCCTTGTGACTTCCCATTGGATCAGTGTTATCTAAGTGACTATGCTGTTTTGTCCCACTTTGAACCCATCTCATCTCTTGGCTTTGCTCAAACACCTTGAGAATCAGAGTCCGTGGGCAGCCTACTTTCTAAGCCCCTTTATGTCTCTCTTAGACAAAAGCTATCTTTCTCTCAATAAATTCTTGCTATTCTTAAAAAAAATTATGATGATAAAGACACATTGCCATCAGTCCCCCTTCAAGAGACTCCCCCTCACTTCAAACACATGCTTGTCAACGTGTCTTTTACTGTAATGAGCCATGTTAACTTAAATATTCACCATACATTTTGATCACTCCTCATAGCTCTGTGTGAAAGCCTAAAGCTAAATCCCCAATACCACAAAAACAAAGCAAGAAAGGAAGGAAGAAAGGAAGGAAAGAAGTTATAACCACTATATACAGTTATATTAGCATTTAGTTACATGAGCATATATGGTTATAATATTTACCCCACAATAAGACCTAACTGGAAAATAAGCCCTATCATGATTTTTCAGGATGCTTGCAATATAAACCCAACCCCTAAAATAAGCTCCAGTTAAGATCATCAGCCAGATCATTTAGTGTGTCCATTGCTACATATGATGGATGTATTAAATTATAAAATAATATTAGTATATAATTAAATATAAATAATATTGACACTAATACTTAAAATAAATGATATAAATTGTAATTTAACATTTGTAAATATATCCAAGCAGCCACCTTTGGATGAGAGATAAACACCTATGTAAACATAAGAACTCAAGACATTGCCAAATTGATATAGGGGAATGAAACTCTCAACCTACTAGATGTCCAGTGTGAGTTCGTGTTCTCTAAAATTGAAGGATGAATTTTAGGAGCAATGGAAGTTAAAGGCAAAATATATTTATTGAGAGAAAGAAAGCTTCTGTCTGGGAGGGAAACAGAAGGGGTCCCGAGTGGGTTGCCAAAGACTGTCTTTTCTAGGGACTTTTATGGAGTAAAACCACAAGGTGAGAAGGGTCCAAGATGAGAAAAACAGGGGAACTCACAAGACAGATGTCCATGAGGTGGGACAGAACTATAGTCAACCAGTAAGATTAATTGTCCAGGTAAAATTGACCAAATCAGGGACAAATGGGGAATTGAGTCACATACAAGCTTAAAGACCAGTGACTCTTCCTGTCGGGGGTTGGGATGGTGACTTCTGGCTTCTTCAAGGTGGTGCATACCTATTTAGAATATCGTGGGGTTTTTTTTGTACTGGGGATTGAACTCACGACCTTGTGCTTGCTGGGCAGGCACTTATACCATTGAGCTAAATTCCCCAGCCCTATTTAGAATATCAATCCCTGATGTTTATACTTTGGGTGTGATTGCATTTGTTTGCCTTTTGTTTTGAGATCTGGCCCGAAGCAGAGGTGTCTGTCTCCTCCAAGGTTTCAAGGTATCTGATCTTTTTTTTTTTTTATTGGTACCGGGGGATCAAACTCATGACCATGCACTTGCAAGGCAGGCGCTTATGCCACTGACCTAAATTCCCAACCCGGTATCTGATCTTCTGCACTGGCTCCTTTGAGGGCCCAGCCCTGTCTGACTGCCTAGAATATTTCTAACTAACTCAGCTGCCTGTAACAAAATGACCAATCAAAGTAACAGACACAACGTTTGAATAATGTGTGCACTTGATAAATGAATGTGTTTGTATCTAATATGAATCTTCATAATTCGACATATCATATGTTATAATGCACATACTTAATGCATTCATGTGAAATAAAACTGTACTTTCTGAATTTTGGTGCCTGAAACTTTTCCTTGCTTTTGTGTGGACCATCATTTTTAACTGCCATCATTTTTGTTGCCAGTCCTGTCTCATAAGTCTTCAGTTATCACTTGATTTAATGGAAAGTTTGTAACGCCCAACCTGCAAGAGGTCACATCTTGCAGGAAGAAGTCATAGGATCAAATCACTGACAGCTGTGTTGCCGATGCACTATAAGCAGTCTGCACGGACAAGAAGCACTCACTTAAGGAGAGCTCCATTGCTGGACACAAGAGATTAGGACCGATGGCTCTAGAGGGAAACGGAGTCATAAGAAATTCAGGCTGGAATTCAGGGTTTGGAAAGTTATAACAATATTCCAAAAGAAGATGGAATTACTGTACTTGAATAAATGTAGGTTTTGCACGTGAAAAAATGAGACATCCCCTGAAAAGAAGTCCTATTGTGTCTTTTGGAACAAAAATTAATATAAGACCCAGTCTTATTTTCAGGGAAATATGGTATATTAGCATATTAGTTATATTTCCATATATACTTATATTAGCATCTGTAGTTATATTAGCATATATAGCTCCGTGGTGCAGGGTCTGATTGCTATGTACAAGGCCAAGGTCCCATCTCTAGCACCAAAAAGAATTAATTATATACTGTTAGACACAGTATGGTGCATTAAAGTTGTTTTTACAAAAGAACCAGTTAGTAGTTAAAAGTGGGTAATGAAAGTTAAGAAAATAGTAATTAAAAGGTGTAGAGGGCTCTGGTGTGGTTCACGGTTAGTTGCCTATGGTTCTCAAGGGCCTGGATTAATGCCGCCACCAGGAAAAAAAAACAGAAAAAGTGAAAGAGTTGGTAGTTTAAAAGAAAGAAATATAGGGCTGGGGATTTAGCTCAGCAGCATAAAAGCACCTGCCTGGCAAGCACTAGATCATGAGTTCGATCCCTGGTAAACAAAACAAAAAAAAAAAGAAGAAGAAGGAAATAAAGGTTAAGAAAACTTTGGTAGTTAAACATGTGAGGTGCTGGGTTTAATCTCAAGCACTGCAAAAAACAAAAAAAAAGCTATCAAAAGTGGAAGGGGCCATGGGTGTGACCAGTGGCCCCTTGCATGTTGAGAACCTGGGTTCCATCCTTAGCTCTGTGGGATGTCTTCAAATGTTTTACCTGTTTTCTCTTTCAGTAGATTTAGTGTTTCTGCTTTAATGTTTAGGTCTTTGATACACCTTTACTTTAATTTAGTATATGGCGAGAGATAAGAGTCCAGTTTTAACCTTCTGCACAGATAACCAGTTTTTTCTAGTGCCATTGTGGAGCAGACTATCTTTCTTCCAACGGGCCTTTGGCCCCTTTGTCAGAGATCAAATAATGAAGAAGTTTCTGTAATGTCTGTTCTGTCCCATTGATCCATGTATATGTTTTTGTTCAAGTACTATGCTGCTTTTTTAACACTACTGCTTTGTAGTATAGCTTGAAGTCTGATATTGTAAGGTCTCCTGTTTTACTCTTGTTGCCCAACATTGCTTTTGCTATTCAGGGTCTCCTCTGGCTCTTTACGAATTTTAGGATTATTTTCTTAGTTCTGTAAAGTATGCTGTTCATCGGGACTGTATTGAATCTGTATTACAGTTTTAGGAGTATGGCCATTTTGACAATATAGACTCTGCCTATCTAGGAGCAAGACACAACTTCCCATTTTCTGGTGTTCTCTTCAGTCTCTTTTTTCAGATTACTGTGGTTTTCTTTGTAGAAGTCTTTCATTTCCTTGATTAGCTTAATTCCTAGTATTTCATTTTTCTTGAGCTGTGAATGGTATTATTTTCATAATTTCCTTCTTATCACATTCATTATTGGTGTACACAAATGCTAATGACTGCCGTACATTCATCTTGTAGCCTGCTATGTTGCTGAAGATGGTTATTAATTCCTAAGAGTTTTTTAGTGGAGTTCTTTGGGTCTTGTATATGGACTATCATGTCATCTGCAAATAATGATAATTTGAATCCTTTCTTTCCTATACCTGTGTCCCTTTTCTTTTTTTCTCTTGCTTGATTGTTCTGGCTAATGTTTAAAGCACCATGTTGAACAGAAGCGATGGTAATGGGTATCCTTGTCTTGTTTCTGATTTTAGGAGGAATTCTTTTAGTTTTTAAGAGTTATTGTAGAAGAGACCCTGCTCCCAGACTCCATGTGAAATGTCCACGTGACTCTCCATATCCGTAAGAGTATGGCAGTGCCAATCTGGAGTTCATATCCCTAATCTGTAATAGTATCTAAATCTTGAATTCTTTATGTGGATGCTGAAGCATCAAATGCTTTGAACATGCTAAGTACAAACTCTACACTCCTTCTAACACTGAGCTGCACCCCACCCTCTAAATCTTTATTCAGTCATTAAGCCCACCCACAAGGCTGAGTCCTTGTATCAAATACAAACAGGATGAATGACATATTAACACTTGTTATGAGGTTAAAGAAGTGTGCAGTAGTAACTACTGTCATCAAGGGAATGATTTGTGTTTTGTTTCCTTTTTTTCTTTTTTAGTTGAGGTAAAATTCACAGAAGATTCACCATTAGTTATTCTGAAGTGTAGCATTTTACAGTCTGCTTTGTTTGTTTGTTTGTTTGTTTGTTTGTTTTGGTACCAGGGATCAAACTCACTACCTCATGCTTACAAAGCAGGCACTTATGCTGCTGAGCTAAATCCCCAGCCCCTACAGTCTGCTTTCTAAGGTGTTGGCAAAGTATAAAAGTATTTTACCTATATTTCCAGTGGTTTTTATTTTTTGTTTTTGGTGCAGGAGATGAAACTCAGGGCTTCATACATGCCAGGCAAGTGCTCCACTGCTGCGGTCCACGCCCAGCCCTATGCTGTCAATTTAGTATTTGTGTAGATTAAGTGGCTTACTACTTACAGAACTCTAGTCAGACCTATAAACTGAATTCGTGGTTAGTGGATAGTGTTTAAATGCTTCATGTTAAATGCTCAGTGTCTAAGATTTTCTAGATTTGTAAGTCTGCTTTAGACAGATGTCAGATGTTAGAAATGCTTAATTACAGCTTTAACAGTCTAAGCTAATTTAATTAATCAAGCTTGCAAGTAATATTAAATGTATAGAGAAATTCATGAGCTAACTGAACATTAATCAAAGAACAAGTGAAGGAGATTTAATATAAAAACACTAGCTTGACAAAGGAACAAGATGAACTTTAAACCTGCAATTAAAATGCGTAACTTAGCCAGGTGTGGTGGCACACACCTGTAGTCCCAGCACTCAAGAGGCAGAAGCTAGAGGATTGCTGTGAGTTCGAGGACAGCCTGGGCCACAAAGTGAGTTCAAGGCCAGTCTGAACAGCATAGTGAAACCCTGGATCAAAAAGACAAAATAATAATAATAATAATAATAATAATAATAATAATAAGTAAAATGTATAATTTTAATAAAATGAAAAATAGGTAAAATACACAGATAACTTGAAGCATCCTTTCATGCATCATATATTTAAAATTTAGTTAACAGTGACCAGTATTTTATAAACTAACACAAAAGTCAAGATTTTTGAGTGTGGTAGTAACTCAGTGACAGAGTACTTGACTAACATGTGCAAGGCCCTGGGTTTAATCATCAGAACCAAGTAACAATAATAATAACAACAGTATATAGAATGAAACTTTGGCTTTTGAAAAGACTGTAAGTTAAATGAAAAGAAAAGGCCTTTTGGGATTTTGTTTTCTTTCTTTCTTTCTTTCTTTCTTTCTTTCTTTCTTTCTTTCTTGTCTTTTTGAGACAGGGTCTTATTATGCAATTTAGGCTGGCCTTGAGGTCACTTTGTAGCCCAGGCTGGCCTCAAACTCACAACGATCCTCCTGTCTCAGCCTCCAGAGTACTGGGATTACAGGTGTGAGCCACTACACCTGGCTTTTTTATTTATTTTTACTGGAATAATGAAAATGCTGCTTAAATTTAACATAGATTTCCCAGGGAAGGAAGTCTCCTGTGTTGTGTGCCAAGCCCCTCTCATCCTCACAAGGGGGCAGAATTACTAAGAATCCATCACAGCTTTGGGGTGGAGCTTTTCTCTCTCTGTGTTAGTTCATTTTCCTATCTCTGGGACAAAATACCCAGCATTTACTTAAAAGAAGTTTACTTGGCTCACAGTTTCTGAGGGCTCAGTCCATGGTCAGCTGACTCCAAGACAGAAATAGCAGAGTGGAAAGACAAAGTAGAGGATAGATGCTCACTCCACTGTGGCCAGGAAACTGACAGTGAGAAGGTAGTATCCAAGGACAAAAATACACTACTGCTGGTCGTGGTGGCTCACCCCTGTAATCCAGGATTTAGGAGGCTGAGGTTGGGGATTATGTTGAATTTGAAACCAGCCTGGGCTGCATAATCTGTTCAAGCCCAGTCTGAAATGCCTAGCAAGACCCTGTCAGAAACAAACCAGAGAGAGAGAAGAGAAAGAGAAAGAGAAAGAGAAAGAGAAGAAAGAGAAAGAGAAAGAGAAAGAGAAAGAGAAAGAGAAAGAGAAAGAGAAAGAGAAAGAGAGAAGAGAAGAGAAGAGAAGAGAAGAGAAGAGAAGAGAAGAAGGAAAAATCCTTAGCGGTCACACCCTCTGTGACCCACTTCTCTTGACCCACCTCCTAACAGAACATTCAGCTATGAACTCATCAATGGATTAGTCCACTGGTGAGCAGAGTGCCTGCATGAGCTAATCGCCTTCCAAAAGCCTCACCTCTGAGCAGCTGAGACTTCAGGGGACATTTTAGATTTCAGGAGTAACACTGACCTTGGTCAACATGTACATCACTTAACTGGGGGTGGTGGTGGACACCTGTAATCCCAGCACTCAGGGAGGCTGAGGCAGGAGGATCTAAGTTTAAGCCCAGCCTGTACAATTTAACAATTTAGTGAAAACCCATCTCAAAATGTAATAAAAATTAAAAAGTCCTGGAGATATAGCTCCAGTGTGAAACCCCTGGCTTCAACTTCCAGTACCATAAAAAGAAATAGAAAAGGGGAAGGTGGGAGGGGAGGGAGAGAGGAAGGGGGGAGAAAGAGAACATCCCCGTTGCTCCTCAGATTGTAGTGTGCCTGAGCCGCCTGCACAGGTGGATCCCAAAAGCCAGGACAGTGCAGGGCAAGTGTGCACACCAGGTTCCCAGGAGCTGACGCTGCACGCGCAGTCCAGGGCCACACTCTGAGTCCTGGAAGAGGGGACATTACGCAGCCCACTGTGCACCCGTCCTGGCTGACAAGCGCGGGAGCTACTCCTCAGTCAGGTCAGCTCACATTCTCTCTTCTCCCTCTCTTTCTCTGGCTTTCTCTCATACATCAGCTGGGTCCTAGCAGCTGAGGTCCTGGGGTTCCTGCCCTCCTTTTCTCTGAGGTTTGCCTCAGAGATCTGGGGTTTCAGTCCAAGGGCAGAGAAGGTGCTGAGGAGTAAAAGCCTGCTATCATCAGTGAGTGTCGCCCACGAGGAGGATCAGCTCCTCACCTTAGTCTTGCACTTTCTTCACTGTTGCGGCCTCAGCAGTCCAAGGAGGGCCAGACTCTTCCTGGGTGTGTGGCGTGAGTGCTGAGGTGCACTGACTGCTCTGGCTGGAAGCATTCAAGCCAGCCCTGCTGGACACACAGTGGCACCCAGGTCCGGCAGATAAAGACAATAGTGAGGCGCGTGCTCAGCCTTGCGTGTGCACGTGGGATAACCCTGACCAAGGCCGGTGTAGGTCTCCTGAACATGGTGCCATCTGCTATTCCAGTGCCACTCTCATCTCCAGTCTCATGTGGGAGTCTAAGAGTCCGGACCAAAGAGTGTTCCTTGTCCTGGGCCACGGGAGGACATTAAACCAGAGCACAAGACCTAGCAGGGGGCTAACAAAAATCTGGAGACTGGAAAGCCTCAAGAGGAATGTGATGAGTTGCCAAACCAGAAGCAAATATCAAAGCCAGGGACCACAGCCAGGAATCCCAGATCCAGGGAGATAAAACAACGAGCAAGTGGGCAGATTACAACTGAGGAGGGGCCGTGCCTCAGAGTAAACATCTGAGGCTTGCTTTCATGTGTGTCCAGGGCTGTGGAGGGAGGGTGGACTAAGATTAAAGGGGCTGGGGAGGCTGCACAGGATGGTATTTTCCAGAGGCTCTTGGATTTCCAGTGCTGAAACTGGGGCGACAGCATGTCGTCTGCAGAGCCTTGTAGCCAGTTCCAGACCCCAGCAGCCTGCGCATCCTGGCTGCAGCCTCGAGCAAGGTCCTCCAGAGAAGCCCCTCTTTGCCTGCCATTGAAGCGGAGCAAACCAGCGACTCCAAGTCAGCTCATAATCCACAGGTCCCCAGCACTCTCAGAACAGTGCTTGGTTCCCACCAGCTGCGCACAACTGCTGCAGGACTGGGAAGATTTTGAGAAAGGAACTGGGAAGAAGCCAGCAAAGCAGATACTGAAGAGGAAAAGCAGGACAGGAGGGGTGTGCCGAAGCCCAGCGCGCCCAGCTTGGGCTGGGGGAGGGGCTGCAGAGATGAGCTGATCCCTCTCAGCGTAAGCCAGGAAAACCCTGACAGGGTCAGGAGACACGCAGCAGCCGCGGCTGAGCATTGATGACTGGGCTCGTCGCAGAGTCACAGCAGCTGAAACGAGCTGCCTCGCACCTCTCCCTGCGCCCTTATTCACCACAGTCTTCTGTGCCCCAACTCAGCTCTGAAGAAATTAAAGTATTTTCCTCAAAAGATGAGAAACGATTGAATGCTGCACTGAAGAGAACAACAAGAAAGTATTTTCTTCTCTTTTGGGAGGGGTCTGCTTTGGAACCCAAGGCCTGGAATGCTCGGCAACTGCTTTACCAATGGGCAGCCTCCCTCCTCCACCCAGACTTTAACTTTTCTTTTCTGTTCTTTACCTTTGCATTTCCTGCCTTCCGCTCTTCCTTTCTCTTCCTCCTCTCTCCCTCCCTGCTTTCCGCTTCCCTTTCCTTCTTTCTTTCGTGGTACTGGGGATTGTACTCAGGGCCTTTGCACTGAGGATTGAACTGAGTTCCAGAGCTACATTCAGAGTCCTTTTTCTTCTTTTTATTTTGAGAGAGTCTCACTAAGTTGCCCAGGCTGGCTCTGAACTTGCAATCTTATTGCTCCAGCCTTCTAGAACACTAAGATTACAGGTGTGCGCCACATCCAGCTCCAACTATTTCATTTTTCTCCCTTTTTCCTTTCCTCCCTCCTTCCAAATTGTCACTTTTCTTTCTTTGTTTTTCTTTTTTGGTACCAGGAAATGAATTCAGGACATCACACTTGCAAGGCAGGCACTGTGCCACTGAGCTACATTCCTGTTCCTTTTCTTTGCTTTTTTTTTTCAAATCCTCTCTTCATGCCAGATTCTCCAGGATCTCTGGACCCAGTTTCTCACTGTCCACCCAGCTTCCGCAAACCATGAATATTTGTATCCAGCCACCCACCTGCATTCCCAAGCACAGGGTGAGGAATCAGAGGACCCAGGTTGAAAAGCAAGATCTGCAACTTAGAAATCAGATAGGCGGGGGATTTGGCTCAGTGGCATAAGTGCCTGCCTGGCAAGCACAAAGCCTTGGCACCAAAATATAAAGAAACAAAATAATTAGGTAATGGGTATTACGGATTTCTTTGAGTGTTTCCTTCATCTAAGAAAAGAATATCTGTGGTGTCACCGTGTAGCTGCAGATATCAGACAAGAAAGTATATTCAAAAGTGCTTAGTAAACAAAAATGCTGGAAAGAGTGGGGTAGCATTACTATTACAGCTATTCATGCCTCAAATGCTATGCCTCAAAATAATAAATTTAGGGGCTGGGGGTTTAGCTCAGCGGCATAAGTGCCTGCCTTGCAAGCGTGCAGTTGTGAGTTCGATCCCCGGTACCAGAAAAGGAAAAAAAAATAATAATAAATTTGGCTGCTAATTACAAAAACTATAAAATAAAAGTGACTTAAAATAGTTTATTTTTCTCTTGTGTGAAATCTGTTTGGAATTGTTATGGTACTTTCTTGGTATAAAGAATCCAAGATCTTTTTATCTTGTTGCTATACTATTAGTAGCTGCCATTCCCTAAGGGAATCTCATGATCCAAAAGGGCTGCAAAAAAAATCCAGCCATTACATCAAACTGCAGTCTGCTCACTAGAGGAAGTAAAGAAGCCCATGTTCCTCCCTCCCTTTAAGGATAACTCTGGAAACTGCATTTTTGCTAACCTCCAAACTTAGTCATGTGATCACATTCAGCTCCGAAAGAGGTTAGGAAAAGTGGGGTTTATTCTCAGTGACTATGTGCCAGGCTCAAAGAGTAGGAGTTCTATGTCTGAGGAAGGAGAAACCAGTCTTTACTGCCCATAAAGACTCTTTACTGTAGTAAAGAATTTACTGTCTTTTTTTTGTACCGGGAATTGAACTCACAACCTCGTGCTTGCTAGGCAGGCACTTAAGCCACTGAGCTAAATTCCCAGCCCAACTTTACTGTCTTTACTCCTAAATCTAGTGCTGTGCTCTCCCCTCAGTTCTGGAACTGTTCTACTAGATTTCTTTCTCTCTTTCTTTCTTTCTCTTTCTTTCTTTCTTTTTTTTTTTTTTTTTTTTTTTGAGACTGGGTCTTGCTATGCAGTTCAGACCAGCCTTAAACTTAGAGCAATCCTCCTGCCTCAGCTTCCTGAATGCTGGAACCACAGGCACGTACCACTATACCCAGCCCAGAATTGTTCTAGAACCCAGTGCCGCCTGTGCCTCTCTCTGTGAATGTCTGCATTCCCACACTTGCTCCTCCCAAGTCTGTCA
This sequence comes from Hydrochoerus hydrochaeris, assembly GCA_004027455.1. Taxonomy (NCBI): domain Eukaryota; kingdom Metazoa; phylum Chordata; class Mammalia; order Rodentia; family Hydrochaeridae; genus Hydrochoerus; species Hydrochoerus hydrochaeris. The sequence continues at coordinate 49,208 of PVLA01004095.1, read as the reverse complement.
GCATGAACCAGGAGCCTCAGTCAGTCTTCATTCTTCACCATCCCCTACTCCCTCCGTACACGCTGTCAGGATGGCATGGGACCGAGTCTCCAGAACACCTCCAGGTCACCCCCTTTCTCTTTCCACCTCACCATCCATAGCACCGTCATCTCGCACCTGCACCTCTGCTGCAGCCCCGCTTCCACACCTGTCCCCGTCACCCCACGCCATAGCACCCAGAGCAAGGACTGGGCTCAGGAAGTCAACAGTGGAGTCAACACGTGTCTACTTCTCACCCCCTGAAACCTTTCTGAGCAGATCATAAAGGGTTTTTTTTTTTTTTTTTAAGGAGTGAAACCATAAAGGCTAAAGAAAGGAGAGGAGATAACAGTAACAAATTCAGAAGCTGACAAGAGAAGGATGTGTTGAAAGCAGACGCAAGAAAGCAGAACCTAACCCAGTGAAAGTCAAGGAGGAATGTGATTATAGTACTCGACTCCCCCACAGTCAGGGTTTAGTGGCCTCTGAAAATGGAAAAACAATGAAGAAGAAAGGGCAGTGCGCTTGTGTGGAGTGGTGTGGCGGCACTTTGGCAGGTAATTCCAGCACTTTGGCAGGCTGAGGCAAGTCCAAGCCAAGCCTGGGTAACCTTGTGAGACAGTCTCAAAATTAAAAATTAAAAAGGGCTGGGGCAGATTTGGCTTAGTATAAAGGCATTGGGTTCAACCTCCAATACCAAAAAAAAAAAAAAGGAAAGTGTCTCAGACTGAGTTCAAGGAGAAGTAGACTCCAAATTCCCCTTCGACACCAGCAGCTGGAGACTGTCTCTCCCCAGCTCAGGCAGAAATAGGAAGCCTTTAGTGCTCTTAGTTAGGTGACAGCATCATGTAGCATCCCTGGGCTGGGGGACACCAGACACAGCTGAAGGCCTAGGCCGAAAGCAGAGAACAGAGCGCTGCCATCCTCGATGCGGAGACATCCTCCTCTGTTCCTTTATGCTTGGTTCCTAGAATGCTGGTGGCTAGAGAGTGTCCCTTGCAAGGAACTAGAGGAAGCCTTTGCCTGGCTTCTGACAAGACTAACAACATCCACTTCCTGAGAGCGCTATGGCAAGCAGAAACACCAAAACAACATCCAGGATTTGGAGGCAGATTTATTTTACCTCAATGGGCAATGACAGGGAATCAATTACCCCTCAAAATGTCAGACCTCGAAGGCCCAGTGAGGGCGGATTTTACAGGGCTTTGGTTGGTTCCTCCAATATGCATTAGAGTGATTAGCTATGCATCTCAGTGACCAGCCATTTCTAGGAGACAGTAGTAACAGAAACTGTAGCAGGAAATATTACTTGGGCAACTAACAGACTGGCCAGGGGGCATTTTCTGCTACAAAAGAAGAGCTGGCAGGGTCACCAAGTGCAACCCAGCCTCAGCACTTGCCTGATGATCTGTGCCTTCTGCGGGTTCTCAGGGCCCACTCTTCAGCCTCCTGCACCAGCAAGGACAGCCAGGCATTCAGAACAGTCACAAAGTCACAGTATCAATGCTAACCCAGAGACCAGCCACTGGAAGGAGACAGACCAGGGGGAAAACTCCTGCCTGCAGGGTTCCATCCCCACGTGAACAAGACATGTCTTCTCTGTGGCCCCAACTCCAACCTGCTTCTGCCCCTCAAGCTTGTCCAGCTCCTCCCACCCCGGCACTCAAGGGCTCCATGTCTTGGGTCTTCACCCACAGGCCTTTGACACCCACTCAATCTGAGAAACTCCCTGCTCTGCTTTGGGTGTGATTTGCAGCCCCCCTCCCCCAATTCATGCTGAGCTTGGTCCCTGCTGCATTTGGACCTGGAATGTCCCCAAAGGCCCATGTGTTAGTTAGAGGTGTGGCCCCGTTTGTTGCTACTAGGAGGTGGGATCCAGTACAAGGTCTTAGGTTCCCAAGGGTGGAAGGGTGCTGGGGGGCCCTGGTCTCTGTCTTGATTCCTAGCTACGCAATGAACAACCTGTTTGCCTGTTTCTCCTTCCAGCTGCTTATTTATTGTGTCTACTGCTAGGAAGGTTGCATGAGGGCACAGCTCTTTGCTTTCTGCCCTGATGTATCCCCGAGATGGGGCCTGGCCCACAGCACATGCTCAATAAATGCCAGCTATGTGGGGGTAACAACTGTGGTACAACCACCCTCAGCCTCCCACCCATGCAGTCAGTGCCCAAAAGGACAAGCCCTTGGGGATAACAGTTCTCCCAACTTTGCTGGGAAATAGAGTTTCTAAATGATCCCTTTGTAAATATGAAGCTAATTAGACTTCACCTAGTCCAGCAGTAGTATATATCAGGCCAGGATACAAAGTTTGGGGAGTGAAAGCTGACTGCATATCGTACCTCATCTGCACAATTACAAATTTTCAGTGTACATACTGTGACTTACTACTACAGGACATTGGACATTGCTGACCAATGTCCAGAAAAAAGGACCCTTGATACTCAGGTGGGGAGATGCAGGTTGTTGTAGTGGACACAGGATCACTAGGCCCTCCGTACCAATGGCAAGCTATACTTTAAGATCATGTAACTCCTGTGCAAACATACACAGGCCAGCCTGTGCAAGTGTCTGGTTTTCATGAGGAAGAGTTCCCTAAAGAATACTTCTGAGGAGCAGACAGTATCCCCGTGTCCTGGGAATTGTACCACTGGGTGGAAATTTGTGGCATGGTACTTGACCATATCGACCACATTGTTGTGATTCTACTTAGCAAGTCAGGGTTGGGGTCCCTCATCAATAAGCCTGCTTATTCTTGTGCCAAGTGCAAAACTCAAGTTCCTGAGAAGCCAAGCCAGGGGCTGCATCCTGTAGCACACCCATCAGATCCAGCAGGTTTCGTAACTGTTTGCTGGTTCCCCAGGCCATACTTGGGAAAGTGCAAACCAAAGAGCCTGCAGCCTGAGCTGGGAGCCAGGCAGAGGTTCCCACAGCGGGGAGAGCCACTGAGGCCCTGAGGTTGGGCAGGCAAGGGGCCAGTTGGAATTACATCCCATGGCATGGAGGCACCTGAGTGCTCTCCATTTGGACAGAGGACGTGGGCTGGGTGTGGGCAGCTCTGGTGAGCCCCCAGCCGTGAGTTCCTACCCAGCCCACTGCTGCCAACACACTTGGGTGAAGAAACACACAAAGGCTTTCAGGCTGTAGCCAACTTTACTGAAAATCTGGAGACATGATGGGCGTTTACATAGCAAAAATACAAAAACTTTAAGGTTGAATATCAGACATCCATGAGCTGAGACTCTTAGTCATTTCTACCCAGGGGCTCCAGCCTTCTATGAAGGGCTTGGACCACCTTGTTCCACCCTTTCTTAGGAGGTAAAACAGAAGCCAAATTCCCAACAGTTCTTACTGAGAGTTCAGCCCTCTCCTTCTAGACCTTTCTTGGCAGCCACAATGTTAGTTTTGCAATGAAGATTGTCTCTCCTCAGTCGTGAGACCAGTTTTAAGGGTGAAAAATGAGCTGGTGACACCAAGAAACTGGAGGCCTTTTCCTCGACTTCTCTGATTAATACCAGGGTGGAGCTTGTTCTTTTCTTTAAAAATAAGTGTGTGTGTGCATGTAGGTGTCTCACCAAGAGACACTTATTTTCTCCTATGCTGGGATGGAACCCAGGGCCTTGTGCATGTGAGCTCTCCATCACTTAACTCTCCTTTCTCTCTCTCTCTAAAATGCAGGGTCTTTACCATTGAGGTACATCCCCAGACCTTTTTATTTTATTTTGATACAAGATCTTGCTCAGTTGCCCAGGTAAGCTTTATTAATCCTTCTCCAGCCTCCCACGCAGCTGGGATGCACATTTGAATTGTGACATTCTTTCAGTGCCTGTGACGTAGGTGTGGCATGGTTCCCTCAAACATTTTATCTTCCTCCCCCCAACAAAATTCTGAAGTCACAGCCATTTTGTCTCATTTCACATGTTTACAAAAGTTGCAGGAAAGTGAGCCATCTGCTCAAGGTCATAAGACTTGGGAGAGGCCAGTTTGGTCTTGGGTTAGCTTGGCTTGGGAGTTAAGCTTTTAACATTTTATGTGGACTTAGGTCTTTGGGGAAAACTTGTTTTTATTCTTAGAGCTAAGATAACAGGTAACACAAGAAGGGGTCAGGCATGTGACTGGCAGGCACAGCTGTCCCCAGGTGAGGTCCACACCTCTGTGCCCTCCCATTGTGTCTGGTAGCCAGGTGGGTGACAAGCACCAACCAGCACATAGTCTCTGCAGACCACAGATACTCCTTCCTGCCATACCCCATCTCATCCTCTGGCCTCCTCCACCCACTGCTCACAAACTCTGGACAAGTCCAGGACAGGATGCAAGTGTGCATGGACCAAGCGCACACCAGATGTGAAGTCACACCAGGGAAGCCCCTCCCACTCCACTGGCCTCAGACACACCCACACCCTCCATGTGGCTTTTCTTGTCAGGAAATCTTTGCATTCCCATGCTAGTACATCGGTATAATCCGCTTGGCCATCCTCAGACCTGCAAGAGTGACCTGTCTCCCTCACCCCCTTTCCACCTGACCATACCGCCAGCTCTAAACTGTGTCAGGAGGACCACGGGCTCGAGGTCCCTTCCTTACCACACAGGCCCAGGTGCACTGTGTGTCCACTCATTGCTTCCTCACCACCAGGCACAGCAGCCTGAGGAAGCCAAGAGGCAAGTTTAGCAAACAGGGGACCCCGCTGCACACCTCCTCACTCCTGTGTAATCTACAGCAGCTCCTCAAATTCCAACTACTGTTTTTGGTTTTTTTTGTCTTTTTTTTTTTTTTTTTTTTTTGAGACAGGGTCTCTATGCAGTTCAGGCTGGCCTTGAGCTCACTTTGTAGCCCAGGCTGGTCTTGAACTCACAAGGATCCTCCTGCCTCAGCCTCTCAAGTGCTGGGATTACAGGCATGAGCCACCACGCCCGGCTGAGATTCCAAGTACTGTTTAACAGTCCTCCTGGCCTTCCCTGCACACCAGGAAAATCCCAATGCTTAGAAGGGGGCATGCGGAGGTCGCACCAGGGCTGGGCTTCCTGCTTCTCTTCCCCATCCGGGTGCTGGCTGGGACACCACTGACCCTGGGACTCATCCATATTCCAGACTCAGCAGCCTCCTCTCAACCCCTGGGATACATCCATTCCCTGCCTGCCTCCAAGAAATGCTGTCCCTCCCCGCTCTGGGAGCTGCCTCCTCTTGTCCTTCAAGAACCAACTGACTGCCACCACCCCAGGCTGTCCCAGCAGTGGCCCTAACCTCTGCCTAGGTACACCCTCCACAGCTCCCCCTACGATTTGCACACCTTCTTCACTGGCTCACTCTCTTTCTTGGTCAAACTCAAGAACAAAAGGGAGCCTGTCTGCTCACTGACAACCCCAGGGCCCAGGACAGAGCTGAAGTTAAGTATTTACAAAGTGAATGAGTAAGTGCATTGACGATCCAGGTGAGTTAGCTCAGCTTCTGCACCTCAGTCTCTTCATCTTTACAATGGGGCTGTTGGTGCAGTGATGCGCACCTATAGTTCCCAGCACTTGGGAAACTGAGGCACAAAGATTGCTTGTGCCAAGGTATTTGAGGTCAGCCTGGGTCACATAGCAAGAAACTGATTCAAGAAAAAGAGAAAAAAGCAAAAGAAACTGGTGCGTGAGAACTGGACAGCTCATGGAGGTGCTCTCCTTAGGGCCATGAAGAGGTGCGGTCATGATGAATAATGCTTTCACACAAGGACAGGCATGGTTCAGCCTGCCACAGAGGAGGTAACTGCTCAATAGCATTTTTGGTGCCACAGATCTCACCCGGTACCCCATGCAAACAAGACAAGTTCTACCATGAACTATACCCCCAGATCCTTTCACTTTGGGACAGGGTCTTGCCGAATTGCCCAGACTGGCCTCAAACTTGCTACATCCTGCTTCAGCCTCCGGAGTAGCTGGGATCAGTTATCCCCAGTGCTCTTAAAGAACGAGTCATAGGTGGCCAGTGAGGGGAGAGGAAAAGGGAACCGGTGGCACCAACAGCAACGGAGAGGCTGGGGGCTCTAAGTATCAGAGGACAGGAGACAGGGTGAGCCTGAGAGTTGGACAGCACTGCAGGGGAGGTGGCCACACCATTTCCCTTTAGTCCCAGCTAAATCCACCACCTTCCAAGGTGATCTCCGTGTAATGTCCACCTGTAAGTAGGTGATGTGCCACTGGGCTGCTTGAACTGTCAAGAGGGGAATGCCCAGGGCCAATGCTGGACCCTGTTCTCGTGGCTCCCTCCCATCACAATAGAGGGCCACCTCCTTAACTGTGTGTGGTCAAGGGGCCACCATGCACACCCTCTCTGGGCCTATGCACTCGTGCACAGTGATAGAGAAGCCAGTTTAGCCCGAAGAGCATCAGGACCTGCAAATCCAAATAACCCAGGAATGGCATCGAGGAGGACAAGCATGGGGTGGTGATTGCAAACCCAGGCCTCTCGTGCCAGAGAGCACATGCCCCCTGCTGGGCACTCAAGTTCAGGCACTGGGATGCCACCTGCCCCATCTTTAACTGGTGTATGTTTGTGGAACACGAATACATCTGGAAAAGATCCACCTGGGAACCGAGTGTGGACAGCCAGCTCTCCTAACTCTTCCCGCCCTTCCACTGTGTCCCCGTCCCAAGTCCCCTCCCCATCTGCACAAGCCTACTTCCCGGTTTCCTGCCATCTAACTTTTAGTTTGCTTTTTAAATTCTTTACATTGGGGGAAAGTAACCCAATAAAATATTTACATTTTGGGTTTCCACCTATAAGGGAAAGCTCGGGTGTCGGGCTGTCCTATGTTTCGGGCAGAGCTGGGTCTCCCTATTCAGCATGGTCATAGCCAGGGCAGGAGGCCTCATTCCGGGCCTGATTCAGGAGAAGGTTGGTTAAGCTGCTTTGTGATGGAGACAGCAGGTGCTGCGCTGGGGACAGAGGGAGACCAGGTTTCTTTGATTCTCTTCTGATACGCGACAGGACGCTGGCTATGTTCCTCTCATTAGCTTATCTAATTGTTGCTGAGAATGCAGTTTAGTGTAGCGTGCTCTCCTGGCATGTGCAAAGTCCTGGGTTCCATTTCAAGCAAAACACACACTGCCCATCCTTTAAAGCCAGCTCTGCTCAAGGACCACCTCTTCTCTGACTCTCCCATACCCTGGTCTCTATTGTCTTTGTCCTCTGGTTGCTTTGAGGACGCACTCATCCCACCCAACAGCTTTCCAACCCGGCTCCAGAGTTGGACCACACGCTCCAAGTGTTAATATCACTGTTGACATTTACTGACCACATGGATATGCTCAGTACCTCTAGGTACTGCACATACACGAGGTAGGTTACTATTATACCCATTTTGCAGATGGGGAAACTGAGGCACGGGGAATTTAAATAGCTTGCCCCCAAGTCCCTGAATTGGTAGGCAAGCTAACTCTAGAGCTGCTGCTTCTAACACTATTTGGGAGAACCCCTCAGTGCTGCTGTAAATGGAGGATTTCCCGGAACACAGAGCTCACAGCAAACACCCAGAAGATTAATCTTTGTTTCCTTTGCTGCAAGCTGCTAGGATTGTGGTTCCTGTCAGGGAAGACAGGAAGTCAACAAGCCAGGAGGTGGCAGCAAAGAGCCAGACACAGGCCCTTCTTAGAAAGGTGCAGGGAGTTGTTCAGGGCAGGTGTCTTAGACACTCCACAGGCCTCCTGGCTCCTCCTCTGCACCCTTCCCACTTGCACAGAGGAAAGTGGGCTATGGCTCAGGCAGGGTGTGATGTTTGCCAAGGTCAAGCAGCTAGAAATACCACACCTGGCACCAGGGTGGCTTATACCCAATCCCCCACAGTTCTCTTGGGAAACAGACAACCTAGAGAGCCCCTGGAGGGTCTACCTGGCAGGGTTCACACTACTGTTCCTCCTTCATCCCAGAAAGCACAGAAATGACCTGGCCAGGAACAAGTGGTCCACCAGGCACTGTATCCTTTGGTGGGGAGGGGCTCGAGGACTCAGAGATCAGCACCCACTGAAAATGCCAGACCCGCTTCCAGGCCCTCACCAGGGATGTGAAGGTTGCAAGATGGAAACAATTCGCCCTCCCCACTTTGATGGGAGCCCATGTCTCAGCCACAGTCATGGAGAAGACAGCCCCATGACCACTGGAGACAGACAAGAACCATCTGAAGAGCTTTCACAGTGTGCCTTCCAACAACTGTCTCATCCACACTGAAGTCCCAGCCCTGGTGGGCCTGCCACTCATCAGCAGCTGCAGGGCGACTGGCCCAGGCATGGCTCTGTCCTTGGGCCTCCCGTGTGGCCGATGGCTCAGTGTGGCAGTGCAGGGAGCACCAGGCTGTAAGCTTCAGAGTCTGGTGTGTTCTTGGTTTAGTCCACAGGGGCACTGGCTTTGGGACCGCCCGGTGCTTCTCTGGCATTGCGTCCAGCCTGCCCCCCAGACTGCCTGGCTCCCCTCATCCCTCCAGGGCTCACACAGCTAGACAGGTCTTCTGCACACGCATAACACCTCGGATTTATTGGGGGTGGGGCAGAGCAGGCGCAGGCAGTGTGCCTCTAGCAGAGTCACGCCAGCTCCACTCTGCTGTCTTGGCACTTTCAGGGGCTGTCCTGTGGGTCCCCTCCCATGTCCCCATTTCCTGCACACGTCTCCCCCCCTGCACCCTGCTCCCTGAGTCTCTCATTCCTTCACCAGCCGGTAGATGTGGTGCTGAGCTCCATGCTCACTGGCCGACACCTCAAAGACATATGCAATGCAGAGCAGAGTCTCCTGTGTGTCTCTGTTGGTGACCACCTGCAGTGAGACAAAGACAAGGTGAAGCCCCTGAATGGGGGGTGCCTGGTGCCACCCCCGGGTCTGGGCTCACACTATGTGCACACCTGCAGGATGGTGAAGTTCTCCAGCACGCTGTTCATCATGTACTTCTCAGGCAGGTGCTTCAGCTTGTGGATAAAGTTGATCATGTACTCACAGAGTGGTGAGCGGTGGATGCGGTATGAGTAGTGGCCATTCTCATAGTGAGCGTACTCTGTCTGCAGACCCAGGGGACAGCGGGAGCTCAGAATCCCCTCACCTCCAGCCCAGGCCCAGCTCTGTGGGGAAGCTTCAGGACCAGGGCACTGTCACACAGGAAGAAAAGGCAGAAGCAGGAGGCCCAGGAGCATAGCCACCCTCCGAGGCAGGTGGACAGTAAACCAGGCCTCTCTCCTGTCAGTGATGGGCAGATGTTGGATATCAAGGGAACAGAGCTTAGAGATACAGCCATCGAGGCAATGGATGAGATGGGACAGGTGCTTCTCAATTCTGGCTATGGCTTAGGGTAACACGGGCAGAGTCTGCCCCCACGTATACACACACACACACACACAGACACACACACACACAGGTAAAATCTGAACTAGACCAGTAGATTGCATCAAAGCAGATTTCCTAGTTGCTAATGTTGTTCTCTACTTCCACAGGACACTGCCAGGGCAGGAGCAAGGTGGAGTGCACATGGGATTACGATTATGGTTCCATGAAAACATATATAGATAAGTAATTTGAAGAGTTAGGTAAGGCATATCCTGAGTGTGTATGAGGTCTGAGTTCCATTCCAAGTACCAAAATAGAGAAGCAGAAGTAAAACTGCTGTTGCCTAGGCTCCACCCATGAGATAGCAAAGCCACCAGGTGAGGTCAAGCCTATACAGGACATCCCTGGGAAACAGGGCAATGGCCAGCCGCTGGTTAACAGGTGGACATAAGAGCTGGCCTTTGTTAATTCAGACCACTGTGGGCAAAGTGGCAAGGCCAGGGACAGAGACCCACAGTGTTCTGGGATGCAGGCACTTGGTCCCACATCCTTTCACTCTCTCTGCACAGAGCACCAGAACAACAGAGCTCTGAAGAGCCCGTGTGAACAGGCAGCGAGGATCACTGGCTGCTCGCTGAGACACAGAGGGTTTCTTTACACTCCCCTCAACATCGCCTTGGCCAGTGTGCTCAGGAGACTGTTGGAAACTGCTACCCAGAAGAAACTGAATTTTTTTATTACTTCCACTAGTGGGGGGACACAGTTTTGGGCACTCATGGAGTAAAGCAGGAGCAGGAAGCAGAGATCCTGGAGATTTCTAGCTGTGCCAAAAAGCTATGTGATCACACCTTTTTTTTTTTTTTTTTTTTGAGGCAGGGTCTCACTATGCAGTTCAGGCAGGGCTTGAGCTCACTTTGTAGCCCAGGCTGGTCTTGAACTCAAATGATCCACCTGCCTCAGCCTCCCGAGTGCTGGGATTACAGGCATAAAGCCCCACGCCCGGCTCACACCTGAGACCTTTATCTCTCTGGGCGGGCTCAAACTCAGCTCCCAGGCCGCCCATGCACCCACCCTGCTTCAGGAGAGGACGTGGGGAACACATGAGTTAAGTCAGGCACAGCGCTCTTGTCAGACTCAACAGTCAGAGGGCCTTTTCCTGAGTGTGCATGGAAGCTACCATCTCCAACAGGGCTGCTCTGGAGATTCCCAAGTAGCCCCCACCCGCTCCCCAGCCAGTCTCGTACCTCCACTTTCTCTACCACCTGCTTGCCGAACGAGCACACCTTGGTGGAGCAGGTAATGATCATGTTCTCGGGACTCTCATATTGGCTGGAGACCCCATAGAAGGAGCTGCCTTCATCCTCGATGTTGGTGTTGAGATCTGCCTGTGGGGAGGGAACAGGAAGCTGAAGACATGAGCAGCAGGACCTGCCTCAGAGACAGGCAGTCTCACAATGTAGATTTGGGCTGGGAAGAAACAGAGAGCAAGTGAACTTCGGAGACTGGAAAGCTTCACTGCTCTTATCCTCACATCCGGGCTCTGCTGAAGTCAGGCTGTTTGCCTATGCACACATAGAAAAAGAGAATCCTTGGGCTGATTCAGTTTCTGCCCACTACAGCCCGCTCCAATGCCAACATCCCTAGCAAGCAGGCCTCTAGATCTTTGAATTTTATAGTCTGGCTTTGTTTTGTTAAACTGCACATATGAAATCCCAGTCAGTATGAATTCATCAGATCTTTTCCAGAGTCAATTCTAATAATGAAGAAAGCATGAGAGCAGAAAACCAGAGCAGAGAGGGAGTGGACAGAAAAAATCCTGGGACCCCTCACTGTCCTGTCCTCTTACTAGTCCATCGCCAGACTCTGCTAGGGTTCTGACTGTGAATTTTGCCCACTCATGATGTTTTCCCATCGGTCTCAGCCTCCAAACTACCTCCCCTGTTCCAGTCTTCCCTCCCTCTGGGCCATGCTCTTGTGGCTGTATGAGTTCTTTCCAATAACCAAGTCTGACTGCATCACTGTTTAGTCCCAGTTGTCGCATGGAGCCCTTGTGTCACAGGGACATGAGTTCCAGTGCCTGCCTGGCTCGAAGGACCCTTCATCAGCCCTGCAGTTGGTCCTGTCCAGTTCCTTGCAAGCCTCAGATGTGTTGCTTTCTTCTCTTGTTGCTGGATATTGGACTGATCTGAAACTTATCTCCCTCTCAGCACAAGTAGAATAATGCTCTCAGCCCCACAAAAAGTACCCCGGCCTCAGTTATCATGGAGATTCCTGGACTCAGGTCAGCCTTGCCAAAGCTACTGCTTACAAGTGACAGACCCAGGTCTGCAAGCTCCAACCTCAATCTTGTTCTAACCTAGCAGAGGAAAGGTGCTGGTGAACCAATTTGCTGCTGTGGGAACTCTCAGGCTGGAATTGCATTTCTGAAGCCCTCAGCCATTTAGGGGTCCCATCCCCAGAATTTGGGCTCCACATCAAATCACCCTGCATGTGCAAAGGCTGCTAATAGCAATTTAAGACTCAGAAAAATGCACACATAACAAAAGGCTGATTCTTAGGAAAGCCTCACACCCACCCACACAAATGGTCTGAAATTGCTACAGTGCTGACTACAGAGCACAGCCCTGTGAATGCAGAGGAACTGCATGCTGTGACCCACATTCTTTACACCAAGAGCTCTCCTGTGGAGGTGAGAGGGTTCCCAGAACCCCAAAAAGGTTGAGAGCCAGGCAAAGCAGTTCTCTTGCTGGCCACTAAAGGATGCACAAACATTGTTTTGCAATCCTTTAAGTTTTTCAAGAACATCTTTCTGTACATAATGGATTGGATTATTTTTATCTTATGGAACAATAGAAATATTATATGGCCACGTGAAATGCTGTGAACAATCTGTATTTATCATTATGGGTTAATACCAGCAGACGGGCCAGGTGTGGTAGCACACACCTGTAATCCCAGTACTGAGGAGGCTGAGACAGGAAGATGGTGACAAATTCCAGGCCAGCCTGGCTACATAGTGAGTTCCAGGCCATTCTAAACTACATAGTGAGACCCTGTTTTAAAAAGCCAAAACAAACAAACAAAAAACCAACATACTGAATGAAGAAGGCAGGACAGGGAACATAATGAGGGTGATTATTTTTAGGATGTTTTCGTGTTGAAACAGGATAGCTCATGGTTTGGCGTGCTCTGCATTGGCTTTAACGAAGCTGTGGGGAGGCAAGAGGGAAAAGAGAATGGCAGCAGCATCCCAGCCAAAACCCAGCCTCTGGAATAGTCATGTTTATTGTACCAGCCATACCTACCCCAGGTTAGCCCGAGTTCCCCTCTGAGCCCACTGACACTCTTCAGGGAGAGCCTGAGGGAAGAGCGGGGGACCTGGGTCCTGGCAGAGGTGGCTCAGGCCTTTACTGAGTTGGAATACACAGCAGCCATGGCCTAAGTTCTTCTTGGAAAACAGAAGACACACCAGAACCCAGGCTTTCTGCCTGCTGGTTTCTGTCAGTCATGTGGTCCTCCTAGGTGACAAGTTTATCAGATGTGGGGTTGGAAATAGTCTGTGTACTCAGAAGAGGCTGCAATCAGCGGCACAGGATACAAATGTGGACAATGCCTGAACATGTGGCAGTAGGCCTGGCTGCCTGGGAAGGGCCAGCCCTGGACATGGGGGCATCAAAGCACAGGGCTGGGACACTGCATGGTGATGACTCTCAGGCTGCAGCCACTGGTGGTGCCAGACCAGTGCTGCACTCACTGACTACCCTGATGTTTACTCATTTTTATTCCTTCATTCCAAACTAAGTAACATATCCTTGAAAGTAAGGATTCTGTTTTTCCCAGTAGAAGTGGAAAGAAGGGCATAGTGATTAAGAAAAATGCTCAAGCACAGACACCTAGAAAGTCCTGCACATCAAGAAGACCTGGAGCCAGTCTGTGCTGGTTTCATCCCCTCACACAAGGCAGTACTGCCTCTGCCATGTGTGGTAGCTATGTGCACTTCCCATTTCATCATCTCATGCTCTGCTGTCCAGGTGGCACATTCGCTGGGGGTAAGAGCCAGAATGTCCTTCAAGCCACGGGCAGCACCTACAAAAGGCCCCTTCAACAAGCACTCATGCGCTGTTCCATTTTTCACCGCTGGGTGGCGCTGTCTAGGGCACGAACCTATGAATTTACACTAAATTCTCCCTGCCCCAGCTCCACCCCAGATCAACTATATTCTTCTGTACTCACCTCCCACTCCCTTGGTTCTTCCAGTCCCTTAGTCACCCATTTATCCAGCCCCATCCCGGCACAGATAGGAACAGAGGGGGCAGAAAGAGGTCAAGGTATTGTTTCTGCACTCAAAGGAATGTGTCACTAGGAGAGCAAGCAGAGTTGGTGGGCTGGTGACAGGAGGAGAGAGAGTGATACCACAAGGGAGGGTCAGAGTACACCCTGGGTTGCTCCACAGACCCAGTTGATGCTGGGCAGTGATATAAGGGCTGCACCCCAGAGCACATCATCCCATCCTGGGTGCCCAACCTCCTACTGGTACGCTCCTGCCCAACCTGCACCCCTGCCCATACCCCTCTCCGCACCTCTGCAACACATTCAGCTTTCTGGCCTTCTCAGCCAAAGTGGAGAGTCTGCTCCCACCCCCACATGCTGCCCTCTGAATGCCCCCTTCCCCTCCCTCCACCCTATTCATAGCTGTTCAGGAGTGGGCAGCTCTCAAGCCCAGCCTGGAACAGGTGTGGGGGATCGGGTGACTGACAGATGAGCCCAGACAGCTGCAGCTAGGGTGTGGGGGCCCCAGGGGCTCAGATTCATTGTCATGTGCTGGTATGTGCCTGGGAGAAATGTCAGGCCTGAAGGGCCCTACCCACAAGCTGGCGTAGCAGGAAGGCCTGGGGCGTGCTTTTGCCACTGGGGTTCAGCTCCAGCCTTGCCCAGCATTCCCCTCTACACCCAGTTAGTCCTGGGGCTTGAACCCAGGACTTGGTGCATGCCAGATTCCAGGCAAAAGATCTACCACTGAGTTATACCCCCAGCTCTTTCATTTTTATTTGAGACTGGGTCTAGCTAAATTGCCCAAGCTGGCCTTGAACTTGCAATGGTCCTGTCTTAGGTTCTATAGTAGTTGTGGTTACAGGCACATGCTGTGACTGCCCAGCATTTTCAGTGTGCAGATCGGTGTCGATGGTCCCTCATGTTTGAGAATCCCCTCTCTCACCCTAGAACAATGAACTCTTCGGTCACAGAGCTCAAGGGCACTGGTGAGGGGCAGCTGTCCCTGGCCCTGGGCTGCAGTACTCACTGATCAGAGCCCAGCCTCACCGACTCAACCTCCCTGCTCCAGTACACAGATGCCACTTACAGTAAGGACTTGCCTTGGCAGGGTGCTAGTCTAGGATTGCTATCACGATCTGATCAAAGAACAGTAACTTTCAGAGGCCTGGTGTGGTGGCATGGAAGTGACCCACCGCCCCGCCCCCCCCCCGTTCTGGCCAACTTTGCAGGACCTAGGAGCCAGGACTCAGGAAACCTCAGGTGGGAGGGGAGGGAAGGGGGCAGGGCCCTGACTAATGGAGACTCATGTTTCTCTTCCCCTTCACACTTTGTCTCCTTGGGTACCTGCAGTCCCTCCCCACATAATGACATGTGGCTGGGGGCAGTCAGGAGGGCACTGGCCTCTGACAGGCCCTCAAGTCTCCTTTCACATGGCTTCATTGTGCCCACACTGTAGGCACTCAGAGAGGTGCTTGCTCTTGGGGACTCAGGGAAGCAGGCCAGGGCCTTCCACTTTGCCACCAGCTCAGAGCCCTAGCCCTTGTGTGCCTCAAGGAAAGATAGTGACACAGGCACACAGAAGCTGAGATTCACCAGGACCCAGCTCTGAAATGGCCTGAATGAGTGGGCAGCTAGGCCTGCCTCATCCCTGCATCATGGATACTGTGCCAGGACAGCTCTGGGAAGACACAAGTGTGCTGGTTATGGGACCAAGCATGGCCAAACAAAGTGCACCTATGGCACCTGCCTAATCAGCTTCTCCAGCACAGGTGTCCCGACTCTCTTGCTATGAATCTCCACCTGCAGCTTCCCTAGGGGAGAGGAGAAGACGGCAGATGCCGTGAGAGAGGTGGGAGGGGAACAACTAGCTCCTCCTTCCTACCTGCTGCCTTCACACCTCCCAGCAAGACAGCATCCTCCTCATGTTCCGGAAGTGTGAGGTCCAGAACACACCAGGCAGCCCAGCTGCCCACATAGGATATGCATGAGGGGTCAGGGCCATCTGCTGTCCCCATGCTGCACATCAGCAGACCAGAGGCCTTTTCTGTATAACCCAGAATCTGCACCCCACAAAGGAGAAGCATTGAGACTGCTCAGTTCAAGGCAGGATGGGTTAGTGTCACAGGTCCAGGCTAGCACCAGGAGCCAGGTTGCTAGGATCCAGACTCTCAGGCTCATACTATGGAGAATTGGGTAAATTTTGGTAAGTCACTTAACTTGCCTCTGCCTCAGTTTCCCCTCTGCAGGTGAGTTTATCAACTGGAACTACCTCTAGGATGTGCCAAGGAGAAGACCAAGTAACCTTTCAGTCTGCATCATCCAAGGTACACACAGAACAAGAGGAACCCTTGCACACCTTGAGGCTGGGTCTTTGCTTGTTCTGTGCCTCAGTTTTTCCCACTTGTGAAATGATTGCCTAAGGTGATCTTCACCTCGAGGGAGAATATGGAATATCACCAGAGAGCACAGTGAGGGAACACTCGGGACATGAGCACTTGCTCAGCATGTGTCAGACAGTGGGGCCTCCACACCAAAAAAAAGGAAAAAAGAAGAAATTAAGTGGGGGAGGGACAGAAAAAGGAAGAAAGAAAATAATACCAACAACTAAAGCCAAGCAGGAGTTAGTGAACAGGACTCAAACACTATATCCTTCAGGGCGGTGACTTCAGAAAGGGGTTCCTGCCCTTGCTAGCCAGCCTCCCTTCTGATGTCAGCTGTACACTCAGGGTGGTGGCACCAGTGTGGGAAGAACTGCAGAGCCACAAGTCACCTCCTCAGCCTTCTTCCATGTGGAGGCCACCTGGGCATGAGCTTGAAGGGTGGGCAGGATGGGGACAGGGCAAGGATCACTCTGCACATCAAGAGGCCTAGGAGCCACTCCTGCCGGCCAAACAGTGCTGTAAACCGACACAGTTAGACTTCTTGGTTTTGATCCCCACATCCAGCACAGGAAAGGGAAGTGAGATGGTTTAAACCAGGGGTGGTGAACCTATGCTGCGGAGGGCTACTGGCATCATTGAAAGCTCTAATCTAACAGTTTCATTGCTGGTTTAAACCCTTCCTGAGAAAGGGCAGCTCAGCATCCTGCCCTGGGTATTACACCCTGTGCCAAACCCAGAGGCCCTGGCTCCTGTCTGGGCCACGTCTCAGCAGTCTCCCACCTGCTTTCAACCTGACAGCCAAATCTCCCACCTAAGCACAACCCTGGCCATGTTGTGCCCCACTCAAAACTTTCCACGAATGAGAGGGACCTGTGTACCAGCACTTGGGAGGGTTGCTTGAGCCTAGGAGTCTGAGACCAGCCCAGGCAACACAGAGAAACCCAGTTGCAAAAATAAGCAAACACAAACCTTCAGTGACTCCTTACTACCTAAGAGGAGAAATGACCAAGACATCACAAATGTGCCTCTCCCCTCCTCAGGCTGGCATTCCAAACCAGTGCCTGTCAACCTCTGAGGCTACAATTAGGTTAAACGCATTTTCCTGGATATTGGGTTAAACATAGGTTTATGCTTTTCCCTTTTTACAGACTCAACTAGAAGATAACAGCAAAAAACTTTTAAAAATCTACTATAAAAAAAAAATCTACTGTACATAGCCAGACAGGGTGGCACATACCTCTAATCCTAGCTATTCAGGAGGCTGAGCCAGGATTGTGAGATTGAGGCCAGTCTGGCTAGTTTAGTGAGAGCTTGTATTTAAAAAATAAAAAAGACAAAAATAAAAAGGCTGGAGGTGTAGCTCAGTGGCAGTGTGCCTGCCTAGCATGTGTGTTTGAGCCTTAGCAATGCAAAAAAAAAGTTGTGCACATCACAAAGAGGAAAAAAATGGAGAAGAGACCAAATTGACAAAGGAGTTCAAGATACTTCAGAAAACTGGAGGCTGGCTGTCAGGAATGGTATAATTAATTCTGCAGGGCACAGGAAGCAAAAGGCTCCACACTGAAGTGGGTAGAGAAGGTGGCTCAAGGCTGGAAGTGCCTGGAATGTTTAACCAGAATGCCTGCTGAATTAATGTGTGAGTGGATCAGACAGCATAAGCAATAGATTGCTCCAACTGTGCACCAACAATAGGAAGCACTGATTGTGGTTGTTGATTGGACCCTCACCTGCAATTCCATAGCAATCCACATATGGCAATAACAGTGGCCTTGCACCCTCTTTAGCTAAGCCATGTCTAAGTCCCTGAGAGGGGCATGGCCAAACAGGCATCTAAATGGTCTCTCTTTGAGAGAGACCCATCCTTTGTCTGTTGTGCCATCATTAAAGGGTACACAACACACAGCTATTAGTCAGAGGTGGGAATTAATTAGTTCCAACTGAAGGAAAAAAGGCTTTTACAGAATTAAAATTGAAACCAAACTGCTCCCTGCATCTCAAAGGAAAAAAAAAAAAAAGACAAAAGAGGCCCATTCTTTCTGAGAATTCTGCCTTGGTACCCTTGTTGGCTGCTGCAGTTGCTGCCAACACCTGGAGCTTCACTCCCTGCTCCTGACTAGTCTACTTCTGGTCAAATGAACTGGTTCCAGCTACCCACTGCCTGCATTTGGCTACAGAGACCCTCTCCACCAAACATTTTCTGCTTCACAGCTACACTTTCCTAGTCAGATGGTGTCATTTAACATCCACCCAAGATGATGGTCAGCCATTCCTTCTGAGTTCCATATCTTTGGGGGGGGGGTACCAGGAATTAAACTCAAAACCTTGCACTTGACAGGCAGGCACTTGCCACTTACCTATATTCCACATTTTGACTGAGAAAAAATTAGACTATCAGTCCTGAAGAATGAGTTACTATGGCCTTTCCCAAAAGTCACTCTGCCTAGAAACCTAGTATCAATCAAGTACTTCTCAAAGACATCAACTAGGGGGTCAAAAGTTACTGCTGTTACCCAGAAGCCTGATATCCACAAAAACCCCAGTCTGGTAGATAACCATATCCTCTGGCCAAAGACCAATATACAAATTATAAGGGCGATGAACACACACTACACACACACACACACACACACACACTCATTTAGTTTATTTTACTTTATTTTTATTTGGAGGGAAGGATACTGGCATCGAACTCATGACCTCCTGCTTGCCAGGTTAGTTAGCACTTGTGCTGCTGAACCAAATCCCTGGCCCTCACGCATTCATTTAGATTAAAAGATAACACTCAAAAGCTTCAACCTCGATCAGATGACAATCTTTTCATCAGTCTGATGGGTTCAGACTAGGCCAGATCAGGCTCCCTTCTTTAGCTGGGTCACTGGGAGCCCATAGTACCATCACCAGGGCAAATGGGATTCTTCTGCCTGGCACATCTCTTATGTAAGCCAGTCCCTATACTGCATTTGGGAAGTGATCTTCTCTTCAAGTTAGAAGCAACCATCTCCTTTGCACCAAGCCAGTCAACCTCCCTCTTGTTTAACCCTGCACTTTCAACTTTGACTATTCCCTGAGAAGATGACACCTGTATTAGTCTGTGCCAGATAAGCAAAATCCTAAAGTTCTGAAAATTCTTCTCTCAGAGATATGCACCAAGACTTGCCTCTGGGCCTGGCCATGAAGCATGCCACCTCACTGTGACCCCCACTGCTATCATATGTCATGGGAAGCACAAACAGTCATCTTGTCACACATTAGCCTGACAGACTATTAGTCACCTTGGGCAAGATCTCTGTGCTGTCAACCAAACAGCCATCACCTTGCCTTCTGCAGTTCCCAACCCATACACCCTTTCTGGACTGTTACTCAAGTGCCACAAGGATTTAGGAACTTTCCCACATTATTTTTGGGGAGGCCCCAGCAACAGATATGGCTCCAAGACAGCCTGTTTCTGTTCTATCCAGCTCTGTCATAGACCCCCAAGCGAACAGTATAGACTGTCAAACTGCTAAAATATACCTCTCCTGACCGTGAAGCCAGTTCAGGTTCTCCAAGCTGACAACGCCGCTGAGATTGCCCTCCATATGTGTTGCCTCAGTCTTCTGCCACCTACAGCCTGCTGGATCTAAAAAATGCCTTCTTCTGCCTTTTACTGGCTCCTGTCAGCCAGTCAGTCCTTCTTTGCCTTTAAATAAAAAGACCCCAGTTCTGGACTCAAAAGTCAACTGATCTGGACTCAACTTCCCAGAGGTTCAAAACTTGTTTACCCTCTTTGGAAAAGATCACTGCACTTCTGATTAATGACCTGATAGAGACTGGTTACAAGAAAGAAACTAAAAATTTCTTGGAACTGCCAGCTTCTGTAGAATCTAGATCTTTGAGTTCACAAAAACAATGCAGACTGTCAGCCCCTCGGAGCACCCAGTGGCCTACCTGTACACATACTTGGATACAGTTACTAAGGGCTGCTCCCCACTTTGCCTTCATGCTCTGACAGCCACTGTCCTTCTGATCAAGAAAGCTGATAAGCTCACCTTAGGCCGAGATCTGTCCAGATACCACAAGGTGTAATGCTGTGGTAACCCTGGACAAAGTAGTTTTGGCCAAAGTTCTCCTGCTACTGCTTCTTGTTTAGAAACCTGCCACTGATACAAAATAATTTGATCCAGAGACCCAACTGACTGAAATATCAACACCAGCCACCAGACCTGCCCCCACCTGAAAGCTCAAGTCACTGCACTGGCGCCTGTACCCCTGCAGCCAGCTCAGGCTTCTGTGGCTGTGTCACAAGCCCCAACTACCCATTCTCTACCCACACCGAGGAGACAACAAAAGTTTATAGGTCCTGCTGTGAAAAATCATCCCTAAGCCAGGCATGGTGGCTTACGCCTGTAATCCTAGCACTCGGGAGGCTGAGGCAGGAGGATCGTTTTGAGTTCAAGACCAGTCTGGGCTATAAAGTGAGCTCCAGGCCAGTCTGAACTGCATTGCAAGACCCAGTCTCAAAAAGACAGAAAAAACAAACCAAAAAAAAGAAAAATCATTCCTACAAATGGCCTACACCTGCTCACTGTCAGCAACAATATGCCTGCATTTGTAGCAGAGATAACTAAATAAAAACTACATATAACATATAGGACACAAATTCTAAAAAGTTGAGAAAGTAAAACAATCCTATAGAAACAGTTGCAACCAGCTTCATAAAAGTTTAGCTAAAATACTAGCTATACCAATAGATACTCCTGCACACACATATAACCCAGATGCATATTAATTACCTCCAGAGCTCTTAAAAGTTTCAGAAATCCAGTCTTAGATCCAGCATTCAAGAATTTACCTAGACCAGACAGCTCAGTCTGAAGAGACAACACACTCAAGTTCTACCCTCTTCTGGTCACTCTAAATACTGACAGTCCTTGCATGGCTGAAGCTCACAGGATTGTTCCATACCTATTCCCCTTGATTTTTGTGATTTTTCAGGCGTCTTACCTTAGCCCTTGCTTTGCCTTAGCTCTATGGATGATTGCTCCAAGAGAGTAGTAACCAGTAAGGCCCTTACAATTGATAAAGATTTGACAAGCATCCAAGGCACATAGGACACTCTCCTAGGTCAGAATAACCCCTTCATTCCCTCATCAGAGTCAACTTGGGGAGAAACCCTATAATAAGAGAAACAGACCACAAACTCCTAATGGGAATTTTCAGTCTTGGGGACCTTGGTTAGGGCTTATCCCAAGATCACTGACAACCCTAATGTCACTGCTTCTAGTTAGGCCTTATTTCATGCAATCACATGTAATATGCCCAGCAAAGATTTGCTGGGGAAACTAAAAGAGGGGGGAAATGTAGAAGAAAATGTCCCCTAACCAGTCTGTTAGTTGCCTAGGTAACAGTTCCAGTTCCAGTTCCTGTTATTTTTGTTTCTTAGAAATGGTTGGTCATTGTGATGCATAGCTGGTCACTATGATACACATTGTATAAACCCACCCCCAACTGACAAGTTCATTCTGCCTCTGTACTTCCTGCTTGCTTATCCCATTTTAGCTCTACACCACCAGAGATCAGCGCCTGATATTCTGCCAATGATCCCAATCAGTGCTTATTAACATAAAATAAATCTGCCTCCAAATCTGGGTGCTGTTTCTGTGGTTTTGCTTGCTGTTGTACTGCAAAATAACTTAACTGGGTGTGGTGATATGACACATGCTTTATACTCTCAGCACTCAGGAGGCTGAGGCATGAGGACTGCTATGATTTTGAGGTCAGTCTGGGCTCCGAAGTGGGTTCAAGACCAGCTTGAACTGTATAGCAAGACCCTGCCTCAATAAACAAATAGCATAGCGCCTGCCTGGCAAGTGCGGGGTCATGAGTTTGATCACCAGTTCCAATAAATAAACAAAAACAACAGCTAACATTTATAGCGATTGTCCCTTAGGGTTGGGACATAGGGAAGAGGAGGACAAGAACGTAGTATTTTCATTATTAACAGCTCATCATGCATGATTTAAAGCAGCAGGGGTACAGCTCAATGGTATAGCATGTCCTTAGCATGTGCAAGGCTCTGTGTTCACTCTCCAGCACAAAATAAACAGAAAACAAAACAAAAAACCAAGAAAAAAAAACCAAACTATGACCACTGGCTGTGATGATGCATGCCTATAATCCTAGCACTCTGGAGGCTGAAGCAAGAGAAACACTGTGAATTTGAGGCCAGCCTGGGCTACATAGTGAGTTCAAAGCCAGACTGAATGCATAGCAAGACCCATCTTAAAACAAACAAACCTCTGTTATCTATTTTTCATCGCAGCATAGACTGAAGCCCAGACTTCCATATAATCAGGACCTTCCAGGGTCCAAGTCACCCTTCCATTATCCTTTTTATTATTCCCTCTTTCACAGCTTTTCCCACAGCCTTCTGCATGTCTTTCCTTCTGGGAGTTCCCACCTCTTTCTAACAGACCCTGCTCACCCCCCTAAAGCCGGGTCCAATTTCCACCCTGCTTGCAGAACCAGCTTTTTGTTTTTAGCCAAGTGCAAACATGAAGCATTTCTCACAGACAAGGGGCCTGGGCCTCCATCTGCACATGGCCCATGGAGGGGGACGGGCAGTTCCCGAAGGAGCAGGAGGGGAAAGCCAGGCTGGGCTCCAGCCCACCCAGAATGGAATGCAGACCTCTCTGTTTGTGAACATGCCTCTTCCTAGGACCATGAAGTTTCCAGAATATCCAAGTGGTGTGGGAACCAACAAGGCTGAGAGGCTCTGAGCAGGAGATATAAAAGGGAGCTAGGGGCTGGGGATTTAGCTCAGTGGCATAAGTGCCCGCCTTGCAAGAGCGTGGTCATGAGTTCAATCCCTGGTACCAATAAAAATAAATAAATAAATAAATAAATAAATAAATAAATAAATAAATAAAAGGGAGCTAGTGTGGTATCTGGTGCTAACGGAACTGAAGGGTAACAGCGAGAGGAATGTGGCGGCAGCCAAGCTTGGTGCCAGGGCGCTGAGAATGACATGGCAGCCAAAGCTTTGCAGCCCTTCAGTGCAGCCTCGACCTGCCAGAATGTGCTGTGGATCTCCCACAGACCCAGGTTTCCTAGGACCACAGTTCCTATCTGTGCTGAGTGGCATCAATCTCAGGGCTGGACTGTCTAAAACGGGATGTGAGTTCTTCTGGGGTGGCCTGACCTGGAGCAATATAGGCTGGATGACAGACCCTAGCCCTAGGGACCCCTTCCCCCAGCTCAGCCCAACCCAACATGGCCTGGAGACAGCACTGGAGGTCTGGCTAGCCAACTGCAGATGGGGACTGGACCCGAGTTACCCTTCAAAACTGCCCAGCTACTGCAGAAGCTCCAGGCTGGCTCTTCTCCCATCCCTTTGCTTCCCTTGAGTCTTTGTCCAGCACTACAACCTCTTCACGGCCTCAGTTTCTGCCTGGCTGCCACGACCACCGTCAGGGAAGGTGTGCTGTCCTTTGGGTATGGCTCAATGGCAGAGCATTTCCCACATGTGCGAGGTCCCGTGTTCAATCCCTTCATCCCTGTTCTCTCGCATCCATGTCCATCCCTGCTTGCTCCCCACTGATCCCTCAAGCTGCTTCCCAGCAGCCAGGGCACGATGCTTACCCCACTCACCCACACCACCACCACCAATGCCCTGGGAGTGGAAGGAGGGGTTTATTCCAGGGCTTACCCAAAACTTCACGAGAAAAAAGGCATTCGAGGGTCCCCGTTCAAAGAGCTCCTTGAGCCCGCCCTTCTTTTCTGGGAATTTGTCATAGATCTGGCGGATGTCTACGGCTTCGAGGTAGGGGTCGCTGTAGCTTGGACTTGACTGGCCAATGTGTACAAACAGGTGCTTGTTGTACTGTGGAGGGAGGGAATGGTGGTCTAAGAGATACAGGAAGGTAGGGCAGACAGAGTGGACCAGAGTTTCCCTGCCCAGCTCTGGCGCTCACTGCTCTGTGACCCAGAGCAAGTCACTTTAGTCTCTCTGGGCCTCAGTTTCCCCAATGGAAACTGCAGGTCCAATTCTTCTTTTTATACTGGGTTTCTAAGGAAGTGTGTGGTTAATTAATGGGTTCCTCAGCTAAAACAAGTTTGAGACTGTTGATGTTAGGCCTCCCATCAGCTGGCCTCTGGGCACTAGCCTGGCCTTCACAGGTGACACTGGCCACCAGGACTCGGGGCACTAAAGGGGATAGCCCAGGGGTGGCCACTGGTCCCAGATGGTGTCCCAGAGGATGTGAATCAGACACAGGAGTCTCCTCAGCTTCCTGCCGGCCCCTCAGAGCCAGGGAGTGAAGGGAAGGGCGTGGGGCAGCTTGGGATGGGAGCAACTTCGGACTGAGAGAGGAAGAGTGGGGGAGGGGAGGAGAGCGTGGGGAGCAGCTGGGAGGGAACGGAAGGCAAACAAGGACTTGGGATGGGAGTATGACATTGTGCGGGGAAAGGGGAAGAAGGTGGAGTGAGGAAGGAGAAGAAAAGAAAAGGGAGGAAGGGCCAGCCAGGGAACCTAAGCTAACCCTAAAGAGTGTGAGAGAAGAACACACAAGAAAGCCAAGAGCAAGCAGAGAGCGAGCCAGATGAGGTGTGGGCGCCGAGACCACTTGGAGGACTCACCGTGTCTGGGTCCTGCTGGTGCTCTAAGAAGGCAGAGAACTCCAACATCCAGAGCTTGGAGCTGGCCACACTACGGCCCTGCCATGGGGGCGCCAGGGGTGCTGAGGGTGATGGGTTGGGTCCCGCAGCAGACTCAAACCCTACATGCAGAGGGAGAGGTCCATGGAAGCTGTCCAGGTGCCTTCCCCACCTACACCCTCTGCAAGAACCCAGCTCACTGGTGAGAGCTGCATCTGCCACAGAGGGAGGTGACAGACACAGCTGGGGAGTCAGGGGCAGCTCGAGCAGAACCAAACTTGAGGGAATCTGGGCTCTGGAGGGCTGCGAGAACAGGCACCATCTGGCTCGTATCCTCAAGCAACCTCTGGTCTGGGTAGGAAAAAAACCTGGCTAGCCCAGAGCTGTTTCTCTGGTGCACAGAACAGAACCTGGCTCAGAACAGGCCCACAGTACAGGGTCACTAACAAATGAACAGGACCCAAATGGGACCCAGAGGGGTGTGGAAAAAGGCTCCCCTTAGAAGGTGATGTTGTAAAGAAGTAATGAGGTTACACATGGGAAATTCTCAGTGCAGACATTCTAAGCCAAGGAGACAGCAGAGGCGAGCATGCCAGGCCAGGAGCCAACTTGGTGAGTCTAGAAACTCAATGGATGTAGGACACAGAAAGAGGGTGAATGTAGGCAGTGGCAGGAAATGAGATACCATAGACAGAAGTGACAGCTTTCGCAATAGGAAGTGATGCAGGGTCATGGAGTGCAGAGGGGGGATGTGGGAGATACAAAGGGAGAAACGCCAGCACTTGGTGACAGTGGCTGGCAAGGATCAGAACTTTCCATCAGGCAGTGTGGTCAACAGCAGTACCTGGTCAGAGGGAGGGAAATCGGAGGCATGCAGAGGCCGCCTAGAAGGGACAGTGGGTAACAGTGGTACAGGACACATCAGCTGGTGTTTAATGCATCTGCTGAGCCATTTGTTCATTCATCTATCCAAGCATCACTCATGAGAAACCATATCGTACTCATGTGTGACACAGTACACAGAAACATTAGCCACAGACAGATGGAAGATGATGACAAAGATGGCTAGTAGGGTGGAGGTGAGCACACAGCACGAGGAAAGGCAAGGGCAGGGGAGCAGGGGCAGGAAGCAGGGAGTACAGAGAGCTGAGGGGTGACCAGGTGACCCGGGAACCTCACACGCTATGCAGATTTACGTGGTCTCCTGAAACCACAGAAGCATTAAGCCTGGAAGCAATGTGGCAAGAATGGCATCCCAGAGCGTCACATGATGGCAAGGGATGATGTGGAGCTGATTAAGAGGCCACTGCAGCAATCTAGGCAAGCATCAGAGGACCTGAGCTAAGGCTGCATCAGTGAGGGCAGAGAGAGCAGGGAACCGGCCTGGACTTGGTGATGGTCCGTGTGGGGATGAGAGTAAGCAGTGCTTAGGTACTGAGGGTGGCAGGAAGCCCAGGAGCCAGGGTCAGACTGTTGGCAATGAGGCAGCCTTCAAGCTGGGGGCAGGATGGTAGCCTGGTACCAAGGACATGTCCTAGGAGAGACAGAGAGAAGACCAGGAACACCTGCCAGTCACCCTGCCTGGCCCCTTCCGGACCTTTTCCCAGAGGTCCCCACCGCTAGAAAGAGGCCAGGCTGCAGCAGGGTGGCCCTTGGCCCTGCCTTGTGAAGAGAACTACAGACAACTGAGCCACGTGGGAGACCCTTAGGAAAAACACCGCCAGGGAGGACTATTGCCCTGGGCATAGCATGAGTTTGAGCAAGCTGAACAGGACAGCAGACGAAGCCACACGAGGGGAACAACAGGGCTTGGCTGCAAGTGAGGGGCAAGGGCGGGCTGCAGGCAGGAGCACATGGCCAAGGCCCACAGCAGGGCAGCATCTAGGATGGGCATGCAGGGGTCCACATGCCGGGGCTGGGGCCAGGGCAGGAGCTACAGGGGCATGATGTACAATGGAGTCATCTTGGTGGGTACAGGGGCACCCACCTGGTAGAGGCAGTGGAGGCTGGACAGTGTAGGTTTGTTGAGAGAAAGGTTTCACACTGTGAGGGGAAGGAGAGAAAAGATGTCAGCTGCCTCTGTGTGGCCAGCCCATCTGACCATCAGTGGTCTCAGTGGCTTCAACCTTCCGTCCCTCCCTACCACCTCCCTGAGCTCTGTGGCTAATCTGCAAGAGTACATCTGCTAAGGCATCTGCCCTTCCCCAGCCTCCCCAGTCTGAGGTCTGACTCTTAGCCTCCTTCCCTGAGTGCCAAGTTCAGTCTGAGTCACACCCTGCACGAACAGAAGTTCTGGCAAATGGCAGCCCAGGGTGTGGGCAGTGCACATAGATTGTGTCCCATCCCTGTGAGCAGCCTTGGTTTCCTGAGTTTCTGGTTTGACTTCAGCTGAGAGAACAACTAGTGGCAGACACCAGGCCATACTCACTCATGGGATGTTCCGGCTTGGCCTGGTAAAGCTCCTTGCCAAAACTGGGAAGGCAAAAAGTACAGTCAGCATGGCTGTGTGGACACACACACAGGCCCCCATTGAGGGAGATGGAGCAGGGCCTTGGCTGTAGGGAGCCTGTGCGCTGACCCCAGCAGTAGGAGGATGGGATACTGATGTCCTGGGTCTAGTTTGCTAATGTTAGCAGGCTGTAGGGCATCTCAGGTATGGTAGGCTCTGGCAAGGCTCTGTGGATAAGGTGCTCCATAGACAAAACACACAGGTTTGCAAACACTGCACACTGTCTTCCTCCTGTGGAGAGTCCCAGAGCACTTCAGCATGTAAGTTTCTGAAACCCCAAGGGCAATGGTAGTGAACCTATGGCCTACGTGCTGCAGCGGGCACACAGTCTTTTTGGTGGGCACACAAACCAAGTCACCCCCAGCAGCTGAGCATTGGAAACAGTTGTTTTTTTCTAAACTAAAATCACAGCATTCTAGTTTAGTTGCAGTTCTGGTATTTCGTGATAAGTAAGTGGGTTTTGGGTTGCAGTTTGGGTACTTGGTCTCTAAAAGGTTTGCCATCACTGGCCTAGGGTCAGGACATAGCCTGTGCTTAGCATGCAGAAGGCCCTGGGTCCCATCGCCAGCACCGAAACAAAATTTGCATGTCCCAAACCTATTTGCCCATATGATCATTTTTCATTACATCTCTGTAACATCCTGATGTGTAGTGCCCGATGAAGGAATCTGAAATATGACGGACAAGGGGTGCACAGACTATAGGGCCTGTCTCTTCCTCAGGTGCCCAGGGCAATGCTGTTGGTCCCTACATCCTCGATGACCCAATGAGGACACAGCCCTGGAAGCAGAAGCATTTCTGAAAGTGTACCCAACCTGGCCTCAGCTGAGGGGTTGAGAAATGTGATATCAGAGCCAGGGTTAGTGCCCAGGCACGAGCTCTCCTTCATCTGGAGCAAGGCTGTGCTGGGGTCCTGAGCAGGAGGCGTGGCCTCGGGCTGAGGGACAGCTCCTCAGGGCTTGCACTTCAGCTTCCTCATCTGTGAACTGGACCGACTCGGCCGTTAGCTCATGGCTGGCCACTCTGCCCTCATTAAAGGCTGACTGATCACTATTAAGGGCCCCAAAACATGGTTTCATCAGCAGAACTGTGACTCAGACCAGCCCTGGGGTCCTGGCACCCTCCTCCCTCCCTGGCACTCCTGGCCTGAAAGGACTCAACTGAAAAAAAACTGAAACACTATGGGCTCTGCTCCTGGCTTGCAGAAGGTCGGAGCGGGGAGCTGCCCCACTTACCCCTGAGACGGCTGGGCAGCCCGGGCCCCGGGCAAGAGCCACTTTCCTATGGAAGGCGGTGGCTGAGATGATCTGGGCGGACGACAGGGCAGCCATGCTCTGCAGCGCCTTGTCCTTAGCTGCCTGATCCTGGGGGGACAGTGGGAGGGAGGACCTCAGCAGGGCACCATGCAGGCTCAGGTGAGGCAGCAGCTGGCCTAGGGGTGAGGAAGCTGGTCCAATGACCACGCAAGGAAGGCCAGAGGGCCAGCAGCTGTCTGTGCAGCACTACTGATTTGTCCTAGACTGTCATTTGGTCTCTCTGATCAGTTTCCCCTCTGTCACAGCAGTATAATACTGCCCTGCCTATGTCATCAGAGCTTAAAAGGGTCTTGGTGGTAATCAGCCAGATTGCTTTTTTTTTTTTTTTTTTTGTCATTCATACTACCAAAGTGCTTCACCATGTGCAAGGCCCTGGGTTCCATCCCCAACTCCAAAAACAGACAGACAGGGAGAGGTGGAGATAGAGGGGGAAGAGGAGAAAAAAGGGAGAAGGAAAATTAAGAATCTTTGCTGAGGATTTAACTCAGTGGCTAAGGGCCTGCCTGGCAAGCACAACACTGTGAGTTCAAACCCTGGTACCAAAAAAAAAAAAAAAAAAAAAAATCTTTATCTTTGTTCAGTTCCTGCACCCCTAAACCTCAGCACCTAAATGGTACGGATGCTGATCAAGTAACTACTGGTATCTTCTCAATGTGCAGAAGCGATCATCCCTGGCCACACAGACTGTCAGAGGGAAAGGATAGTGTCCTGTGCCCCACCTGCCTCAGTCCTGTCCCACAGTGCCCTTGCACAGTAGATAGCATGGGACTCACCTTTCAAGTGTTAGAATGTCAATATCCACCATGTGCACCCTATGAGTTCAAAGAACTCAAACAGTGGGTTCAGCTTGCATAGGCCGTGGACACACAGCGCTTAGGAAGCCCTTGGTATGACACTGATAATAACAGTATCAGTGGGGGGTGTCACTTCACAGTGGAGCACTTGCCTAGCATGCAAAAGGCCCTGGTTTCCACCCAGCCCTCCAGACATAAATACCAGAACAATGTTGTACTTATAGAAGCCAGTGGTTTCCCGCCAAGGCTCTACAGTCCCAAAGGGTCTTCAAAACTGTTGAGATGCATTCTCTATTTCAAAAAACCTAATGGGAATTTCGTCTTTGTCCAAAATAAGACCTTACATATAGATTGAGACCATAAGTGCCATTCAGCATGTGCAGTTTTACCTGTGCTAAGTGGCTTGATTAGGTTAACTCCAGAGTTCTGACTAGAAATTCTGAATCTTTATGATGACTAATGTGTGTGTGTGTGTGCACGTGTGCACACACGCATGCTGGACATGGAACCCACAGCTTCATGCATGTTAAGCATCACCAAGCTAAACCCTCAGCTATGATGAACTGTTTAAAATGAAAAAGCGAATGAACCATTAAGTTGGCAGATCCAGGCATTCCTTGAGTGCTACAGAAGTTGAGAACTGTGGGGATCCTTGTGGCTTACAAGTGCCTGATCCACACAAGAGTCCTGATCCAAAAGAGGCATGAAATACAGCAGCAGCAAAACTCAGAAACGCTCACCCAGCACCCAGCACTGTTTGGCTATGAAGCCAGCACCCAGCAGACTGTCCTAGGGTGCGGCCCAGGACAGTACATGGAAGGTTCTGAGCATGTTACCCACTTTAACTCCCAGGAGGACAGAGAAGAGCGGGAACCCCATTATAAGGTGAAGAACCTAAGGCTGGAGCTGTGCATACAGCTCAGTGGTAGAGCACCTCTAACCTGGCCTCTCTTTTCAAAGACGGAACAACTTGTTGGGCTGTATGTCAGACTCTGAGATCAACCCGGGCTTGGTGAGGCCAGACGGCTCCACCCACTGCATGCCAGCAACTTGCATCCCTTCCTGGATCGCTGGTCCAAACAAATGACTGGGCTCAGGAAACCACATCCTCAGTGGCTTAACTAGGAGTCAGGAGGAAGTGGAAGGGAGGACAGGGAGGGACACCAGTGGCCGGGAGCAGAGCTGGGGAGTCGCTGAATGCTCCAGAGAGCGGGAACCTCAGCCGTGACTCTACTGTATCACTGTTACCTCATGTGGATGTGGAAGGTGAAAGAAGCTCCAGGAGGCTGTGTGACCTGCCTATGCACCTGTGGCCTTGGAGGGAAAGACAGGGCTGGCAGCATGGTCATAGCCTGGCCTCGCTGTCCACCCAGCACTTGCTTACTTTGGGTCCCAGAACTCTTTAAGAACAGGACAAAGTTCTCAGGTTGTATTCTCTCGGAAAACATACATACAAATGGAAGTTTGCCAACGTTAGAGCGTTTGTGGCTCTGGTCTAGCAGTCCACAAACAGCTGTCCTTCACCCCAAATGAGAGCCCAAGGAAAGGGTACATGTGACTCTCTGAACCACACGTGGGCATTACAATAGCCCCACAGGAATTAACCCTTCCCCTGGATGCTCTAAACCCACCACTGGGAAGTCTGTCCTCCATCTTGCCATCTGCCAGGGTCCCAGCGAACTGGAGCGAGAGAGAGGACATAAGGAGCAAGCTGGGCTCTAGGTAGGACCCACAGCTACAATAGGCCACTTGTCCCAGGGACAGACGAACAAGGTGCCTGGCCACAGCCGCAGTGTGTGGCAACAGCGGGGCTGGTGGTGGGCGTGGCTTGCTAGGAGCAAGTAAGGTCTGCAGTTCCCACCAACTTGATACAAGAGGCCAACGGCAGAGCCTCGGACCATGAGGCCAGCTGGGACTTGTGAGATCATCTATGTCTGTGCCTCTTCAACTGGGTTCTGAGGTGCTCTGGGGTTCTTGCTTAGTAAAACATATGTTGCATAGGCTCTCTGGCCTGCTCCTCACCATGCTAGCTACAAGCAGAACGGCTCCTCAGCATACTTGGGTGAGATTTTATTGAGGAAAAAACTAAAATGGACTTTCACAGCATTGAATTTTGTGTGTGTGTGGCTGGGCATGGTGGCACACACCTGTAATCCCAGCACTTGGGTACCTGAGGCAGGAGGATCTCCACAAGTTCAAGGCCAATTTGGAATACATAGTAAGTTCAAGGCCAGCCTCAACTACATAGTGAGGCCTGTCTCTAAATAAATAAATAAAAACAAAGAATAAAAATTTTTTAAAAGCTTGTAAACTACTGTTTAATCCAGTGGCCCACTTGTTTGATTTTTCCAACTGGCTGCACAGGTTCTGTTGAAAACACCTCTGTTGTTAGCCCACTCTTGCCTAGTGACCATCAAAAAGGCCCCTAGTTCCAGAGAGGAGGAGGCCTGATTTCCCAGCAAGAGCCCATCAGCAGAGGCTCTGCAGGTGGGTAGACCCAGGGAGGCAAAGGAACTGTTAGTTCCCGAGAGTAGCAAGGAATGCCAACAGCCCCCACTGCAATACCACCAAACCCTGCCGCTCTAGAGTGCCAGGGCTGAGGATGCTGAAGAGGTCCAGCAACTTGAGGGAGTCTTCAAGGAATGGGGATCTAAAGGTGGCCCAGCTGCTGAGCCAGATGAGCTCCTATGAGCTGAAGCCAGTGGATATGGCCCAGAACCAGAGTTTGGGTGCCTGTTACTCACACACCAGACCCTGAGGTCTAGTGGAGATCGATCCCAGCTCATCCTGACTGTCCTCCAGCAGCCCCTGGGCTCAGTACACAAGCAACCAGCTCTTGGGCCTTCAGGGAGATGTTCCCTCCTAGAAAAAGAGCCCCACCTTCAGGATGCTGGCTCATGGAGCCCTACTGCCTCGCCCTCTCCCACTACTGTTGTTTGTCTTACCTTGAGCTTGGCCTGGATCTCACGGGCTTTGCGTCGAGCCAATACCTGGATGTGGCTGGAGACCTGCAGGAGGGAGAGAAGGCTCCTGTTCTCACCTTCTAAGTAGCATCTCCCCCAGCCTCGGCCCTCCACCCTCATCTGTGCACAGACTGAGTAAATGAAAGCCACCAGGGAGGAAGGTCAGGTCAGGCCCCTGGAAGCAAGCTGGAGTTGGGGTACTGCATCCAGGCTGTGCCTGTCTCCCAGCCTACCTGCTTTCTGGTGCGGGTCTTCCCTGTCCGAAGCTTGATGTAGCGGGCAATCAGTTCATTGCGACCTGCAGAGATAGGATGGCCTCTCAGTGGAAAAGAAAACAGAAGAAAGGGAAACAGGATGTGGCTTCCCTGAGGGACCTCTCCTTTCCCTGCCTGCCCTGAGTGGAGACTTAGGTGAAGATTCAACCAAGCCTACCATCCTTGGCCCACAAGGATCCACAGAAAAAGAGAAAGCCAAGGTCTCATTGGTTGGACTGCTGACCTGAGTACACAAAGATTACAGGGCATACAGGCTGCTGCTGGTCGCTTACATCCTGAGGAACCTCCAGAGCCCCTGGGACCCTGGCTTCATTCCTTTCTCCATCCTGGACTCGCCCAGGGCCTTCTGCACACTTGGGCGGCTCTGGGAAATGTCTGGCCCTCAGTTGTCCCATGTGAGGTTCCTACAGCCTTTGGAAATGGGCAGGGCCCTGTTAGATACCCTGTGTGTGGGTAACCAAGGATACAGGTGTCCTACATGCTGAGATGCCAAGGGTAACCGTGGAAGAGGCTGGGGTCATCACTCAGCAGAAACTCAGCCAGAGGTGCAGGTCTGTGGCAGAGCCCTGCTTAGCCTAACTCTTGCAAAAACCAAGCAGGTAACCAAACCATTCAGCCCCTGCAGCGGGTAGGTACTGTGGCTGTAGGATCCTGGACTGTAAAAGCCCCAAGTGTCCTTGATTATTATCATCAGTGGCATAACCAAAAAAGGCTCCCTGCTTTCAAAGAACTCAGCACCTTGCTGGGGGAGGGGTGCCACATAACAGACTCAGCTGTACTAGAGACATGGGTGGGCGAAGAGGACAAGGGGTCAGTCCAGGCTGGGTGTCAGGGGCCCTGGGCTGAACCTTGACCACTGGATAGGAGTAGACCATAGAAGAGTACTGGGTGAGAGGGCCCTAGCCAGGAGCGATCACTCTTTACTCCTGGGGCGCCAGAGTAGCCACAGGGGAGCTGCTGATTGCAGGGGCAGGTAAGCTAGGCAGGCTGTCTGCCACCTGGGTTGTAATCTGATCGCCGGGCATGGGCCACACGAGCCACCCAGCTGACCCGTCCCCACTGCCAAGGCAGGGTAAGAGGCCACCCTCCAGAGGTGCCACCTGCCAGCAGACTTGCTGGCCTGGGAGCCCTGCCTGTCCATGTCTGAGGAACAGGGGAGAGAGAGGTCAATCTGCCTGCGAGCTGATACGCATCTCAAACTGCAAGTCTAGAAAGATGTCTCTCCTCAGAGCTTTCCATGGAAAGGCACTGAGCAGCCCCGCGGCGCTTGACAGTTCTACTGAGCCCACAGCTCCACAAAGGAGCTACGGAACTGTGGGAAGCCACTTTCCTCTGCCCTCACTCTAATCCTTCACTCTTTTTTCTTTTTCTGCCCTTTCTTAACATTGAGCTACATTACTAAGTGCCCTAAACTGGGTTCAAACTTTTGATTTTTCTGCCTCAGCCTCCCAGAGTGCTGGAATTACAGGCATGGGTCACCACAATTGGTCTTGCTTTCTCTTCTTAAATCTATTCCATTAAAGGTTTTTCCTGTCCAACTAAAATTTTACAGACTTAGGAGCCAGACTCTGAGTCTGCCTGAGTGAGAACACTTGATGCCTCAGTTTCCTTCTCTGGACAGTGGACACATTTTTGGCTTAAGTAGCCTTGTTCAGGGATGGTCTAGGGAAAAAGAGGGGACAGAGACAGGAGTGCTGATTCTGGAGGTGATGGGCACAGTGCTGAGAGGCAAGAGTCCCAAGGTTGGTGGTGGGACAGCTGGAAGGGAGGGGAGGACAGAGGAACCTGGAGACCAGTGACATCCAGGGTACACTGCTGCACACAGGCAGCTGCTGGCCAGTCATCAGTGTCTGCTGGACTCTGGACACTTCTAGGGTAGAGGCCACAGCCTCGCCTGAGTCTATCTCCAACACCTGGCACCTTTGAATAAAAAAAAAAATGATGACTGAAGACTGAATGAATGAGTCTTTCTACCTTTAAAATGTAGCCAGAACTGGGCTATTTACCAGCATTCTTGCTGTAGTCCAAACAGCCACAATCTGGCCTGAACCATGATAAATACTTCTCACTTAGGTTACCCTCTCCCAGTTTATTCTCCGTGTAGAATCGCTCAGTGATCCTATTAAAACTCAAAGCCATCCACCAGCTTCCCATCTTTCGCAGAATAAAAGGATCTAAATTGCTGTACATGGTGGCACATGCTGTAATCCCAGCACTATGGGATGCTGAGGCAGGAGGATCACCACATTCAAGCCTAACCTGTGCAAATGAGCTGGCCTAGCTTGGCTAACTTCACTAAACCATATCTCAAATTAAAAAATTAAAAAAGGGCTGGGGATATAACTGAGTGTGTGAAGGCCCGGGGTTTAATTCTCAAACCAAAAAAAAAAAAAAAAAAAAAGTCTGTGAAGCAGGCTAACCCAGCAGCATAAAGAAACCTTATCTCAGGGCCAGGGATTTAGCTCAGCAGCCTAAGCACCTGCCTGGCAAGTGCAAGGTCATGAGTTTGATCCCTGGTACCAAAAAAAATAAAAAATAAAAATAAAAACCACCTTATCTCTAAAAAGTAAAAGTACCCAAGTCCTTACAACAGCTTGGAAGCCCCACAGGCTATACCCCTCCCCAGCTCACTTCCCTGACCTCAACGCCATCCCTATCCTGGAGGTGCCAGGCTCACTGCCCACAGGGCCTCTGTGCTTCTGCTCCTCTCCAGGGAACCTTCCACCCAGACGCACTGGTTCAACTTCCAGGCCATGGGGCTTGGACACTGCCTGTTACAGTCGCTGCTTGTTACAGTTTGTGTCTAGCTGCCCCACCCCAAGCTTCATGTAGCCATGGAGGTGAGCTTCTAGAGTTTGCGATTGATTCATGGTCCAATGCTGGGATTATGGGTGCGAACGCTACATCCACCCTGGGGCAGGTAGCCTGCATACAATATAAAGGAAGGGAAGAGGTTTCCTTTCACTCTCCTCTCTCTTTGCTTTTGTTGCTTTTTGCTGCCATGAACTGCTGTCCTCTGCCATGAGCCAACCTGCCTTGGAGATAGCTGATTATGGACTAAAACGTCCACAAACTGTGAGCTAAATAAACCTTTTGTCTTTTAACTTTGGGTATCAGGTATTTGGTCTCAGCAATGAGAGAAAAGTAACTGACACATGGCTGTCTTAGGGGGTCTTCACTGGCCACCCAAGGGCACTGAGGGTCCCCCTAGCACTCCACTGTCGACTTTCCTCCTACACACTTCCTCCCCACCCAAGGAGGCTCCACAAGAAAAATGACTTTAAAAATCTGTTTATGATTTATCTATACAGGACACCCAGAAAACAGTCTGAATATTGTATGCTCCTGACCGGTGTCTATTAAATGAATGTCAAACAGGTGGGCAGTAAGATGTTGACCAGATACCTGGTAAACTGATCCAGCCTTCTAAAACAAGCTAAACTGCTCAGTCTCCCACAGTGTGGGATTAGGCAGGAGCCACCAGAGCAGCAATCTAAGACAGCTCTCAAAGCACTGTTCTCCCTGGAGCTTTTCTGCACAAGAGCAAATCCATAATTTTGTGGGACCTGAGGCATTTAGTTGAGAGGCTCTCAGAGGAAAAGTATGAGAGATACAGTGACAAGGCTTTGGGTTCCATTCTTAGCACTGCAAAAACAAATAGAGAAATCAAGCAAGCAACCACCCAACCACTGGGTAGTGATGGGTACATTCAGTATCTCAAAACTTATCAACTATCCCCTTTATGTATAGTTTATTGCATGTCAATTGAGTCAGGACAGAAAAAAGTAGGTAAGAAAGAGATACGGAAAACTGTCATTTTAAAATTCTACTTTTAGAAAAACTGAAGCTTTAGACACAAGATGCCCAAGGTTACAATGCCTTTTTGCTTACAGGAAACTTACACAATAAGCCTGCACAGTCACTGGGCCAGCTCCACTCTTCCTCCCAGATCCCCACCCTAGGAACTGGCTCCATTAAGCGTGAATCCATCCCTAAATTCATATCCACACAGACATTTGCCTTCTGACCTAGGCCACCAGAGGGGTAGGGAGAGACAGCAGGAGCACAAAGCCTATCTAGGTCACCTTTTTTTTTTTTTTCCCCCATCTTTTTGAGATAGGGTCTCACTATGTGGTTCAGGCTGGCCTTGGGCTCACTTTGTAGCCCAGGCTGGTCTCGAACTTGCAGTGATCCATCTGCCTTAGCCTCCTGAATGCTGGGAACACAGGAGTGTGTCACCACACCCAGTTCCAGGTCACCATCTTGAGGACACCCCACCCTGCCACAGTGCACTCTCCTGAGGGCCTGCATTCTGTTCTCCAGTGTGCACTTCCTTAATTCTGCCTGACATGCTATCTGATGTCTCTCCCTGACACGTTTGGTCATCGAACCCTAGATGGAGTAAATCGAGGTGCTGTCTCGTCTCTGGGGGACCTTCCCAGCCCCACCTGGTAACATTATTGATAACTTCAATAAAGCTGCTTTAACAATTATAAATTCAAGGAGCTGGTCGTGGTGATACTGATCTGCAATCCCAGCACTCAGGAGGCTGTGGTAGGAGGCCTGTCATGAGTTCTAGGCCAGCCTGGCTACATGGCAAGACTGTTTCAAAAAACAAACAAAAAAATAACAGTAGGAACTCATGTGAGCAAGGGCCCTGAAGTATAAGCCTTGCCTCCTCTCTATTATGCACAGGTAATTATACCTATTTGCCAGATAAGGAAACAGAAGCCAGAAAAGCTCACCCAGCATGCTCATCAAGAGATGGATATAGGCCACTTGTCGTGATCCTGGACTTAACCTAGGAAGATCCCTGTTAATTCAACAGCTCTCCCAGACTAGCCTAGAACTGGCTGAGACCTTCCCTCCAGGCCACTGTGCCTCATCTTAATGTCCCAGGGGCTCTTCAGCCAGACCATCCCAGCCAGACTAGGTGGGACAGCACAGAAGCCAGCCCAAGCCGCTAAGGCTGGCTCAGCCCTCTTTGAAATGTTTTTAATGGAATATACCCTTGTAGGGTGCAGTGTGACAGTTTACATATATACAATGTGGGAAGCTTAAATATAGCTAATTAATAGACCCATCACCTCAAATACTTACCCTTTTGGGAGGAGGTACTTGTTTTTATCAAGACAGGATGTCACTATACATTCCAGGTTGGCCTTGAACTCACCATGTGGCCTCAGCAGCCCAGATGGAAACTGTCCTGCATCAGTCTCCCAAGTGCTAGGATTACAAGTATATACCACTATGCCCAGCTCTAATACTTATGGTTTCCATAGATAAAGTATTGAAACTTACTCTTTTGGTGCTGGGGGATCGTTCAGTGGTAGAACACTTCCCTAGCATGAATGAGGCCCCAGGTTTGATCCCAAGGAAGGACCAGGCCAGGCCAGTTAGGTGGGGGGGGCAAGGAGTGAGGAGAGAAGGGAAAAGAGAAGGGGAAAGAAGAAGGGAAAGATTTTTTTTTTTTTTTGGTCTTTTTGAGACAGGGTCTCTCTATGCAGTTCAGGTTGGCCTTGAACTCACTTTGTAGCCCAGGCTGGTCTTGAACTTGCAACGATCCTCCTGCCTCAGCCTCCCAAGTGCTGGGATTACAGGCATGAGCCACCACACCCGGCTTGAGGAAGGGAAAGAATTTTTGAGACACACAGTATTAACTATCATTACCTTGCTGGGCCACAGGTGTCAGAAACCTTCCTTCTTCCTGTCTCACAGAAACTCTGAACCGTGGACTAGCATCTCCCCATTCCTGATCCCAGGTGACCCCATCATCTGTCGTCTCCTGTGAGTTAGGTTTATTCAGAGCCACATCTAGGGGGTCCCTCAGCAGGATGTACCACGCTGGTCTCTATCCAGCCCTCCGTGCCCTTCCCCACAGCCCCCTTGGGCTCTAATCCCTGCTCTGCAGCACCAGCCGGGGTGATGGAGCAGTCATTCTTCCAAAGGGAGTGAAGAGCTGGGTGTCCGTGGGTGAGCCCAGCTGAGCTGGAGGAGCAGGGATGCTTCCTTCCTGACACTAGGGGCATCCTCTAGAGGTCACCCCAGGGCCCATCGAATCCAGGCTGCACGCATACAGGAGGATCGCCATCGTCTCTCCCTGTGGCTCTTTGCCCGTGGCCCAGAGACCGTCTACTGCAAACAGTTCCATAGACACAGGCATGAACATGGGCCATGGCTTTATCTGCAGTTTGCCTTCAAGCCTCACAATAGTTCTGCTGCTGGCACTATCATCTCCATGTTACAGAGAAATTGAGGCACAAAGAGGCTCAGAAACTTGTTCAAGGACACAGGCCAGCAAGGGATTGGGATTCAAATCCACAGTCTTGTCCGGAACTCGCTTCTTTACTGTGGCGCAGTGTTGCTCTTATTGGACACTGCGATGTCGTCATCTCTCTCAGAAAAGACCCAGAGGCAGAGGAAAAATAATCGGAGCTCAGGCAGAGGATTTATTCACAGCCATGTCCACAGTGCTTTGTGACTATCACACAACTGTCTCCAGCGGCTGCCGCCTCTGGCTGGCAGTGTGTCCTCCAGGGTCATTCTGGTCCTGACCATGCTGAATGGAACCTCTAAGTATCTGACTGAAGTGTATCCTTGGTCCTCTACTCTAGTCCTAAGAAAGAACCTGCCTCATCGTCTCTCTCTTACAGCCAGGGACAACCAGAGCCAGTAAAAACCAATGCCGCCTAACCCTAGAGGCCAAGAGTCAGAGTGGGGGGAGAAGCAGCACCCTGACAGTGACAGGCAGTTGAAGCAGAGGAGTCAAGGCAGCCAGAACCGGACAGCAGCACCAAGGCCTCATACCAGCTCTCTTACCAGCACCCCAGGCAAAGGAAGCAGGTGGCCAGTCTGGACCTCAGGGGAGGCCAGTTGGGCACTGCAATGTGGCAGGTGGCCTCAGTCAACCCCACCAAAGGCCTGGGTGGGTGTGGGAAGGACAGCGGGCCCATCTGTCAGAGGACATGTGTCCACAGTGCCAGCGCCACAACTCAGGCCCAGGGCTTACCCCATCAGAGGAGAGAAGAATCAGCCTGACCCCAGGGTGAGGGTGGAGCCTCCCTTCGGATGCCCCAGCATCAACCTGCTTTCTCTTACACCCTCACCTGCCTCACCAGTGGGCTGGTCCAGCTCCTCAGCTCATGTTACCACTAGCACGTACATTCCACTTGCAAAGTGGGAGGTGCAACAAAATGCATCCTGTCAGGATGCATTGCTTTTGCACCTCTGTTCTCCCCAGGAGCCCCCTCTCCACAGCAGCCGCCCCTCTGGGCCATAAAGGAGGATGCCTGTGTGGCCTTCAGTCCCCAGCATCCTTGAAGCCCCTTTCGGAGCTCCATATTTCCCGAGCAGGCTAAGCGTGCTCTCCATGCCCCACCATTCAGACAACCAGGGAGGTCTCTATCTCTGTCTCTCTGTCTATCTCTGCCTGTCCAGAGATACCTTGAAAAGCTGGAAATTGGACCTGATGTCCAAGCTGTTACCACCAACATTCCTGGCGGGTCTGAGGCTCCTGGTGAAATCCCAGCCAATCCTAAAAGCCAGTGGCCCAAGAAGCTTGCCCTAATCCCACTCAGGTGGAAAGACCAATTCCTGCCTGCATGCCTTGTGCAAGGGTCTTGGCCCTGTCTAAACCATGAACCTCTGAGAAAAGAACTATCCATCCAGCTCTACACCCTCCACACCGGGCCTCTGGCACTGCACTAACACGTAGTGTTTGTTTCATCCCTACGGCAGCACTAACAGGTAATGCTTGTTTTAAGAGCTTATGGAGAGTCACTCAATATCACTCAGCATAGGGGAAATGCATTTGTATGCATTAGGACTGCTGCAGTCATAAGAAGGAAAATCACAAGAGCTGGTGCCAGGAGTGGTGGTGCATACCTGTGATCCCAGCCCAGGGGAGGCTGAGATAGGAGGATTGCTGAGAGTTTGAGGACAGCTTGGGTTACACAGTGAGTTTAAGACCAGTTGGAACTACAAAGAGAGACTCTGTCTCAAAAAAAAAAAAAGTGTTGGTGAGAAACTGCAGAAACTGGAGCCCTTGTGTGTCGCTAAGGGGAATGTAAAATGGTATAGCCACTGCAGAAGACAGTTGGTGGTTTCTCAAAAAGTCCAGCATAACCAGGCATTGTGGTACACACCTATAACCCCAGTACTAGAGAAGCTGAGGCAGGAGGATCCTTGTGAGTTTGAGACCAGCCTGGGCTACAAATTGAGCTCAAGGCCACTGAACTGCATAGCGAGACCTTGTCTCAAAAAAAAACCAGTATGGATGCACCTTGAGCACAGTATGTTAACAACAATAAGCTAGATAGTTGGCCAGGGGTATAGCTCAGTGATAGAGCATGAGGGAGAGAAAGAGAAAAGGAAAGAGAGAATTAAAAAGCTAAAACAGTGTACATGTTCTCCATGCCACTGAACCATACACATAAAAATGGTTTAAATATTAATTTCATGTAATATTAATTTCATATAAAGTAAGTAAACAAAACCACCACCACTCCTGCTTGCAGAATTATTCCTCCCATTCTACAGTGAAGCTCAGAAAAGTTAAACACCTGACTGAGGTCACACCAGCCACAGGACAAAGCGACTCCAAGAAAGTCAGGCCTTATGACTTATGACCCAGAGAGACAGAACAAAGGGCAGGGAGGCTGAGGTTCAGCTGCCCACCTGTCCAACCCAGCGCAGACCCCAGCTTGCCAGCACCCTCCCCTGCCAGGCCCGCCCTGATTCTGCTTCTCACCAGCCATGTGACTAACCATGAGTGCAGCGTCCCCTCACCTCAGCTTATCAAGACACCGTTTTGCCTTATCTTCCATTGGGGTCCCCAAGCACCTGCACTGTCCTACCTGTGTGTGGGCCAGTGCCTTGTTCCTGCTCCTCATCCCCTTTGCCTAGAGCCTGCCCAGCCCCACTGCTCAGGCTGGACTTCTGCCCTAAGCTAACCCAGCCTCTGTTTCCCCAGCAGTCCAGCCTGAGTACCTCCCAGGTGGTTCACTTTCCAAAGCTGCTCCTTCTGTCTCTCCCATGGGACCATGGAGTCACTAAGAACAGACAATGAGACCTCAGTCCCAGCCTGCTCGAGGGCTAGCACTTCCTAAGAATGCACTGACCAGCTGGGTGTGGTGCACACCTGAAATGCCAGCATTCTGGGAGGCTGAAGCAGGAAGATCGCAAATTTGAGCTCAGCTGGGCAACTTAGTGTACTCAGCAAAACCCTGTCTCAAAATAAAAACTAAGAAAAGGCTGAGGACATAGCTCCATGTGAAGCCCTTGGGTTTAATGCCTAGTACCACACACACACACACACACACACAGAGAGAACATACTGACTACTTGGGACACCAAGCTGGGACACAAGAGAGGACAGCAGAGAATAAATGGAGACACAGCTGGGCACCATGGTGCACACCAATAATCCCAGCACTCAGGAGACTGAGGTAGGAGGGTCACTGTGAGTTTGAGGCCAGCCTGGGCTACAAAGTGAGTTCAAGGAAAGCCTGAAATGTATGTTGAAACCCTGTCTCAAAAAGACAAAAGAAAAAAAAAAGGAAGACACAGAAAGACTCAGGACTTCAAGAGCCACATCCAGGAAGACAAAGGAAAGGGACAGAAAAGAATGAATGCAGAAGGTGAGCACACCAGTCACAGCCGCCAGAGGAGGAAGACACTGTGCAGGGCTGTGCTGAGCTGTGAGGAAGGGGAGGCAGACAAGGGACAGAAATGCTCTGCCTCCAACCCTGCCCCCAGGCTCCCTGCACACACACGCCAGTGGCAGTGTGGCTGAAAGAGGTCAGAGTGACAGCACAAGCAGTGACAGGGCAAAAATGAAGGCAACTGTGAGCAGTGAGCTAGCACCCATGGGAGACAGCCAGAGAGAGGTGAGAGGTTCGGGGCAGGGAGGGGGGTGCTGGGCACTGCCAACAAGCGTAGGAGGCATGGTGCAGAAATAACAAGTGCTAATCCTTGGTGTGCTCTGCATGTCATCTGCATGTCTGCCTGGCCCCACTCGATGGGCTCTGTGCCCGGTGTGCCCTGGCCTGGCCTGGGTACTGGTCTAATTACTGCTTTCCAAAGCTAAAGCCAGGTTCCCTGCTCCCAGCTTTTAAAACCCTACTCTTGGCACCTGGTTCAGCCTGCCTGTCCTCAGAACTGTGTGTGCCTGCAGGCCTGGCCCACCCCATGACAGCCTCTGGTGAGGGGAGGTGAGGAGCTAAGGACAGGACTCCTGGGGATGCCACGGCTGGCTGGGGGCTCCGGTTGGGGCTGAGGGACACTGAATGGGCACTGCAGATCCTTAAGGGGAGCAAAGAGGACAGGAGAACACCAGAGTGAGACAAGTCTAAGTAGCTAGGCAGCACGTCTGCCATCCTCCTCCCTGAGGGCCCATCCCACATGCGAGTGAGCTCAAAGCTATCTATACCTCCAGGCTGGACCGGCCAGCCCTGTGGAATGGCACTCCACTGCC
This sequence comes from Hydrochoerus hydrochaeris, assembly GCA_004027455.1. Classification (NCBI taxonomy): domain Eukaryota; kingdom Metazoa; phylum Chordata; class Mammalia; order Rodentia; family Hydrochaeridae; genus Hydrochoerus; species Hydrochoerus hydrochaeris. The sequence goes on along the minus strand of PVLA01004095.1, from coordinate 6,293 downwards.
TCTCCATGCAGCATGGCCTTGGCTCAGCCCAAGGGACAGTAATAGGAGCTGAGGATAAGCCAGCTTCTGGCTCACTGCAGGACCTCTACACATGAAGGCCAGGTGAATCATCAGACACAGTGTTTGGTCTCCAGTTCCCTGTCCAGGACCTGACCCACCTGAGCCAGGGCCAGGCAGAGGCAGGGCAGGGAACAATGAGGCCATCTGGGGTGAGGGTGCATGCGGCACCACACTGGGGGACAGATGCCTGGTTACCTGCCCTGCCCTCCTGAGGGACTCTGGGAGAAACTTGCAGAAACAAAAGTATCAGGACCCCACTACTCCCTAGGACAAGAACAAGGCAGACTTGATTTCAGTCAGCTAAAGAGTGTCAAAGGGTATTATGGTTTGGATCTGAAATGTCCCCTCTCAAGCTCACATGCCAAAGGCATGGTCCCCAAGGCAGCAGTGTTCAGAGGCAGGGCCTCTGGATGGTGACTGCATCGAGAGTCCACAACTGTATCAGCAGAGGAGTCACTGCAGGATTCTCAATAGGCTCACAGGAGACAGGGATCTCAGGAGGGGCCTCCCTGGAGTAAGCAGATCCTTGGGGGTTGCATGCTGTCCTTGGACCCTCCCTCTTCTCTACTGCCCTGCTTCCCAGCATTCACTGCTCCTTCTGGCACTTGCTGCCTCACTACAGGCCCAGAAACCATGGACTTGAGGGATCATGGACTAAAATCTCTGAAACCATGAACCAATAAACTATTTTCTCCTTGTAGGTGATTTTCTGGAGTAATCTGTCAATGTCAGAAATCTGACACAACGTGTACCTCAAAGTTTATATCTACCCAGAACTTCAGCAGCTGATGCTACTTGTCTTATTTTGGGGCTCTAGGACTTGAACCTAGAGTCTTGCACTTGCTAGGAAGTGCTGACATGTACCCCCAGCCCAACATCTGACACAGTCTAACACATGCTGGAAACAGGGCTTTGGAGGTGTGTTAGTGAAGATGAGGTCATCCTGGATTAAGATGGGCCCTAAATCCAACAGCCGGTGTTCTTATGAGAAGAGGATGCACAGGGAAGACAGCTATGTGACAGCACAGCCAAACACTAGAAAGACACAGCTACAGCCAAAGAATACCATGGATCTCTAGCAAGCACTCGAAGCCAGCAGAAAGGTATGAGACAGGTCAACTCAGAACCCCCAAAGACACCAACTCAGCCAACCTGACTTCAAGTCCTGGCCTTCTGAACAGGCATTTGCACTAGAGGAGGGCACCAGTGCTTGGGGAAGAAAGCACATGAAGGACAACCCTGGGGGTGGGCAGCTGCCCAGGAGCCATGGTGTTGGGAGCCCAGGCAGGGCCCAATGCTGTCACTGATGTCAGCCAGGTAGAGAGATGCCATCAGTCCTCAGGTCCTGTCCTGAGGCCCCCATCAAATTGGAGGTCCTAGGGACCTTGGAAATGGAAACAGAAGCCTGACCTGGGCCTTGCAGCAGCTGCCGTCTCTTGATTCTGCTTTTTCTCCTCACTGGGTCTATAGGACTGCTGTCCTCCCCACACAATGGCTGGACTCAGGGACAACCCACCTTGGGCACAGTTCCTGTTGTGTCCATTTGCCCAAGCAGGGACTGGACAGATCTGCACCCCAGCATGGCACACAGAAGCTCGGCCTGCTCTGGCTGATGAGCAAGCGAGCAGGGAGTGATGAGGGCTACAGTGAATCTTACTTTCTTGTGATCCTAACGAAGAGACCTAGAGCCCAGAGCAGGCCAGGCAATCGCTATAGACTGAGCTCCGCCCCTAGTCCAAGGAGCCAACTTTCACATGCCCAGTTTTAAATTTTCCACTATTGCAGAGTCTCATCCTCAAGGCCCCACCCTCCACATCCACCCCCCTTGCCCACTCATGGGGTTCTCCTTAGGTGCCCTCATGCCTTGGGGACTCAGGGTAGAAGGAAGCAGTGCCTAACTGAGAGAAGCCCTGAGAGGTGTCTGGAGAGGACTACAAACTGTTGTGTCCACACTTCCTGCTTGTGTTTCCTCCAGGCCTGGACCATGAACCTGGGGGCCTGCTGCCCAGCCCTGCAGCCTCCTTACCGTACATCTTGCCCTCATCCGACAATATGATCTTGCGCCGTCCGCAAGGTGGGTAGATGGCCAGGGCCTCCTGGAAGCTCTGCTCAATATCCGGACTCCACACACCCTCTGCATCATTGTCAATGGGCTTGTCCAATGCCTGGCTGCCCCCAGACACACTGCTCCCCGCAGGGGAGTTGGGAGAGCTCCACTCGTTGGAGGTAATGGTGCCGGCCTTGCCCTCCAAGGCTGCGCTTGGAGGAGCACCTGTTGGATCTGTTGAGACAGAGCATGGCACCAGTGAGTGCTAAAAGAACTGCACAGGATGCAGGACACAGGTCACCCCAAAAAGTGCCAAACCCCAAACCAGGCCCTCAGGGAGCCAGGTAAAGATCTGCAAGGATCCAGAAGCCAGGGCACGGGGTTCATCCTTTCCCTGTGCAGACCTCCAGTGCTTACCTGTGCAAGGTGCATGACTGAGGCACAGCCTAAACATGGTGTACTAGGGACCCATGCAAGGGCTTAGAGGTAAGGTAAGGCAACAAGAACTGTGTGTCAGGGAGGTTTGACATCAGATCAACACCACACAAAGAGGATGTGAAATACTGCGCAAGGCTGATGGGTATACAACAGTGTAACACTGTGGGGAACAGCTGTTGGCTCTCCAAACACTTAGAAAGATTCGGGTGTAATGTCATACACCTGTCATCCTAGCACTCTGGAAGGCTGAGGCAGGAGCATTGTCAAGTTTAAGTCTAGACTAGACAACTTACCACGACCCAGTCTTGAAATTAAAAAATAAAAACAGGGACTGGGGATATGAATCAGTATGAAGGCCTTAGATTCAACCCCCATTACCAAGGAGGGGGGATCTTAAAACAATGTCCAGGAAGTGAGAGACATAAAACATTAGCCTAGCATGCTAAAGGTCCCAAGTTTGATCCTTGGCATCAGTAAATAAGTGAGAGCTATTATGTGATCCAGCAATCCTACTTCTCTGTATATATCCTAAAGAATTGAAATAAGGTCTCAAAAACTACTTGTATATCCACTGTTCATGGTAGCACTATTCACAATAACCAAAGGTAGAGGCAGCCCAAGGATTCATGCCCAGATGAATGGATGTACACAATGTGGTACATGTACACGTAGAATACCACTCAGGAAGGAGATCCTGTTACACACACAACATGGACGAGGCCTTAAGGAGATGAGGTGAGTGAGACCAGCCATTTGCAAAAGTCAAACAGTATGCAGCTGTTGATTCCCTATGGTCAGTCAGTGGGAGGAAAAAACGGAAAGCTGTTATTGAATGGATGGAGTTTTACTTAATCAAAGATAAAAAAAAAAAGTTCTGGAGGTAAGCTGTGTAAGAATATGAATACATTCAATACTACTGAATTGACACTTTAAAAGGAGAGTATTAGGACAGTGAGCTGGAGAACAGCTCAGGTGGTAGTGTACTGCCAAGCATGCTTGAGGTCCTGGGTTTGATCCCTTCCACCAGAAGAAGAAAACTCCAGAAAGGGAGAATATAGAAACTGAAGTAATAAATATCCATCACAGGGACACTGCAGAATACCAAAAGCAAAGACAAGACTTTAAAAACCTCCTGGGTGTAAAAGGACAGATTATCTGTAGAGTAAACCTTTCCCCCCTCTGGGGGTTGGAACAGGACCCGAATAAGAGTCTATGCTGGGTCCACTGCCAAGGTTAACTCACCTGGGGGACCCAAGATAGCACCTCCAGCTGCAAACGGCATAACTCAAGAATGAAGATTAAATTCACACATTTTTAGATAAAGATGGAAGAATTTATCACTAACCCTAAAGAATGAAAACACAGTCAAGAAAGTATTTGAAAAGACATTCGAATGGTAGCCTTTCCTCATGGTAGGGTGTACTTTTATCTTGCTTTTTGTTCTTTTATTCAGCCCAAGCTCAAGCTCACTCTGCAGAGCCAGTTTATCTCTCATTGTTCACTTTTACTTTTTCAAATAAATTTTGCCACTGCTTTAAAAAAAAAAGACAAAAGTGAACTTGAATTAAAAAAAAAGTGGACTCGATATGAATAGAAGACATTGCCCAAATGGACTGTGAGCAAAGCCACTTCAGTGTTAAGTGAATCTAAACACCCTGGCCGGGTGAGAAAGCAATGGATAGGAGGGGTGCTGGGCAGAGTACCTACCCGACGATGCAGGCAGGCACTACCTTGCAACTGAGCATCCAAAGTCAGATAAACGACAACAGCTGGCTTGATTTGCCCACGCAACACACACACCCACACACACCCACACCCACACCCACACAGGTACTTCTGAACCACAAGTCAAAAGGTGCATTTGATAAAATCCAAGACCTATTCACAATAGAAACTCTTAGCAAATTGCTAGAATTACAAGGGAATTGCCTTAATCTCAAATAATACCTTCCTCAAACCTATACAATAAATGTACTTGATGGTGAAACATTAGAAGCATTACTTTTAAGTGAAGAATATAAGGAAGCATGCTTATTCTGTAGCCAGGCGTGGTGTGACATGCCTGTAACGCCAGAAATACAGAGGCTGGGCCAGGAGGAGCACCACAATTTCAAAGAGGCCAGTCTAAGCTACACAGTGAGTTCAAGGCCAGTTTGAACCATATAAGCAAGCCTGTGTCGCCAAAAGAAAAAAAAACATCTCATTCTGTGCTGAGGATGTGACCCAGTGGTACTGGGTAAATAAGGACCTTGGTTCAGTTCCTAGTACCAAAAAAAAGTCATTTTGGCTAAGCATGTCGGGACACTCTTACACTCCCTTCACACTGAGAGGCTGAGGCTGGAGGACAGCTCAGCCCCACTTTATCAAGACTCAAAGAGACAGTGGGGCAGGGGGCAGGGAGGGAAAGCTGGGGATATAACTCTGTGTAAGATCCTGTACTCAAGCCCCAGTGTCAACAAAAAATTTTTTTTCCATCTGCTCGACTCTTAAGAGAAATCCTAGGCAAAAATACTAGGACAAGAAAAAATGAACCAAAGACTAGAATAAAGCAGCAAAAGTCTCAACAGAAAAGATTCTACAAATTGTAAAAGATTTCTAAGACAGCTAAGCTATATCGGTGTCTGAGGATCAATTATATTCTTTTATACCAGAAATAAGGCATTAGAAAATATAATTTTTAAAAAATTATTCCACTTAGAAAACTGTGGGGAACCACCCAAATGACTCTCCTTGAAAAGAAGAGCAACTATCTCCATTTTGGCTAAACCTGGCCCTATCTCCATGTATTGATATGTACAGAGCTGGCTAGGCCATTTCTTTGTCCCTTTGATTGGCTTTAAGCAATGTAAATTGGGCTGGTTGAGGAGCTGATGTGTAATCTCTGAAGCAAAGAGCTAAATCAGGGTTACTCCGCCATATGACTCCCCAAATACCCGTTTGAGCTGGGAGGGATGGAGAGCCATGGAATGGAGCCTGAGTCAGAGGTTATGACTTCCCAGGGCAAAAGGGATTCTACATCAGAACTAAGCACCAACCCCAGATTCTACATCAGAACTAAGTACTAGCTACTACCTCAGCTGTGTTATAAAGATTACTCTCTCTGCATTTAATGCTCTCTGCACATTGCAGAGGTGATCTCAGACCTCCTACCCAGCCCAGCTCACAGTAGTCATGGCAGTCATGTATTTCCTGTCACTCTCACTGTCACACGGAGAATTAATAAAACCCGGATTGAGTGCCAAGGCCATGGTCTTTGTTCTGGTGACCCACCACCAGGCTGGACTTAGGACCCCTTGGCTCCCCATAACTGTACAAAATATCTTAGTGTCTTTATTTGCACCTTGGGTTGCACTGGAAGTGCTAGATTGGAATTAACTCACTAGAATTTCAATAACTTCTCTTTGGGATAACAAATATAAACCTTTCTGGAACATGACTAGGATGGGAAAAGGTTCTCTATAGAAAACAAAGACATAATGTATCTGGTAATAAACCTAAAAAATATGAAACCTTTTAACAGAGAAAACTGAGTTATAATTATTTAGAGAGACATAAACCAGGTATGATGACACACATTTGTAATCCCAGCTACTTGAAGGTTGAAGCAGGAGGATCACAAATTTGAGGCTAGCCTGGGTAGTTTAGCAAGATTCTGCCCCAAAATAAAACCATAAAAAGTCCTGGGGCTGTAGCTCAGTACAGTCTGGGTTCAATCTCCAGTAACACAGGGAGAGGGGAGAGGAAGGAA
>PVLA01004094.1:63934-188238 GCA_004027455.1 Hydrochoerus hydrochaeris | reverse complement strand
ATAACTATCCTAATTTCCTATTAACATAAATTTAAGTCCTGTATTACTTATACTCTCTTTCTATGACTGATCTTATTTGAATCTTGTTTGTTAGATCGTTGTTTTGTCTTGACTGATTTTATTTGAATCTGGTATGCTTGATAGTATCAAGTCTGAGAGTAGAGGCAAGTATTCTAAAGATGACAAGATTCAACAGGATGCCCATTCCAGTTGGATTATTAACTGCTTTTGAAGTCATATAATGTCTCCAAAGTTTTATTTTTATTAATATTGCTATGTACTGCTATGTCCAATTATACTATGCCTGATAATATAGACAATTCTATTGAAAATAAGCGACATCATAATAACTACTGTAGGTTACCTAGTATTGTGGTTCTATATGATTTTTTTGTTTCGTGTTTTCCTAGGAATTTGTTTTGTTGTCTTGTTTTGATGTGTTCTTCCCTCTAATACAGAAAGATAGGTATACACATAGAGACTCATGCATGTGTAGAACTTCTAAACAGTTTATGAGAATTGATTATAGCTATTGTAAAAAAAAGAGAGGAAAAGAAAGTATTCTAAAGGATACAACTGCATGTATGTTTAAGTGTGTAAGATTGATAACCATATTACTAAGTTTTTGTTGGATAAATGAATAGAACTGATTGCAGTCTCACTGTTTAAATGTCCACTTTGTATGCTTTACTTATGTAACTTGAACAACTACTTCTAAGGGGAAGATATGTAATTATCAACTAGTGATTTCTTACTGTTCTTTTTTGAAATTATGTAGTATTTCTACTCTTTTGTTTAAATATTTTTTTTCTGTAAAGAAAAAAAAGGAAAAAAAAGAAGTAAATTAGGTTGAAGGAAGCCTCAGTATCAGTTCGGGAAAAGTGTGTGCATTCTCTTAAGAGCAGGCATTGTAAGAGAAATTAAATGTTTCTATGCAATGAGGGGTTATATTTTCATTGTTTTCTTAATATATCACTTAATCCAACATACATAGCAGATCTTGCCTCTGGAATACTTTGCTAGCTTTTAATTATTCTTCTATTACGTTCATTTTAGGTCAGTTGAATATAAGGGGGCTTCTTAGGTAATTAAATCTATGGTTGGTGAAAGTTAAGCAGGAATGATTTATGTAGAGATCATTAAAGAGAAAGGAATTATATTAAATGCACTGCACATTGCACATGAGCAATGGAGCTATTAAGAAGTTGAAATTATTCAAAATATCTTTAAAAAGATGTATCTGGAGAAATTATTTCCTCTATTGCCTTTATGTTTGGTCATCTCAAAATATTTTCCTAGTAGTCTTCTTTTTTTTTTTTTTTTTTTTTTTGGAGCAGATGAAAGAGGAGCACATCCAGTAGGAAATTTGTACTAAAAAGTGAACCTTTGAAATTATAATGAAAAATAAACTACTTCCATAAAATTTGAAGAAGAGACTGTAGAGTTGTGTTTATTGCTTATGCCCCAAAGTGAGAAGATATTTTTCATTATGAATTTACTTAAGACCAATGAGATAGAATTCTTTAAGTTTCCATTTCAGAATTAAATGTGAAATTGTGCGTACATGTATTCTAATTAAAATCAGTAACATTTGTTTTACTGAACAACTTTCCAGAGAATAACTTTATAGGCTACCATGATTAGCCTTTACTTCAAGGCAAAATTAAATTGTATAATTTTTCTTTGTTGCTTTTTTGCTAGAAGACAACCTAACAGCATCAACTATTTTTATGCAAGCACATGTCAACTTTACAGTTACCACACTAGTTGAAAGTATAAAATCAAATGTTCTTTTCCTAATAGCTTCTTTTAAGAAATAGTTGCTGGGGTAAATAATAGCAAGGAGAACTGGGGATTAGCATGTATGAAGCACCTTTATGAAGGGTTCAGTTTCTCCTTAGTTGCACGGAACTAGAGAAGACACTTCTTTAAACTCAAGTTTCACCTTATGTAAACTGCAAGAGCCGAACTTAACTGTATGTTACAAGAGTGAAATGACAGTGTTAATGTAATGTGCTTTAAGAAGATAATGTGAATCATTATCTTTATGCTTATTGGAGGTACATATCAAGCTTTGCATAGCTTTTAACATTATTGGATAAAGAAAACTGTGTTAATATGGTTTAAAGACCTCAATAGTAAAATATGAGTTATTTATTTTAACTTTTTTAACACAAATATTAAATGTGCTATTTCTATATAGTTGATCAACATATGCTGATCAAATCCAACCACTATTCCCATCATACTTTCTTTCTCGGTCTCTAGTAATTACAGTTCTACTTTTAGTTCAACGTTTTTTTAGTTTCCAAATATGAAAAAGAATATGTTTACTTTTCATTCTGTCTGGCTTTTTAACAAAATATTCTCTACTTCCATCTCTTTTCTTGGGAATAAGAGGATTTAGTTCTTTCTTATGGTTGAATAGTAATTCATTTTGTATGTACACCACATTTTATCAATTTATCTATTGATAGGCACACAGAATGATTCCTTATCTTAGCTATTTTGAATAATGTCACCATAAACATGGGGTATAGTATCTGTTTAGTGTGCTAATTTCATCTACTTCGGATATACACCCACAAATGAGACAGTTTGACTTTTAGTACATCTTTGTTCAGTTTTTGGAAGACCCTGTAAACGAAAGGCCCAACACATGTGCTTCAGCAGGCACACAGACCCCTCTCTATCAGTGTAGGAGCCAAGTCATCTCAGCCAAGATTTGACAAATTATCAGTATGCATGCAATGGCAAAGATGACATTAATTGTGCAAAAGCATACCTAATGCAAATGTTTACCTTTCAGTAAACATCTGTTTGTATTATTAAAAGCTCTGTTATGTTTTTAAGACAAAAGAGGTTAATATATGAGTTGTTTTCTATGCTAAAACCACAGTACTGTATTGAGGTTTAATTGAAATGTTGGCACTTTATGATAATTAAGTGGGTTGGAGATTATCACTTGTCTATGCTGTTAACGTGCTGTAGTAATTTCCCTTGCTGCCAAGAATTCCATTAATATGTAGGTATTTCCAACTTTTGGTCTTGTTTATTTTACCTGTGCTTTGTAATTTTTACTGGAGAGGTCTATCACCTCCTTGGTCATGTTTGTTCTTTAGTGTTTTTCAAAGAATTATGGCTACTATGAATAGAATTGTTTCCATAGTTTCTTTCTCAGCAAGTTCATTATTGAGATATAGAAAAGGCACTTATTTTGAATGCTGTTTTATTTCTTTTACCATTTTACTGAATTAATTTATCTATTCTAATCTATATGTAAAATGTCATTTATAAACAGGAATAATTTGTATACCTATGTACTTGTGTACCTTTTATTTCTTTCTGTTTTCTAACTGCTGTGGTTAAAATTTCTATTACTCTGTTAAATCACAGTGGTAAGAGTAGACACTTTTGAATTGTTTCTGATCAGACACAATGCCTTCAGCCTTTTCCCATTCAGTATGATGTGGGACCATCCTTGTATACCTAATTTGTTTAAGGGTTTCAGAATGAAGGCATATTGAATTTTATCAAATCCTTTTTTCTCCACTTATTGGATAATCATGATATTTTTATTCATTCTACTGATGTGGTGTATTATGCTTATTGGGTTACCTACCCTGAAACATCCTTGAATCTAAGTATTAAGAAATATTTTGATTTGGTGTGTCTCTTTAATGTGCTATTGGATTCAACTTGCTAATATTTTTGTTTAAAAATATTGCAACTGGGTATAAGAGGAGTCTTGGTCTATAGATTTTCTTCTTAATTTTCTCATATCATTTTCTTTGTCTTGTACGTGTATCTGATTTGAATGGCAGGGTAATTCTAGTCTTATAAGATGAGTTTGAAAGAATTTTCCACCTTTTAATTCTATGAAACAGTTTGAGAAAAATCAGCTTTGGCTTATTCTTTAAAATTTGATAAAATTCAGTAGTAAAGCCATTGATTCTGGATTTTTCTTTGTTGAAAGATTTTAGTATGAATTCAATCTAATTGCTAGTTGGCCTATTTACTTTGCTTTTGCCCTCATGGCTTAATTTTGATAGGTCATGTGTGTCCCAAAATTTGTCTATTTCTTCTAGCTTTTCTAATTGTTTTAGCATGTAGTTTTGCATAATATTCTCTAATGATCCTTTGCATGACTGTGGATTAGTTGTAATCCCTTCTTTTTCTAATTTTCTATTTTTTTGTTCTCTCACCTTTTCCTTCTCCCCAGTTAGTTTAGCTAAGAGCTTGTCAGTTTATTTTTTTCAAAAAATTGCTTCATAATCTGTTCTATTATTTACTAATTGTCTCTGTTTTCATTTTTTCTGCTATGTTTTTTTCTTTCATTCTACCTTTTTCCCCTCTGGTGCTGGTGATAAAACTGAAGAACTTTCATTTGCTATAAATTCCTAAGTACTACTTTAGCTCTGACCTAGAAGTTTGGTATGTTGGGTTTCTATGTTTATCTGTTTCAATAATTTTTTTGTAAACTTTCCTTCTGACTTCTTTAGTGATCCACCATGTTTTAAAAGTCTGTTGTTCAGCTCCAGAATTTGAGTAATTTGTAAAATTTGTTTTGCTGTTGACATGTAGCTTTTTCAGTTGTAATGAGATATGATTTTAATGTTTTAAAAATATGTTCATAAGTATTTTTTGCCTCATATTGGGTATATCCTATAGAAAATTTATGTGCTGGTAAAAAGAAAGTATATTTTGCAGTTGCTGAATGGAATGTTCTGTAAATGTCTGTTAAGTCCCTGATTTTACTGCTATAGTAAAAATAGTTTAACGTGAATTTTTTTTACTTTTGTTGCATGGATGATCTGTCCATTAATTAAAGTGGGATGGTGAAATAATTTGCTATTCTTATATGTGAGCCTATCCCTTGCATTTATGTCTAATCGCATTTGCTTTACAAAATTATGGCCTTCCTAGTAGATTCATGCAGATTTAAATTATTAAATCTTCTTGTGGAACTGACTTCTGAATCATTATATTGTGACTTTCTTTATATTGTTTACCTGAAAATATATATTGTGATATACAAAAATAGCTGTTCCTATTTGCTTTAAGCTTGCATTTGCTTAGAATATCATTGTCTAACCTTTTACTTAGGTTCATATGTGTCTTTACTAGTGACATTATTTTCCTGAAGACACCACAATATTTTTGACCCATTCAGCCATTCTATTTTTAATGGAAATTTCAGTCTTTTACTTTAAAGTTATTATAACTTATAATTATTATAATTATTTTGTTATTAAGTTGGTAAGGAAGTACTAAGATCTTTTTTAAAAAAATGTTCTTCAGATTTTTCCCAATGTCCTTTATTCTTTCCTTCTATTCTTGTTCATTTTTGTGATTTAATGATCTCTTGCATTGCTAATGATGATGCTTTTAAATATGTTATGACATTTTTTCTTGAAAATTTTAATGTTATTTCTGTTCTCTCTGTCTGTTTGACATAGTGAAGATCTTTTTTACTCATGTATATTTGAGGCCCTATAAGCTACCTGTACATGCATGTCCATGTCTTTCCCAAGATGCAAGGAAGTCTATGGGGATTTTTCATTGAATAACAATGAAATTTTTCCTTAACTTTTTTCTCACCTTCAGGCAACACATAAATGCAGGTATTTTCTCCTTTAATGATATTCTATAAATTTTGTTTTGTTTTGTTTTTTGTTTAAATCTGAGCCTGGCAAGGTAACCAGGAAGAGCTGGAGATCATCCTGCCTATGCCTCTCAGACTACTGAGATTCCTGGACTACACCACCCTGCCCGCTCCCGTAGATCTCAAATAGTGTCTTCATTCTTTCTTATTTTATTCTTACTCATATTTGTTCTGCCTCTCCCTCTTTTTCCTTTCCTCTCTCTATCCACTCTGTTTTCTTTACCATACTGAGACTTGTCTTTTGTTGTTATTTTTGTTTTTATTTAGAATTGGGATGGAACTCATGACTTAGCACTTACCAGGCAAGTGCTTGAGATGCTGAACTAAATCCCCGGCCTGACTGAAATATTTTAAATGATCTGAGTTCATATATTCTTTCATCACTTGATCAAATTTGTCATTGGAGCATTCAATTGTGTTTTTTTATTGGACTTACTGAGCTCTTCATTTCAAAAAATTTTTGATATGATTCTTTTCAATAACGTCTATTTCTTTGAATTTCCCAGGAACATGCTGTTCTGTCTTAATGATTCCATTTCATATTCATCTGCATTCCTTTGGCTCTCCTTGGGCTTTTAAATTGTCCTTCTTTTAAATTCTGATGAGATATTTCATCTATCTGATTTCTTTGGAATCAGTTGATGCAGTGTTAGCATTACATTCTTTTGGATGGATGTGTAAAAACCTTCTGGGCTCCTTCACTGAGATCTATGTGTCTCATAGATAATATGTTTTTATCACTTTCATAGACTTGCTCTCTTAATTAGTGTTTTCTTATTAGTGTTTTCTGCTGAAGATACACCATGAGATGTTGATTTCTGTAATGTTGATTTGTTTCTTGTTGGGCACCAGTGTATAGTATCCTTGTATCTTCTTTTTTCTTTAATTTAAAATTTTTTTTATTGTATTTGAAGAACATAATGATTATATTCATCTCTGGAGGTAGTTGCATATGTTTAAAAATATCTCTTTACTCCCATTCCCCGCCCCTTCCTCTCCCCTTCCCTTTTATGAAATGTCTATTTCCCTATTGCTTATTGTCTTTTTTTAAAAAGTTATTTGCACTTTCTAGGACTTCTCTTATAAGCTAAGCTATGTGATATTTAAGATTATGCATCTGAGCTTCCCTTAGCGGTGATGAGTGACTTTTGGCTCAGGGTGTTTTGTGGTCCAGTTAGACACACTGACTCTGTGAGCCATAAAGATTGGGAATATTACAGTAGCTTAAGCAAGTGTAGTCTAGGTAGCAGTAGGCATGAGGAATTGACTGTGTGGCTGCATGGACAAGGAGAGGGATAGTATCTACATGATGAGGAAATTTGGAAAGCTCTGCTGCTAGCAAGTATCTCTGGCATTGGTGGGTCCAGCAGTGGTGAGGGGTCTGAACCACTTGTCTACCTAACAGTCACTGTTACAGACCCAGATGCTGCATGGGGACAGGGGGTGACAGGAACCAGAGGACTCTATGTGGTGCTCATGTCCAGTTCAAACAGCAGTGAGAAATCACCACACAGATTATAAGGGGTGGTAGGAACTGTGATGTTTCTCTTTGCCATTTTGGTGGCAGCGTTTTCTTGGGAATGGGACTGTGGCCAGAACCAATCAGTGCTTCTCTTGAAGCCTTCAATGGCTGTATACACTCAGGGTGATTGCTGGATCCATGGCATTGCTCAGAGATCCCTCAGCATCCTTCTAGGGCAGAGCAGTGTGGGAACCCCAGTGTGCTTACTTCACCTGTTGGTAACAGGCCCCACAGTATGCCTGAGTGGACAAGAGCAGCTAGAACAACAAAGAGCCCACCTTCTTCCTGGAAATAGTCTGAGTCCACACACATCTGGTCACAGCATTGGTCTCAGAAGACAGTGTGCTGATCTGATCCTTGAGGATTCCACCTCCACTCTCCTCCAGGTCAAAGTACCACACCCATCCCATTAAGTGCAAGCAGGCTTAGGTCGCAGACCCTCTGCTAGATCAAGTTGGGTTTATGAGACATTTACCCTCCCATCAGTGCAGTAGAACGTTTGTGGATTCCCAGAGCTCAGAATATGCAGTTCCTCTGAAAAGACCCAAAGTCAGACAATGGTCCTTTCTTGGGGTGATTTTAGGTTTACAGTTCCTTGGAGGGTTGCTCAGAGATAATGTAAATCTTTTTTTCACTAAAAGACTTCTGTGCAGATTTCAGATTTTCTAAGGTGACAGCTGGCCTGTGAGAACTGTGAAGACATATAGTCTCAATACTAAGATTGTCACCATCTGCACTGATCCAGTTAATGAGACTCTCTTACCCTTACTCATGAACATGGGGTCTTCTTTCCCCGCTGTGGAGCTGGAGTGGCAAATGCTGGATTGTCTTTTCTGTCTTATTGTGTTGATATCTCAGGTCTCTCAATGTTACAAGGTTCCCGTCTCTCTCCCTTATTGATTTTCAGCCATTTTTTTATGGTTGCTAACCTCACAATACAGTTGTACACCTTTACCTTACTTACTCTTTGTGGGAAACCTCAAAACCTTCAGAAAAAATGTTGGAAATCTAGAATACTAATGCTTAGATAAGGAAAAAAAAACTATGTATCTTTTTCAATGCTTTTTAGAAGTGAATTGTCACTGATTTAGAGTAACTTATTCAGGTAGTTTTTGGCATTTCCGACAGATTCTCCTATTTTTTCTTTATTTTGTGATTAGATGAATCTCAAAGTAAATGGTACCAATGTTATCAGATATTCCTGGACTGCTTCATCTGAAACTTACCTATCCTCCTCACCACAGGAAAAACCTTCAGATGAAGTGTATATCTTTATAAGTGTTCCAAATACTCTAGACAAACTTTCTATGCCACACAGTTTTCCTGACTTTTTTTCTCAGCAACTGTGTTTCCAACCAAACTTTGTCATATATTTTCTCAAATCTTAACATATTCTATAGTTTCCTATGTCCATGCAAAATTTCTAAGATGGACTACCAAGATATAAAGTCTACAATTTACAAGATCCAATTAACCACCAATGTGTATAAATTCCCAAGTTCAAATAGAACTGCATCTTCTTGAAAAATAGAATGACAGAGAGTGCCAGAGTATTAAGATATAATTCAGATTTGATATGCAGTTTTTTAAACTACTATAATAATTGTATAAATAAAAGATGTACAACTCCCATTTGAATTAAAGCCTATTTAAATTTGTTTCACATTTGTAGAAGAAATGACTAAAGTTAAGGATCTGTAGAAAAGATTTCTGCATGGGCAGGTTGTTAGTACAGAGAAATCATACCGGCTACAGCATTTGGGTTACTCAACCCTTGTATTTGACAGTGTACAAGCCGTCACAGAAAAACTAGGAGAATTACCATGCATAAGAAAATGTCTGAGGGAATTATAACACATTTTTATCTTTCCATTTGACCACATTCATGAGTAGTTTAACAGCAAAAATATCCAAAATTTAAGGCAATTATTTTGTCTCTGTATTTGAAGTTGTTACAAAGTTTGGATGTGTGGCCTTTGAAAATACACTGAAAACACAATGATTATATTATTGAAGAAAAAGGTTGAAATATAAAGAAAGATGAATTGCAAATTATGTATTTTTATTTTGTTTTGTTTTTAAATCAGAGTCTCACAATGAAATCCAAGCTGGCCTTGAACTTGTTATGTAATCCAGCTTGACACTGAACTAGTGAATCTCCGGCCACAGCTTCTGCTGTGTTGAGATGACAGGCACGCACAATGCCTTCTGTATTATTCTCTAGAAAGAAACTGTATCCATTTAAGGATCTAAGAAGCTCAGCTGGCACTTGTAGTATTCTCTGTTTAAGAAACATTCGTTGGAGTCCTATACATGTAAACATTACACAAACTCCCCACATAAGTGTCTGCAGGAGCTGTGTTCAGAGCATCTCTTGAAATGTCACTTGCAGTATAAATCACTGAAAGGCAAGCATGAGAAAGTTAAGTTTTTATGTTTTCTCAAGTGTGATGTGTCAGTTACTGTTAGTTGTGAATGTAGCAGGCATGGGCTTTGCTCTCCTGGAGCTTATGCACTAGTGGAGTAGATAGGGAAGTTAAGTAGGAAAACACCTAAGTTTGCAGTTACATACTGGTAATGAGCTATTAATGTGATGAAGTAGCAGCCATCATAAAGCAAACTGGATGTGTGTGGATGCAGAATTTGGTGACTGTTTGTACAGGGTGAGGGGAGGCTGGTCTCAGTGATAACATTTAATATGAAATTTAAAAGATGATGACTTAATCAAAAGAAAGAATTATGAAGGGTGGCATTACCAGTGGAGAAAATGGAAAATACAGAAAATGCAAGCTAAAGAAAATACACTGTGTTATAGCTAGTAAAAGAAGACAGGAAATTTTTGAGGTTTATCAAAGGAGAATAGCTCTAACCAGAAATAACAGGACAAAAGGTGCTTAAATATCCGAAATGGGAACCTTAAAATATAGTTGCAGTAAATGGAAACTTTATGTGGAGCTTTTTGTAAATAGCTTTATTAGTATATAATTAACACATCATAAAACTTATGAGATAAAAGCAAGGAAAATAAGCTCTAAGTGCATGCAATAATATGGGGGAATCTCAAAACAGAATGTTCATCAAAAGAAGTCTACAGAAATGAACAAATGCAATAGGATTGCAATTATATGAAGTTTTAAAAGAGATAATAAAACTTATATTGTAACAATTCAGAATAGGGTCATTTTGGGATGAAAAAAGAGATAATGACAAGGCATCAGAGACATTTTGAACTTCTACTTCTAGTCACGCCCATCTTAATAGTAACACTGAATCTTGCTTATACCTTTGCTTATAGAAGTTCTTACACGTTTGTTGCAGTTTTTCATGTTTTAAATTTTGCCTGTGTATATGGATGAGTCTGCATTCCCTTTTATTTGTAATTCACCTTAGAATTGGCACAGGAAATGGCTGAAAGAGTGAAAAACTGAATCTCAGTGTGGGAGGCAAATAAATCGAGGTCATTGAACAAGACCATTACCTAGGGAAAAGTGTTAGGTTACCAGTCAGTGTATAAAATCTAGAAAGTCCTTACAGAAAGTATGTTTGACACACTGGGCCAAGGAAGGCTTATGTGGGTAAATTAGACATAAAAATCATTCAGTAAGTATATGACCAGGTTTTTTTAAGAACTGCCAGCAATAGAAGCTCCTTTTTTGACCCTCGAAGCAGTATTCTTAGGAAAAGCCTGGCCTTTTCAAACTCCTATTGCAAGGAAGCTGGTCAGAGACATGTAAACAAGGTATTGTTGTGGGGAAACTGTTAGAAAAGTTCTTCTTAAAGTTTACAGGTATCTCCCATGTCACTTTCTATCCTTCACTGCTTTAATTAATGCACTTTTAAATTTTTCAGATTTGTCAGAAAGCATGATGAATTCCGGAGGAAAATCAGAGAAAGAGATAAAGGCAATATTAATTAATATATGTTTAATTTTGATTGTATAACTGACTAACATAGACACTAGGACCTGGTGTTTTAAATTCTTTTCAATGTTCAAGGGGATGTAGGTGCACTGGAAAATTGTAACCACTTAGTTTCCTGTATCTTGTGACACCTTAAAGGGGAACAGTAGGTTGCTTATACTGTATAGATACTATGTCAACAGTAAGTGAGTCCAGATGTGTTAGTTACAACTAGAATTTGCCTTTATCTCTTTCTCTGATTTTCCTCCGGAATTCATCATGCTTTCTGACAAATCTGTTTTCCCACTCAAATCTATTTTACTGCCTAAATTCTTACCATTTTGCATTTCTTCAGTGGAACATCTTCATGAACTACAGCACAGGTTGACATTATTGGATGTGCTTAGTAGGTATTCAGAAAGCACCATCACACTTGGACCATTGCCTTCTGGAGAAACTCTTTATCTACCAGAGCTGAACCTCTCCTCTCTTAATCATATTTAGAGATGTCATCACGTTCACCAGATAAGTCTTCCTAATAATTTTAGACAGTTAACAAAATAGGAAGAACCATCTTTTTTCACCAAAAGTGACTTCCATATGGTTTTATTTACCATTAAACTTTGGAGATGATATGTTGTTCTCATTTTCTGGAAATGCAATAACATATTACCACAAACAAGGTGGCTTACAGTAATTTAAATGCTTCCTCTCTCAATTAGGGAGACCAGACTTGCAAAGTCAGCTGGGTCACACTCACTCCTCAGGTTCCAGAGAGAATGTTTTCAAAGCTTTCTTTTGCTGGCTGCTTTCTATTTATAGACTTGGAACTTTAGCACTCTAATCTCTGCTTCTATCTTTTGGTTGCTACCTTTTCTTCTTTTTTGCAATTGCTCATTTATTATGAGAACATTTGTCATTAGAGTTAGGCACGTAACCCAGAATGATCATGCCTGAAGGTTATGACTTAATTACACCCACAAACACACTTTCCTCAAGTATGGTAGCATTCTCAGTTTTTAGGGATGTAGACATGAGCATCTTTTTAGAGGCAGCCATATAATCTACTTTATGTAGGAAGATCAAGATAGGATGTGTGATAGAGATACAGAGTGAAAAACTTGTTTTTGATAGTCTGTTACCTATTAACGGTGTTACCTGGGCTTAGAAAAGATGCAATATTTTTCACTTTTGTCAGCAAAATTCCCAGTCATGAAACATGGTGGTTCCTCCAAGACACTGCCTCATCCAGAATTATATATAATCAATGAGGTTTATTTTATAAAGATTTTCATAAAACTCTTTAGAAAAAGACAGAATAATGAGACACAATCTGTTTTTTTTTCCTTTAGATTTCTCCTCCATAAACTTTGTCTGATAACCAGCATGCACAGTAGAGGATCAAATCCCAAGCCTTATCTTGATATATAGGCAATATTATTTATCTCACTCAGGAAACATGTCGGCTTATCATTCTGCACTAGGGCAGAAAATACATAAGAATGAAGGTTTGAGGGAAGTTCTGATCACAACTTCACTTCAACCTTTGATCTTTGGTTATGTCTTTGCTTATAAATATAAAGAATTTTATTTACTAGTTCTTTTTTCTGTAGAAAGTATTGTGACTTTCATAAATGCTTCTTTTTCTTTCAAAAGAAAACTGACATGATAAAAATTGATTTTGGCTCAATTTATAATGATTTTTTTTAAACTTACCAGAAACAGTGACATGCATTTTCTATCACAGCAGGTGATGGCTGGTCACAGAGCTACCATAAAACTATTAATTATAGGAATTTGATTGCACGACGCTTGAAAATGGGCATTTATACGAATTTCTGGAAGAAATTCTCCTCTGTGTGGTTTGATATTATATAGTTCCACTTTAAGTTTGTTTTCTTCCATGATTTAGCAGAAGAATAATTTTCCTTCTGGAGAAAAAAGTCTTAAAAGTGACATCTTCCAAGTCCTGGGAGCATCCAGCCCAAGCCTGTCATACAAATGCATTAACAGGCCCTCATTTTCTGTGCCTTGAAATATTTGCCAAAAGAATGAATGTATACTTTCTCCCCCTTCATTTTATGCCTTCATTATAGTCTTGTCAAAGGAAATGATTATCTATTATTATTATTTGGAAATATGTTCCCTGCTCAGTATAAGCTCTGCTATTAGAATGATAAAGAAAAAATAACAATAATGTTTTATATATAATTCCCTGAAAATTGTTCATGTGGCACTGTATAAAAGAGCTCACAATAATACAAAACAGCATTATTACCTCTGTACATGTAAGAGTGTATTGGTTGATGGGAGAGAAAAAAGTCAGCCTGCTGTTACATTACATTGAGCTTTTTATTTCTTTAGATTTCTACCTTGTTTTTCTTTGAATTCTTTAGACTTGGAATCAAAGATCACACATGTCTATTGTAGGAAAGGCTCAGGGCAGGTTCATATCAGAGACGGTCTGCAGCAAGATGGTCTGGAGTGGTGTGAAGGGCTTTGCTCACTCCAGGGCAGCGGGGAAGGAGAGTTTGTGGAGGATATTGCACTGTTTATTTCTTTGGTAATTTTGGGATCTGATAGAACATGTAACAAATATTGGATATTTAAACATTTGCTAACTTTGGATTTGAGAATGTAATGTATGCATTTAAGTAAAAGACAATCAGATATGAGTTTTACTTGAGATTTCTTTGGCTTTCTCATATGCTAAGTATGGATATTTTTGGCTTTAAGTAGTAATGATAGCTAGAAATATTGGGCGGCTAATTCTTGTGCTCCCTAATCAAAATGAGACACACAGAGTATCTCAAAGCTTAGGATAGACTATGTGGAAGATTTCATATCATATATTAGTTTCTTTCTTTAGATGGGAAAAATCCCATCACGGTGGATGTGATAGAAAAATATGGAGAATATTTGTCTCATATTTTGTAAATAGGTTAAAAACATATATACGCTCTTATTTAGTTTTTAAAAATTATTTATGTCCTTTAAATGTCACTAAGATGGCTTTAATACCCATTATATTAATCCCCTAATATACTTATCTCATCGAGTCACAAAATATCAACATATTCAGTTAAAAAATTATGTAGTTTTATAATTGTCATTTCAATTTTCAACTGAATTTTAAGTTGCTCAAAGGCAGAAGTAGGTCACGAAGCTTAGGCAGGATATCACAAGTTGGAGGTCATTCAGTACAACGTAGTGAGACTTTGCCTTTTCCATTTCAAGGATCACAGACGCATCATGGATATTTTGTTCAGAGAATAAAAAGCATGGTGTTACAAAAGGTATTCTAGAAAACCAGAGCTTCATGTACGTTCTGTTTTTATCTTTTATATCATGTTTGGTAAGTGATATATCTCATCTGAAATGGAATTTTCTAATTTTTAAAAGTAATAGCATTATACGTATCATGTTTGTCACAGGACTTGTAATCAGTATTTGGAAAGCACTAGGGATACATTTTTGATGTATAAAATACAACTATAGGCTAAGAATATTTAAAATGAACATTCTCCTTTTTTGTCTGTTTGCTTTTTATCTTTTTGAGACAGAGTTTTACTCTGCAGTTAAGGCTGGCCTTGAACTCACTTTATAACCTACACTGTCATCAAACTCATAGCAATCCTCCTGCCTCAGTTTCCTGAGTGCTGGAATTACACGTGTGCACCACCACCCCAGGCCTGACCCTTGTTTTTTATAAGAGGATATTTCAGGAAGAAAGGCAAAGAATACATACTAGCCAGTACCAAGGTTAATTCAACGTGCATATCCATTAAATCAGCAAATTTATATTTTATATATGAGCAAAATAAAGGATCATCTAAAAACTCATGATAAGCAGAGAAAGTAGGCCTTGCCATGCTGAAAAGAGACTGTGCTATAAGTAACAAATAGGAAATTTCTTCTTGAGGACAAATATTGAAAACAGCTTAAAAGAGTATGAATTGAAAAAAAAAAAAAAAACATTGCTACTGTGATATAGTTAAGGTCCAAGAAGGAGACTCAGAATTTGGCCAATGGAACAAAATACTAAAGATAAACAATGACATTTCAGAGTTTAGATAGTAAAGTGTTAAGTTCAGTACTTCTTTTGTTTAGTGTATGTTTTTAATATAGAACAGCAATGCCCATTTTGTCAAATTAGTACATGTATAAAGTAAATCTTGATCATTTTCTGTCCCTTCCATCTCCTTGCCTTGGTTCCCTCCTTCTAATGTCCTTCCTCATCTTTAACAATACTTTTTTGCTAATTGATGCTTGCACTTTTTGAGGAGACATTATTTCTACTTATTATTTACTTCTCATTCACTCAACATTTATTAGTTCCTAATCAATGAGATAAATGTATAGTTTTCATTGTATTTTAATCACATAACAAATGGTTGATGTGTCCCAGTGTTTATACATTTCACGCCTTGTTTTCATTTTGCATAAACCCTTCAGATTATAGCCCAATAAGTATTTTGTTAATAAAATACAAAGGTAAAGCTTAATCTCATCTATCAATACATATTTATGCCTGTGAAAAATGATGAAACAAAAACATTTTAGTAAAATGAAGTTATTGACGTCAGATAGACATCTCCACACATTTTCCTCATTCTCACATTGTGCGGGAAGAGAAAAGAGAAACTCCAGAAAGTGTCTCATGACTACAGGGACTGGAATTGAGATCACAGTAATGAGATATTGGTTACAGACAATTATATTAAACAAGCATTTAATTATTGTTAGATGTTGTCAGCGTTCTGGATGTGATAGTTTTGAATGTGTGTTTTGTTTCATTTTTTTTTTCTCTGATCTTGATCTTCATGAAAAAGTAAGGTAAATGCCATTTACATTTACCTGTAAAAAGTGCTTCCATTTGACTGTGTCAAGATGTTCAGGTAAATATGTTCAATATGTGAGGATTTTGTTTATTCATTATAGTTCACAGTTTCCATTTAGATTTTGGTCATAGACTAGAAATCAAATATGAAGACTCATCACTCAATTAATGTTAAATGTGAAAAGTTCCATATTTGGCACTTGGAATCAAATCTAGCTTAAATATCATTATGTTTTCCTTATGATTAGAACTATAAATTAACTACAAATCATATTGCTATGTTACATTGTATTTATACAGAGAGAAAATGTGGATTTACATGTGCATGTTTTATTCATTCTATTAAATCAGTGATTTAAATATTTTATTTTAGTTACTGAGTGTGAGTCTCAAGGAGGTTAAGAAATGTGACCAACCTTATTATTAAGGAACATAAAAAATTTCTAATTCATTTCAGCTCTTCCTCAGTTATCTTACACTTTTGAAGGAATTTTCCACTTCTTTGATGTTTGTTTTAAGCAACTATGTGAATGCTTAAACCAGAAATAACTTATTATAGTAAAAGATACATTGCTATTAATTCCCCTCAAAATATCCTCCCAACCCCACTTCAAATAGACTTATTCTTTCATTATTACCACTTTGTGGAGCAGTTCTGGAAGTTCTCCTTCAAGAGTATCTGTAGTTTCTATGTCATAGTTGCTTCAATATCATGAATTACTTCAAAACATTTACCTTACATGGTCATGTTGACACTGGGGAAGAGCGATATGTCACATGGTACCAGATCTTGTAAGATGGAGGAGGACACACTGTAATATTTTAACAGAAATGGTCACAAATATTTTCAATAGACTCAATGCACTGAAGCAGTGGCAAAAAGACACTTCTATCTTGTTTTTTAGTAGCCCTTTTACAAACCTGGCTATTGGTCACTCTTCTTGGTTATCATCCTGTTCACTTTGTTTTCTTCTCAGTTTGAGAATTAGATGGTTTAGATAGAATAGAATATCAAGTAACAATACACAAAGTCTGTCTATGGATGGATTTAAACATGTAGCAGTACCCATCAAAAACTATCTACACTGGATTTATATACTCCAAATATTTGCCTGCTCACACACTTACAACTATAGTGTGTTTTAAGCCTCTACTTGTATACAACATGAGATCACACAACTAAATGGTAACTGAGCTTCTCACCATTGGTTGATCAAATTCAGACTTTTAATCTGACACTTTTTGTCTATTGTGTTATTTATTTTGCATTTGAGTTCCATTTTTCATTTTATTCTTTGTCCTCAACAAAGATGTTTCTAAAAGTAGTGGCACATTCTTTAACATGCTTCTGACTAGTTGGATTTTCTCCTTTCCTTAATGAATTCTTCCCAATTCAACCAATGGATGTGGGACCATATGTGGATATCCATGTATGGACAGACACTCTGCTGGATGCTTTCTACCAAGTAAAATAAAAAAATAGATATTTTAGGGGCTCATACCATAGCTCAGTGGCTGAGTGTTTACTTAGCATGTAACAGGTCTTTGCTCCCATCTCTAGCACTAAAAAAAAAAAAAAAAAAAAACACAAGAAAACAAAAAAACAAAAATAACGGTAGTGGAGGAGCAGGGAAATCAAAGCATGTTTTCCACAGCATTGCTCCATAAATCCAGGAAATAAAGTTTTCAGGATTCCTTTAAATATCCATAATGTTGATGTTTTTCTTCATTTTCTATATAACTTCTGATCTCCCAGGAAAAATATTTGAAATCTTCTATTAAAAACTAAACATATTTCTTTTTGTCTCAAATATTTTTAAGAATAATTTGTAGAACTCAGATTCTCCAGTGGTTTCAATCTCTCCAAGTGCCTAGAAACTTTTAAATGAGTAATAACTCTACTGTGAAAATCTTGCAGCCCATTAGTGTAGAAAGATGGAGAATTCATAAACTCAGGGCATTAACAAATACAAATTCTATTTACTAGAAGATCTATGCATTGAAAGTGTCTCAGTTTGCAATATCCCCAGAAGAAAAGTGTACTTGTTTTTTTTTTAATTCACACCTGATATTAGAAACATTCTATCCACCTCACAAAGATGAGTTGTAGACATGCTGATGTACATAATATATGTCAATTGTTTGTTTGTATGAGCTATACCATATTTTGATCAGTGATAGGCTGCATATGACTATATATATATATATATATATATATATATATATATATATATGTGTGTGTGTGTGTGTGTGTGTGTGTGTGTGTGTGTGTGTATAATAGGTATATTATCTAGGGTAATCTAGTATCTTTATAAGATTTACACAATGACAAAATGCATACAAGAATTCATTTCCCAGAATGTATACCAGTAAAGCAATGATTGTGTATAAAATATTTGATCTTTTTAACAATGAATCATGACACATCAACTGGAATGGATTATAAAATATCTAGCAGATACATGGAGCACAGTTCTGGGTGTGTCTGTTTGTGACTAACGTGTTGGCCAGCAAACAGATGAGGAAGACATACCTCAAAAGTGGATGGCACAAAACAGCAAGCTTGTACTTGTCTGAACCTGGAGGGATGAAGGGGAATAAAGAAGGAAGTGTCTCTGTATTAGGAGAGCTTTCCTTTTCACTCTCACCTTTGGGAATCTGTCCCTGGACACATCATCCACTGACCACTCCCAGTACTTTAAGCTTAAAGTGGTGCTCCACCTTCACGTCCTCTTATTTTGGGGCTTCCATCTTACTAGGCTAAGCAGTTCCTAGATCATCTCTCCACCAGGCAGAAAATCATCGTGAATTCTTCCACCACTGATCTCTCAGATGGCCATTGTGGACTCTTCTGTCTCTGATCATGTAAGTTTATCTAAAAAGTCCAATTGCATAATTATGCATAATTTTTCCTGAATCTTTTCCTCTAGAGAACCCTAACATAGTCTTCTAGTTAATAGATTTTTGTTTAGTTGTTTTTGAGACTGTATTGCTTTAGAGCAGCTTTTAATTCACATCAATGTTAAAAGAAAGCTAGAGATATATTCCTTCTTTCATTTTTTTTCGAGACTGGGTCTCGCTATGTAGTTCAGCTTGGCTTTGAAAGAACTGTGTAGCCCAGACTGACCTCCAGTTCACGGTGATCCTGCTGCCTCAGCCTCCCTGGTGCTGGGATTATAGGCATGTACCACTACAGTCACCTCAGACCCACAAGTATAATCTTCCTCATTGTCAACGTCCTCCATCAGAGGGCACATTTGTTACTTTTGATGAGTCTACATTGACATTATATTATCTTTGAAAGTATATACATTACATGCAACTCACTATTAATTGTAAAATCTGTGTTTGAAGAGTTCAATGACATGTGTTCACTAAGATAGTATTATGAAAACTAGTTTTACTGTCCTGAAAATTCTGTTTCTACCTATTTTCCCTTCCTCTTTCTTAATTCTTAGTAAACACTTAACATTTTTAGTATCTCTATAGTTGCATCTTCGAGTGTCATACTGTAGCAATGATATAGTAGATTCCCTTTTCAGATTGCCTCCTTTCACTTAGTAATATGTATTAGAGATTCCTCTGCAGTTTTTCACTTGCAGGATAATTCCTTTTTAGTGCTAATATTCCATTGTATAGATATAGTTACTTTATTCATCTCCTACTGCAATGTATACTGGTCATTCTCAAATTTTTAAAATTATGAATACAACCGCCACATTCATTTTCAGGCTTTTGTGCAGATATTCATAGTTAAATATGAGCATAATTGCTAGAGTGTATAGTGAAAGTAATTGTAGGTTTTTAAAATGAACTACTAATCTCTTTTCATGTGACTATATTATTTAGCATTCTCAGCAGCCATGAATAAATTGCTGTTGCTCTATATCATTAGCAGTGTTTTCAGTGTCCATATTTTCTTAGTCATTTCTCATGAATGAGATATGACATCTAATATCCACACTGTAAAATAGGAAGGACTTATTTTGGCTCACTGTTTGTAGAAGTTTCAGTTCATAGTCAGCTGGCTGCAAGACAAGGGTACAGCTGAGCAATATGGCAGGAAAAACTTGCTCATGGCAAGGTGGTGGGAAGCAGAGTGTGTTCAAGGTGGAAGAGAGGGAGATGTACCCTTGCTAGCCACACTCCCAGTGACCTGCCTCCAAGCTTCACCTCCCAAATTACATTTAACTGTAAACACATCAATGAACTAACTCGAGGGTCCTGCTCCAATGATCCAATCCCCTTCCAAATTCCCACCTATGAGCACATGTGTTTTGAGGAGTCATCTAAGTATATACCATCACAAATGTTATGGGTTTTGAAAATTTGGATAGAGCTTAGTGGAATATCAGTTCTCTTAGTTTGAAATTCTTTGATAATATATGGTATTCAGCATCTTTTTTATGTGTAGTTTGCTAACCATACATCTTTTTGTCAAAGTATCTGTTAAAGTTTTTAGCCTGTTTTTTAATCAAGTTTCTTATTGAGTTTTCTTATTGAGTTTTAAGGGCTCTTTGTATGTTTTGGATAGCAATCCTTTTGAAAATATTTTCTTCCAGTCTATGGCTTATTCCTTCTTCACATTTATGGTATCTTTGAAAGAGCAGATTTTTTAAAATTTTAATAAATTCCAACTTATCACTTCTTTCATGCATTTATTTTCAACACTCTCCTACATGAATTTTATAGTTTTACACTTAATATTCATGATTATGGTACTTTTTGGATGAATTTTATACAGCACTTAAATCATTTTCTATGTTAATATTTTACAAATGTGGTTCTAGTTTTTCTAGCAACATTTGTTGAAGAGAGTGACAATCCTTTATTGTACTTCCTTTATTCTCTTGTGAAAGACAGACTATATTTTTAGTCTAGTCTTCATTGGTTGCCTTTCTGTTTTGTTTCATTGATATTTTGTTTTTTTCACCAATTACACATTCTGTTGATCATGGTAGTTTTAACGTAAGTCTTGAGGTGAGTAATATTCTTTCTCTAATTCTGTATTCTTCAACTTGTTGACTCTTCTGTTTTTTTGTTTGTTTTTTTGTGTGTTTTTTTAAGAAAGTAAGAAACTTTATTAATATTCATCAAATCATTTCCTAGAATTTTGATTGAAATAAATATTAAATGATGTTTGGAACCACAGCCATTTTGTTTTCATGAACATGGAGTATTTTTCTGGTGTTTCATCAGTTTTACAGTCTTCTTATAGGTCATTTTGATAGGCTTATAACTATTTCATTTTTGTGCTAATACAAATGATATTGTATTTTTATCTTAAAACATATTTGTTTTTAAAAGGAATTGACTTTTTTATAAGAGTCTGGTATTCCAAAACTTTGCTATAATCTTGTTTACTGGAGTATTGTTGCTTCATTCAGATACTTGATATAGACAGTTTAACAATCTGCAGACAAATAGTTTTTTCTTTCATCACTTTCATTTTCTCATCTGATTACACCCACTAGGACTTCCTGTGTGCTGTTGTAAAGGAATGCAATAGGGGTCCATCCAGTTTGTCTTCCTCAACTCAGTGAGAAAGATTCTAATGTTTCATGATTAAATATGAAACTAGATGTAGGTTTTGTTGTGTAGTTTTTTTTTTTTTTTCCTCTTTTTTTGTTTTGGGAATCAAACTCATGACCTTGTGCTTGCCAGGCAGGCACTGTGCTACTGAGCTATATCCCTGCCTAGACGTAAGTTTTTTGTACAAATACTTTCTTGAATTGAACAAGTTCTGCACATTCCAAATTTGTTGAAAGTTTTTGTCATGAATTGTTGATGGATTTTGTTAAATTTGTTTCTGCATTTTCTGACTTATTGTGATTTTTAAAACCCTCAGTGTGATGAATTTTTGAATGTTATGAATTTTTCAATGTTAAATCCATCATTAATGCTTAGGGTAACCCACTTGATTGCCATGTAAATTGCTTTTAATTCATTGGTGAATTTGATTTGTCATTATTTTGTTGAGGTCTTTACATCTGGTTCATAGAAGTGATTGGGCTCTAGTTTTCTAGTAGTTTTTTGTCTGGTTTTATTAATAAATGCAATTGACTCCTAAAAATTATTTACAAAGTAGTCCCTATGATTCTATCTTCTGAAAGAGATTATGTGAATTTGGCATGATGTCTTGCTTAACTGTTGGTATAATTTATTAGTGAATCTTGCCTCAATGTTTCCTCTTTTAGAAGGTTATTATGTATTCAGTTTCTTTAATAGATGTAATTAATCCTATTTAAATTGTTCTTTCTTACGTGAGTAAACGTTGCAGATTATTTTCATTATTTCATCTAGTTTACCTAACTTGGGGACCTAGAGTTGTTTATATTTTTCCTAGTTATTTTTTAATAACCAAGTGTTCTATACAAATATCTCCTCTTTGATTTCTGATATAAGTAATTTGTGTCTCATTTATGTTTTACTAAGTTTTAAAGGTTTGTTTTTAGTTCTCCCCACCCCATGGAGCCAGTTCCAGTTTCACTAATTTTGTCCATTGAGATCCCATTTTTACTTTCTCCAGTTCATGATCTAATTATTATTATTTCTTTCCTGTTGATTGAAAAAAATTGAGTCTACTTTTCTTTTTATAATTCCTATCATGGAAGTGTTAAATGATTGATTTTTAGCTCATGTTTAATATGTGTGTAGTTTTTGGAATTTCCCTTTAAGCACTGCTTTTTCTATATCTCCTAAATTTTGATGAATGGTGCTTTATTTTCATTTGGTTTAAAATGTTCTAAATTTTTCTTGACAGATTTTGACTCATGGTTTATGTAGCAGTGTATTGTTTAATCTCTATGTGTTTTAGGATTTTCCAGTTATATATTTGTTATGGATTCATGGGTTAAACATAAAAGCACACATTTATGAGTGTTATTTTTCTAAATGTAGCAAGTTTGTTTAAAACATGGTGTGATTTGTTGAATATTTCTATGTAAGATTTACAAGGATTTATGTTTTATGTTAGATGAAGCTGCCTATACAGGTCAATTACATACATTAGATTTTTGGTGAAATTGAGTTTTTGTCCTTCCTTTCTTTTACCCTTTGAATCTGTCCATTTCTGAAAGAAGACTATGGAAACTCCTACCTACATATTATTTACCCAATTAGCTTTTTGGTTCTATCCCCTTCTATCCTATATTTTGATGTTTTTTGTTAGGTCACAAACATTAAGGGATGTTAACTTTTTTTCAAAGAAATCATTTATCATTATGTAATGCCTCTTATTATTATTACTTGTTTTCTTTTGAGGGATATTGGTTCTAAAATTAACATATAACTATTTCTTGTGATTAGTGTTAGTAAATCTTTTTCATGGATTTGTTTTTAATCTATATGTCTTTTTATGCTTAAAGAACATTGAATATAGATAACATGAATTGGGTCTTGTTTTATTGAATCATTATAACAATATCTTTTAATTGGTACATGTAGACCACTGTCATTCAAAGTGATTTATTGATATTCATTGATATTTAGACTATTGGCATTCAAAGTTGCTTATATCACTAAATATGAATTTTGATATAAATCAAAGTGATTTATTGATATTGATATTGGACTATCTTCCATTGCTCCTATTTTGTTTGCTTTCTCTTTACTTCATGTCATTTTAGTTAATTTCCCATCACTGAGACATAAAACCTGACACCCACAATTTAAAGGAGGAGGGGCTTATTTTGATCACTGTTTGAAGAGGTTTCAGTCAGTTGAGTCCAAGGTAGGACAGCATGGCAAAGGCGGCTTGCTCAGAGCATGGCAGTCAGAAAGCTGAGAGTGATGAAGCCAAGCAGAGGGAGATAACACTCCTCTTGGGCATACTCCCAGTGATCCACCTCCTCCAATCAAGCTCACCTTCCCATCATTACAGTTATAGGTTCATCAGTGGGCTAATCCACTAATGAGTATTACACTCCCATGATCCAGTCACTTCACAAAAACCCCACCTACAGGCTCACGAGGCTTAGGAGGAACATCTAGTTACAAACCACAGTATTCCATCCCTAGTCTACAAAATATGCATGTACATCTCAATGCAAAATGCATTTATTCAACCTCTAAGAGTTGCCAAAGTCATAACAATTTCATTTTTGTTGAAAAATCCAAGTTCAAAGTCTCCTCTGAGATTTAAGGCAAACCATAGCTTTGAGGCCCTGTAAAAATGAAAAGACAGTGAAACACCTTCAACATACAATTGCACACAATAAATATTCTCATTTCAAAGGAAGAAATAGGGAGATAGAAAAGAATGGGATCAAAGCAATATGAAATACAGCAGGGCAAACATTAAACTTCATAGTTCCACGTTTAAAACCATGAAAAATCCATAGTTTGAGATGTGAACTCCAACAGCTTTGGTGGCCTCATTCATATGGTACTGTTGCTTGTGACCCTCATGCCCTCTCTCTTGGGCCAACTTTGCTCACTCCTTGAGGCTTTCCTCAGACCTTCCACATGCCTGACTTTTTCAACATCCTGTGATCTCCATTGCACTGGCTTCCCCCTCACAGCTTCACAAATTGCCCTGTTAGAGATAAACTACTTTGAATTCTGGGTGGAAGCACACTGACCACACAACTTTTATGTTCTGTTTGCTTTTAAAACTAGCACTATGTGGGTGATGCCAAGGTCTGCTGCCAGATGGAGCAGCGGTCAGGCTTCCTTCTTTTTGGCCGTGGGGATCTCAGAGTCTGGATAGCTAGAGTTCTATAAACCAAATCCTATGGAACAAATTCCTTAGTTGTCTGCCACTTTGGAACAATGGGACTTTCTCGTTTTAGAACAAATTCTTTGCAATTTTGAGCCTATAGTAGAAAGAGCCTTGTTTCCTCAAATTCCCTCAAGGCGTATTTTTTCCCTATGGCCCTGGGTACCTGGCTTCTTTTTAACACTAATCTTTGCAGTAAGCAAGCTGTCATAGTTAACTTTTTCCCTTGCTGAGACAAAGTATCCAACACATATACACAAAAGGAGTGAAGCTTTACTTCAGCTCACAGTTTGAAGAGGTTTCAATCCATAGTCAGCTGACTCCAAGGCAGGGCAGCACAGCAGAGGAGAATTTCAAAGTAGAAATGGGCCACAGCTATTTATGATAAACCAATTAGGAGACTAATCCAGTACCATACACTCTTAACCCACGTTCACAAAACCTAGATCCAACCATCTTCAAAAAACTCCATCTATGTGCACTTGAGTGTTGGGAGAATGGAGCACATCCACATACAACCACAAGTTCTCCTCTGCATCATCTTCACAGTCCTCGCCTTGAGTTTCCTTTCTGGCAAAACTCGAATCTTTTAAATCATTAGACTAGGCTGTTTGTTCTTGATTCTTAACAAAGAGATAGCTAAATATCCCCAGCATGTACCTAAGACACAGTCATATTTTACTCTCTTACGATTTCCTCTATCATAATAATTAATCTGCCACAAACTGGGGATTTAGCTCAGTGGCCTGGCAAGCACAAGGTCATGAGTTCAATCCCCAGTACAAAAAAAAAATTAAAAAAATTAATCTGCCACATTTCATCTTAGTGTCCTGAAAAATCTCTATAAGAATAAATGATTTTTTCTGCTGGCATGTACACACATGGCCTGATGTCCAACTGGAATTTCTCAACTGAAACCTGAGCCTGGTCTTTACTGGCTACATTTCTTTTTCTTTTTTCTTTTCTTTTTTTTTTTTTTTTGTACCGGGGATTGAACTCACGACCTCACACTTGCTAGGCAGGCACTTAAGCCACTGAGCTAAATCCCCAGCACTGGCTGCATTTCTATAAGCATTTCAGTCTTCTGAGCTCTGACCAGACTCTACTATCTAGCTGGGTTTTACTACAACTGTTTCATCAGCTGCCATCTCCAATCCTTTCTGAACTCCTTCCAAAAGCCAATTCCAAAGGTTTCTGAACCACATGGTCAGATAGTGTCACAGAAATGAACTCACTCCAGATACCAAAATCTATCTTATTTTCCTGTCACTGTGACATAGTACCCAACACCCACAACTTAAAGTAGGAGAGGTTCATTTTGACTCACAGTTCACAGAGGTTGTTCCATAGTCAGCTGGCTCCACGGAAGGGCAGTATGCAGAGATGCATGGCAGAGGAGGCTTGTACACAGCATGGAAGTCAAGAAGCAATGAGCCAGATCAAGGGAAGAGGGAAGGAGATAGACCCTTCTAGATCATGACTCCATGAACCACCGCCTCCAAGCCAACTTCACTCCCAACATCACATAGCTACATACTTATCATGGACTAATTTGTTGATGAATCACATGCCTCATAATACAATAACCTCACAAAATCAACACCTACAGGCACTCTTGATCTTTGTTATGGTTTAGATGTAGTGTGTTCTCCAAAAGGCTAATGTATTCAGATACTGGACTTTTATAAAATGATTGAATCATGGGAGTGCTATACCCATCAGTGGATTAATCCACAGAAGAATGCAGAGCTGAATGTGTGGTTAGGTGGTGGGGACTGGTCAGAAGAGGTGTCACTGTGGTTGTGACCTGGAAGGTTGTGTTCTCATCCTGAGATCCTCACATCTCTCTCTGCTTTCTGCTCACCATGGTATGAGTGGCTTTCCTCTGCCAGTCCAATCCATCATGCTATTTCTGCCTTGGAGATGGCCAAGCACGTATTTAATTCATTGAAACTGGGAGCCAAAGTACATCTCTCCTCTTTTAAATTATAGATGTTAATCATTTTATACCAGTGATAGAAAACTGTTTAGTACACCTCCCTGAAAACTCTCTCTCCAAATACATAACAATCTGAGGTGCTTTTGTGGCTTCAACATAGGGACATACAGACACAATTCAGTCCAGAACAGTAGTTAATGCCTACCACTGTTTCCAGAATCCAGGACTATGCTGGATGTAGTTTGACCTCTGGAGACAATAGCTAAACTGTCTTGTGGACTCACCATAGCTTCATGTGCAATCCCAGTGAAAACCCTGGAGGGTCTGCCTTCTACTCACAGTTCTGTACCAGAGCTGGGATAAAGAGCTGTCCCTGGACTCCTGGCCCTCTCTTAGGAACTGCTTAGTGGCCATAGACAGCTGGATCCTATTCTCTTTACTGTAGCCCTTGATGAAATGTGACACCTCAACTGGCCACCCACTTCTCATGCAGTCACATTTCAGATTGTTTTCAGAATATATTTTCTTACACAGAATACATAGAGAGGAACTCATCTGGTTCTGTGGGTGTGACCACGGAAGTGGACATCTCCCTACTCTGTCCTGCTGCTTAACATATATGCTTCAATTCTCTCTCTCATGCTGGGCCAGGATGGACCTCCATCTATGCACAGGTCTCTGGGGAAGTTTAGGTATCTTCCAATAACAAAATAGCCCTCATTATTCTCTTCTGTTTTTGCTATTACTCATTTCCCTTAAATATAAGCAAATATAACAGTTTCTAGGTACCTAACATATATACCTAACTATGTATAATCAGATGCATGTTATACTTCTTTCAGATATTTCTAAGAGTTTTCTCCAGAAATTCATCAATTCTAGTTTCACGTTTTTGTAATCTGACCATAGTTGCATCGAGTGGAAGTTTTATTCATGATTTATTATTTTTGTAATTTATGATTTTATAGGTTTTGTTTTGGGGCATTTTACATAATTTCACTGGAAAGTGGTTTTCTCATCTGTAACATTTAGAAAATAAGGGATTATTTTTTATCTGAATTTATAAAAATTATGTGGAATCCTCAAAGTTCAAAATGAATATAGTAGAGTCATATCCTGTGCAGAATAAATTATATTTTTAGTGCTCCTGCAAAACTGATTTTTGTATATATTTTTATTCTTTCTCTACATTTTTAAAAAAGTAACATTTGATTATTCATTATTTCAATTATAGCATCATCGCTCATTCATTTAACAAGATTCTCAGTTATTTTTTACAGAAAAGCTTTTAGACTCTTGCACAATTTTTTTTTGGTACCAGGAATTGAACTCAGAATCTTGTGCTTGGCAGGCAAAAACTTATGTCACTGAGATATATCACTAGCCCACCTGTACAATTTTGCTTATGAGGTTTAATCACATTAAGTTTTACTCCATGCCTCATTATTTCATTTATATTACCTTGAATTTATTTTCAGGAATGAAAGAAATTCATTTATATGTACACTCTGTTGAAGTTTTATATCCAGTAGAAATATATGCACATGTGCCAAAATATAGATAAGAATATATATCACAGCATTATAATCTAAGACAAAATCTTTATAAACAGTGTAATGGGCATATACACTTTAGAATATTCTGACACTAGCATAGTCTACAGCAATGATAATGAATAACTACTGCCCTATACAATCCACAACACAGGTGATATTCACATAGGAAATGAAAAGACAAAACATATACAATGTGAAATTCCAAGCATATATTCTTCAAATAAGGTAAGATAGAAAATATGACACAAGTATACTACCATGTGAATAACTTGCAAATAATGAAAAAAATGAATCTCAGACATTAGACATGAAGATATTTGTTAATTTGAGAGGAAGAATGAGTAGTGATTGGGAAGGGTTATAGGGACATTTCTGGGAGGCTGGACTTTTCTACCCATGTGTAAGAATACATTTTGGATGGTATGCAGATATGTATGATTTGGTTTGTGTACTACTATGCATATTGCATTTTAATAAAAATGATTTTTTCTATTTGCCTTTAAATTTTATAAAGCAGAATTCCTACAAATTAATAATAGTAATAAACTATACTTAATATAATATCCTACCTGTTGATAGAAATGTGGCAGGTTCTTGGCAGAAACTAGTTTTTCTTCACTGGTAGTACTACAGCTACTTTACCAAAGGCTGAGAAGAGTGTGTACAGATTATCATTTCATAATTGACAGCACATAACAGACTCGGGCTGCTGAGGAAATTCCATTGTATAAATATAGGAAAGTTAATGTTTTCAAAAT
The DNA here is from genome assembly GCA_004027455.1 of Hydrochoerus hydrochaeris. NCBI lineage: Eukaryota > Metazoa > Chordata > Mammalia > Rodentia > Hydrochaeridae > Hydrochoerus > Hydrochoerus hydrochaeris. The sequence goes on along the minus strand of PVLA01004094.1, from coordinate 159,340 downwards.
ATAAATAAAAGAAAATGCAATTTAGCTATAAGTTGGTAAATGCATTGATATTTAAAGATCAGTATATATGTAAGAATAGATTTTTATTTAGTTTAAACTTAAAGCAAATATACATAAACTTCATTATTTTTACATTCAACTGTTTATATTTATTCCAAGAATTCAGAGTTAATAAGTTACTTTTGAGGCTGTACTGCTAGCCATGTTCTAAGTTAAAGACAAAGATCTGATGTTACCCTCATCATTACGGAGATCTCCACATAGAATGTTATAAATAAGCTAGGTAATAATTACAACCCAATTTTCTAGTGTAATAGGGCTTTCTTCACAGTACTAGGGAAATAAAGAAGAGTGGTCTTTACCTAGAAGGAAGGAAATGAACTAGAACACAGTGGAGGGGTTCACTGATTAAAAACTGCCAAAATGTAGTTGGACACAGAACAACACACTCAGAGGCACTTACATGACTCAATTTGTTCAACTAAACGTTAAGTATTTAGTATCTTTCCTTTCATAAAAGATGTAAAGGATGGAGTAGAGCTCATATAATGGATGCTGTCATTTTTTTGAGATAAACTGTGCCAGATCCTTAAATATCGTGACGGTCAGGTTTAATGTACCCATCACAAGGAGTTTCCTATAAAACAAGATCACCACAATCCCAGCCAGTCATTAACAAAACAGCTTAATTCCAATAATATTCTAGATAATGAGACCCATGTAGCTTCCGTAGAAAATGTCTGACTTTGTACTGATCCCATCTGTCCCTAAATCTTTACTGTTCACTGAATGAATATCCTATCTGGAGAGGTCTTTTACTCTGGAAAACATACTTTCCTTTTGTTTTAGTTAAGACCATGTTTTAGGTTTTGGAAATACTGTAGACTGATAGCCTGTAAATATTCCTCGCTTCTTGGAACTTATATTCCAGTAGGAATAGACACTTCCAAACAATACCTAATTTTCACTCTAAATGCAGCAACAATGAAGATGAAAAAAAATATAATCATATCACTATTGCATTTTATTCTTCCGTCTATCATCCACTGGCAAATAATCATTGGACACCTATTCTGAAAATGACCTCTGCCAAAAATTGAGAAGAAAGAATAAGACAAAGTTTGCATGTGTATGCCTGATTGTCCAGAGGTCAGAGGTGTCTGCATGTTTAAGCATTTGGCTTGATTGGAGTTGCTGCCCTTTTGAACAGCTGTTTTTTGAGGATTAGAATCTTTACAGTGAAATAAAGTTTTATTCTCTTTAATTAGCAAACATGGATGTATAATAGAGCTCTGACCATTAATCTTGGAGTGTCGTTTATTTGATTGAGAAATGCCTAGAGGATTAGTAAAGTGAGTTCCTTCATGAATCTGGGTGGGTATTTAAATTAGTCTGTATTTTTCTTTATTTTATGGGGAAAAAAAGTTAAAACTTCATAACAAAATGATAGAATAACAATAATTAATACATTGAGTATTGTTATCTTTAGTAGCACTGGTTTTTTTTTTTTTTTTTTTTTCTTTATCGGTACCGGAGATTGAACTCAGACCACGTGCTTGTAAGGCAGGCCCTTATGCCACTGAGCTAAATCCCCAGCCCGTGAGTATTGTTATCTTTAAAGTAGTTACCCAGAGGACAAGGTATGGTGTTAAATTCTGTTATATTAGCAAAAACATTTCTTTTTAATACACTAAGAGAAATTAGTAGCATAACTACCTTGTATTTTTTTTCCTTTTCCCATACTTCCTTTCCCTTCTCCCCCATCCTAGTTCATTTTTCCTTTAGAACATTTTTCCCCCATTTTATAATATCTATTATACATTTTGAACCTTATTTACACTTTGAGTTTCTCACACCAGGGAAACAACATGATATTTCTACATGTTAGTTTCATTAATTTCACTTGTATGATTTCAAGTTCCATTCATTTACCTATAAAGGTCTCAAGTTTATCGTTCCTTATGGCTGAGTAGTATTCCATTATATAAAACAGACCACATCTTTTTTATCCATTCCTAGGTTGATGGGCATTTGAGTTGTTTTCAAGATTTAGCTATTACCAGTTGTGCTGTTATAAACATGGGTGCATATATATTATTGTGGTACGATATTTAACTACTCTGAGAAGATACCCAGAGGAGAATACCTGGGTCAAATAGGACCTTTAAATGTAGTTTTTTGAGGAATCTCCATACTGATTTCCACAGTTGCACTCTCCCCAACGATAGAGTTCCTTTCCCCCCATAGCCTCTCCATTATTTGCTATGGACTGATTTCTTGGTGATAGCCATTCTTTCCTGAGTGGAATGGAATTTCAATGTCATTTTAATTTCCAGCTCTTAAATGACCAGTGATATTCAGCATTTCTTCATAGATTTATTTTCCATTTGCATTTTTTCATCTGATAATTATTTATTCATCTTACATACTCATTTAAGTATTAGGATTTGAAACTGGAACCTAATTTTTTGAAATTCTTTATATGTTCTAGATACAAGTCCTTTGAGGGACCAATGGCTAAATTTTTTCCCACTTTGTAAGTTGCCTTTTCATTCTGTTGGTGATTTCTTTTGATGTGCAAACCTTTTAATAAGATGAAATCATAGTTGTTGATCCTTTGAAGTATTTCCTATGCTATCTGGGTTTTGTTCATGAACACTCTGCCTATATTTATGTCTTCAAGATTTTTACCTACTTTCTGATCCAGTAGATTTAGTGTTTCTTTTTTAAGATTTAAATTTTTGATCCATTTTGATTTTATTTTAGGGCCTGGTAATAGGCAAGGTCTAGGTTTAGTCGTTGGGATGCAGAAGGCCAGTTTTTCCAGCACCATTTATTAAAAAGGCTGTTTTTCTTCCAGTGAACATATTTGGCCTCTTTGTCAAAGATAAGGGGCTTGAGTGTGTTTGGAGTTGTTTCTGCATCTTTGAATCTGTTCCCCTCATCTTCAGGATTGTGTTGCTGTTTCTGCTGCTGCTGCTGCTGCTGCTGTTTTGGCCAGCACATGCTGATTTTATCATAGTAGCTTTGTAGTCAGAGATTGTGAGCCTCCTCATTTGCCTTTGTTGCCTAGGATTCTCTCTGCTATTTTAGGTCTCTTGTTTCCAAGATATTTTCAGGAATAGTTTCTCTAGTTCTGTGAGTCATGTTAATGGTGTTTTAATCAGGACTGTATTGAATCTGTGTAACAAGTTTGGGAGTATGGCCATTTTCACTATGTTGAGTGTTCTTGTCCATGAGCAAGGAATATATTTCAATTTTCTGATATCCTCTTCAATCTCCTTTTTCAGAATACTTTTATTTTCAACATACAGATCTTTTACTTGCTTTGTTAGATTGATTCCTAAGTATTTTATTTTGGGGGGATGCTATTGTGATGGGTGTTGTTTCCTTGATTTCTCTATTAGTGCATTTGTTGATTGTGTACAGGAATGCTATTGAGTTTTGAGTATTTTGTATTCAGCTATATTAGCAAATTTGGCTATGAAATATACAAGTCTTTTGGTGGAGTTCTTGGGGGATTCATATGTCGAGTATTTTTTTTCCTACTGGGAATTGAACTCAGTACCTTGCACTTGTTAGGCAGGTGCTGTGCTGCTGAGCTACATCCCCAGCCTCTGTAGATTTTCATATCACCCACAAATAACAATAATTTTTCCTTTCGAATTCTATTACTTTTATTTCTTCTCTCATTGCTCAGGTTAATGTTTGTTGAACTATATTAAGTTGGACTGGTGATAATGAACATCCTTACTTTATTCCTGATTTTTTGAGTGAAAGCTTTCAGTTTTTGGTGATTTATCTGTTGTCATAGAAGGTTTTATGAAATTGAGATAAAGATCCTATATTCCAGTTTTCTGTAGGGTAACTTTCTTTTATTGTGAATGAGTGTTGGACTTTCTTCAATGATTTTTCTGCATCAATTGAGATAATCATGTGTTTTTTCCTTTGTACCTGTTAATATGGTGTATTGCATTTATTGATTTGCATATGTTCAACCATCCCTTCATCTCTGAAATGAATGCTACTTGGTCATGATGTATAACCTTCTTGATGATTTGTTACATTCTGTTTGTCTGTAACTTATTGAGGATTTCTGCATCTCTTTTCATTAGGAAGATTGGCCTATAGTTCTCTTTTTCAGTTGGATCCTCTATTGTTTTTGGTATCAGGATAATACTGACTTCCAGGAATGATTTTGGAAGTATTGCTTCTATTTTAATTTCATTAAAGAGTTAATATTAGTGAAATTAGTTCTTCTAAACTTCTGGTAGGATTCAAGAGCAAATCCATCAGGAAATGAGATTTTCTTTGTTGGTAAGTTTTTAATTACATTTTCAATTTCATTGACTGATATCAGGTTATTTAGAATTTTTGTATCTTCTTGATTCAGGTTTGACAATTCATATATGTCAAGGAATCTGTCCATTTTTTCTGTATTTTCCAACTTATTAGAGTACAGGTTTTCAAAGTAGGTATTGTGATCATCTGGATTTCTGTAGCTTCCATTATGAATTCCTCCTTTTCATTTCTAATTGCTTGAATTAGAGTGTTTTCTGTACTTTTATTATGAGGTTGGCTAAGGATTTGTAAATTATTTTTAATCTTTCAAAGAATCAACTCTTTGATTCATTGATTTTTTGTGTTGTTTTCTTGGTCACAATTGCATTAATTTATCTTTATAATTTCCTATCTCATATGAGCTTTCTGTTTGACTTGTTCTTCTTTCTCTAGGAGTTTGAGGTTCAACATTGTTTTGTTTATTTGAGCTCTTTCTGTTTTTCTGATGTGAGAATTCATTGCTGTAAATAGGACTTCTGTCATTATGTCCCATAATTCTCCTTTGTTGTATCAGCACTATCATTTAATGCTGTTTAATTTCTTCTTTAATTTCCTCTGTGTCCCATTGGTTGTTCAGGAGAGTATTGTTTAATTTTCATGTGTTTATGTAGTTTTTGTGATTTCTTTTGCTGTTGATTTCTAGTTTGATTGTACTACGGTCAGATAACATACATGGGGTTATTTCAATTCCTGTGTATTTACTTAAGAATTTTTTATAGGCTAGTGTCTAATCACTAGCCTATAAATGTGTGTATTCACTAGCCTATAAAATGATTATGCACTGGTGTATAATCATTTTGGAAAATGTCCCACTTGCAACTGTTAAGAATGTGTACTCTGATGTTATGGAGTAGAACACTCTGTAGCTATCTATTAAGTCCATTTGTTCATAAGTTTGGTTTAATTCTGATATTTCCTTGTTGATTTTTTGTCTAGTTAATCTATTTATTTGTGAGAGTGGGGTATTAAGATCCCCCATTACAAGTGTATTAGTGCATATTTGATTTTTCATGTCTATTTATATTTATTTTATGTAGTTGGATGCACTGATATTTGATGCATATATATTGATGATTCTTACCTCCTCTTCTTGGAGTTTTCCCTTAACAATTATGTAGCAACCTTTGTCTCTTTTGTTCATTCTTAGCTTGAAGTTCACAGTGTCCCTAAATAGAATAGCTACTCTTGCTTTTTTCTAGGTCCTGTGCCATGGAGTATTGTTTTCCATCTTTTGACTTTCAGGCTATGAATTGCTTTATGAGCTAAATGTGTTTATTTAATCAGCATATTTCTGAATCTTGTACTTGATCCATTCTTTCAGTCTGATTCTTTTGATTGGTGATTTGAGATCATTTACATTGATGGTTACAACTAATATGTAGTGTTGTATCTTTTTCATGTTATTTTTCTGTTATTAGTTCCCTGTCTTTCTACTTGTTTAATGACTGGCCCTAACCTGATGAGTTCTTTCTATTGGCATTCTTGTGCTTGTGGTCTTTATTCTATATAATATATCTTTCAGAGCATTCTGAAAAGCTGGTTTGGAGGTTATAAATATCTTTAGTTTTTCTTTGTCATGAAAGTATCTTACTTCATTGATTTTGAAAGTTAGTTTCACAGGGTTGAAGTTCATTTTCTTTTAGAGCTTGAAATGCCTCACTCCAAGCTCTCCTTGATTTTAGGTTTCTTTTGAGAAATTCACTGTGATTCTGATGAATTTTCTTTATAGATGATTTATTTCTTTGCTCTGCTTTTAATATTATGCTCTTGTGCTGAATTTCTGGAATGTGAATTATTATGTAACTTCATATAGATTTATTTTGGTCATGGCTATTTGGAGTTCTATATGCTTCATTTATTTGTATGTCTAATTCTTTATTAATGTTTGGGAAGTGTTCTGCCATTATTTCTGTGAAGAATTTTTTCAAGACTTTTTGTCTGTGTCCAGCTTTGCTCACTGATTTCAATTAGTCTTATATTGTTCTCTGCTTCATCTTGTAGCTTAGATTGATTTTTAATGGTCTTTTGCTATTTTTACAGTATCTTTCTTGTCATGGTTGCTAGTTACAATCCTGTCTTCTGTATCTGATATTCTGTCCTCACTTTCACTCAGTCTGTTGCATATATTTTCAGTGGAGTTTTTAAATTCTTGGATTTCCATTTGGATCTCTTTCATGAATTTCATTTCTTTCCTGTGTTGGACATTCCTGATTTCCACTTTTTTCCTGAGCTCCTCTAGTATTTTTTTAATCTTTGCCTGCTTAAATGTTTTTCACTTTCATATCCTTTCATATCTTAGAGATTATTTTTTCTATAGCCTTTTTCATTTGTTTTTTCCACTTCTATTGCTGTCTTTTCAGAAAGTACCAGTGGTTAGCTTCTGATTTCTTGTATCTTATTTTGCTCTGGACTTGTTCTAAGTGGGCTAGGGGTCTGGAATTACATTTTGCTTCTGTGTCATGTCATTTTCTGTTTTCTCTTTTTTATTTACATTTTGTGTTAATGCTCGTTGATTTCTTATGTTAGATAGTGTTATTCCTAATAGTGAAGCTTTTCCAAGAAATGTCTGTTTTTCAGGGATGTCTTCTAGGGTTGTGTCACTTTCTGCTTTCTCTTTTTTATTTATTTTCTGTGTTAATGCTTGTTTATTTCTTACATTAGATAGTGTTATTCCTAATATTGAAGCTTTCCTGGGAAATGTCTGTTCCTCAGGGATGTTTTCTAGATACAAGTGGTTCTTGGTCTATCTAAAGAACCTACCTCCCCAATGTCTTGGGGATGAGAAGTATTATCTATTTGTTTCAGCACTCACTCTTAACATATTGGATTAGGGTGATGGCAGTAACCCCAAATAATCATAGTATTTTTATACAAGGGGAAAAACTGGTTATAAGAGATATGATATCCTAACTAAATTAATACAGTCAACAATAACAGTGGTCTCAAATACATCCTGACTACTAACAAACTGTGGTAACTATTAACCTGATACCTTTAACCACAGATGCAATCCTATAATTATTTAACAGAATTCAGCATATATCAGGAACTTCTATGCAGTGATTTTCCTCTTAGTGGAGTGATTTTACCCTTTTGTAGGGTCAGAGATTAAGGGGAATAGGGGGCAAGATAGAGAGATAAATGTGGCCCAATACGGTAATGGAAAGGCTGAAGAGCAATGGATGATCACACAAGTTGTGAGAAACTGGAAGATACAAAGAGGCTAAGAATGGAAGAGAAGGCAGAGAAGTTTTGAAGTGAATCAGGAAGAGAAGAAGCAATGTTGATTCACATGAAATTGTCATAAAATCAAGCAAGATAGTTGATGAAAGAAAATGAGTAGATTGAAACAAATAGGAAGGTAATAAATCTTAGTCATGAAACGAGAAAAGAAAAACAGCAAAAAGAGAAAAAAAAACCATAAAAAATAAAACAAGATCAAACTAAAATAACCAAACAAACAATAAGACCTCAGACACAAAGAGGAAAACCAATCAAATAAACATAGAAAAATAAATGTAGTGAAATTCTTCTGATTCTCATAGTTCTGTAGTAGGCCCAAGTCAGATCCCAGAAATGTGTACTCCAGCCAAGTTTGCAGTGGGATTTGTGCTGTGTATAGGGCTGAACTTGGCCTCTGGATGTGAAGTTGGGTTTGATGTTCTGTTGCTTGGGTTTTCCTGAACCCTTTTGTATTTAAAAAAAAAAGAAGAAGAAGGAAGGAAGGAAGGAAGGAAGGAAGGAAGGAAGGAAGGAAGGAAGAAAAGAAAAGAAATTGTGGCTCCACCCACCCACTTTTGTCTTTTGTGTGTGAATGCCAAAGGACAGAGCTCACTCCCCTAACTTACCAACTGCTGGTGCATTTCCCTGCAGCAGGCTTGGTGGGTTACTGGGGCTCCATACTTGAGCTGGTCCGGGCCACATGCCTTATTCTATATTTTGAAGCATTGTTAGAACACTTTCACCCCTGAGAAGATGTAAAATAATTTTCTACTTTCCTTGTATATTTCAAAATTTCATTTTGTTTCCTTGTATATTTTAAATTTAAAATATTTGTTACATTTGTAATTCACTGTGATAGTCAGTACATAAAAGTGGATCCATCTTTAAGTTTTTGCACATCATATCCTGTGTTCTCATAGTTGTCCTTGATCAAATAATCCATCTTATTACTCCCTTGAGATAACTTTTTAAATATATTAAATTTCCACACAAGTTTGGGTTTATTTTTTAACTTCCTTGTCTATTTATCAATACATTTAGCTAAATACAATATTACCTATGAGTAATACATAGTGATAATCTTGTGCTTTCATTTTTAATGTCTATTGACTGGTTACTACATTTCTTTTCCAAAACTTTATTGGGAAAATGTGTAGATTTTCCCAAGTTATATATGAAACACTTTATCTAAACCTGCCCTAGTATCATAGAATCAGAGAAAAACTATTGGTATTTTTATGTGCATCATGATGTATTTTAAAGCAATTTAGAGTTGATATTTTGTACTTCATTCATCATAGTTCAAGTCTTCCTCTGCGCAATTTAAATGGATTTTGTAATTTTCTTTGTACAGACATTAGACATTTTTAGTTAGGTTTTTATCATTAGAGTGCAATGTTAGTTTTGCTAGTGTCCCTTTAAACCACTTAGATTTAGTCTTCTGACTGAAGTCACAGGGATGTCTTTTAGTATCTCTGTGCCTTGTCACAAATTCATTCTTCAGATGTTACCGGGTTTGTCCATTGCAAAAATATGCTCTCTGAGATTAAATTTAACGCGTACATCTCATACCTTTGACTTGCTTTAGGCTTAGCATGTTGACGTGTTCAGAGGCCGTGCTCTGTTAGCAGCCCTTCAACTGTCACCCAGATCAATGCCTTCACCTTTCCCTAGCACAAAAAAGTGGGAAGCAAATGCTTATGCATGTTGCTGTTATAACCAGGCACTGGTTTTCCTCACAGAAGGTAAAAGCACATCATGGAAGATTTTTTCACTCTTGTGTTTTATATTGGTTCTCTGTTGTTGCTATTGGTCGTGATGGTAGTAGCAGTTTATTTTCAGAAAGTCTGTTGATAACTATTCTCCTATTCTGGCCCTGAATTTAAGACCCCTTCAATTAGTCCATAGACTTCCAGCATCACCATTAGTCCATCAACCCCCGGTCCTGTTTCAATGTACAGCCATCCTTCTCACCCACCTGTTTTGGTACGATCTTTTTTAGAAGTATTTGACTGACTCTCTTCCACTGTCAATGCTTAAATGTGGATTTCAGTATCCCTCTTTGACTTTGCTGAAATACAGTCTCCTCTTACTGCAGCTTTCTTCCTTGGTGGTACCATCTAAGGTCAACTTGAGGCAGATACTCACTGCTAACCTGTGGCCATATTCCAACAGGGTTTATCAGAAGCTGGTGGTTAGATCACCAAGTAATTTTTATAAATGGAAGAAAAGAGTGCTTCTGTGAGGATCAGAAGGGTCTGGGAATCTTGGTAAATGCATAGAAAACCCAAAGGGATTTGTTCTTTGGCTTTTAATAATCCTCTGTTTTACAGGCAGGCGAGGGATCCCAAATACTCACAAAAGTTTCTACAGCCTTAGCTTGTACCGGATGTGAGGCCAAGCAGCTCACTTTTTTATGTGGACCCTCAGAGTTTCTAATTTCTTTTATTTTGATGTCTCAATGAAACTGTGACAGAATTAGTTCCATTTTACTATCAAAAGAATGACAATACTACTTTTCAGAAACACGGAAAAAACATATGGATGTCATTGAGATAAAGAATTTCTCAATTTAGAATATGTTCTACAAATGTATTGATTTTTCTAGAAAGAATATACTCCAGGGCTGGCGATTTAGCTCAGCGGTATAAATGCCTGCATGGCAAATGTGAGCTCGTGAATTTGATCCCAGGTGTAATAAATAAATAAATAAGCTCCAGATATGTTTGCTCATTGAGGAATCACTAAAATTTGACCTAAAAAATTAAAAGCACAGGTGACTCTAATAAGATGAATTTCTACTCTTTCTGTTATGTCTACTTACATGTTACTGCTTTGCCATTTTTCCATTATAGCAGTTTGCCAGTCTCTTTCACATTTTACCTTTCATTTTTTGTTTTTATTTCTAGACTATTTGGATCTATTTCTCCAGCCTACTAGGAATATATCAGAGGTGATTTTTCTCTACAGTTGTTATCTTTTTCCAAGAGATGAAATTATTGTTCAGAACAATGAAGTTAAAAACTACTGTTAAGTGTCATGTTGACTATAGAATTCTTCACACTTTATTATTTGGTATTATAAAAATGGCTGTGAATCCCACCTTTTTCTTTTTCAATATTTTTTATCCATAGTACTACTGAATAGACTGCTTTCTTCTTATCTTCCTTTCAGAGACCCTTTAATCACCCTGAAGGACTGAGTCAGGTATAGGTTAAAAAATATGCTTATCAACAGAGAGCTGAGCCAAAATTATCAACATCAAGTGATCTGTAAATTACCAATAAATGTTTATTTTTTCCATAATAGATGTAGAATACCTTGTTTGCATATTTTATTCAGAGAAGGTGTCATATATGCACTATGTATCTGTTAGCATTTAGGATAAAGGCATCAAAATACACCAGTATCTTTTCATTTCTTTTTATATTTTTGTTCTCTTATGACTGACAAGGTCATATCTTTTAGAGAACTAGTACTATATTAGAGAAACTGAGTGTTTGAAGAAACCCTAAATCTTACATAAAGTTCTGTTGAACCTGAGAAATTACTCCAGTATGTTACAGTACAATAAATCTACATATTCTGACACATTGTCGCCAGCTATTTGCTTGAATAACTCAGGTAAGGAGCAGTGGCTTTTTATAGCAGAGCCCTTTGGGGATAATTTTAAATCTATCAAGTCCTTTTTTCTAATATGTGCCTCCCTGTAACATACCCATTTTTGCTGGGAAACTAAAGCTTACCTGTACTTATAGAATTTGAAAGTTGACTTTTTTATTTCAAGTGAAGGACCAGATGCTTGGAGTAAATTTAAAAAATTTTAAAATGAATATCAATTGTGATAACTTCTTAGATCATTGAACATAATTATCAATTAATGGTCAATATAAATGTGGTCTCAGGTAAAAAATTTTTTAGAAAGTGCAAAAATCTAAGCACACATTAAATGAGTATTGAAATTGCTACACATATTTTTATTTTCTGGAGTTCTGTTGAGTCATATGACTTTAAAGTATACACATTTTGGCAATTTAAAATCTTAAAATTTTAAAGAGCTATTAGTTTTTACTAAAAGTATCAGATGTCTTGAATAAGATGAAACTTTTCAGATAATTTCTTTTCCACAGTTAGTAAACTTGAGTTTCTCTAGATAGAATGATACAACTATTTAAAACCTAACACTTTTTTTATATATTGCTAATGGTTTTTTACATTATGAATCACAGAAAGTAATAGTTCTGTGTTCTATGGTTGTCATAGAAGTTATAGTTCTATATCCTGTCACTTTCAGATATCACAGCAAAAAGAGATATTGATACTTACCTGGCAGAGCAGATAACATGGTCATGAAGGTGGTTTTCCCAGGGCAAGGCTTAATCATTGCACTCCAGATGTGTTGACCCCTGCGATTTCCCCAAATGTGGGAAACTCGACTGCATAATTTATGGTAGTAGGGGACTGTGCTTTCCCCTGGTTAAAAGAAAAAAAGATATTGAAAAACCAGCAAACAAGACAGAATGACAAAAATGATGGAGTATTTGGAAATTGTTTTGCAGAAAGCACTATCAAAGTAAATGGCAAACTATGTGGACCCTGAATAACTATATTCATAGTATGAAATGGTTGTCACCAGAAGTCAAAGTGCGATTTTTGTTACTCTCAAGGGCAGAAGAGAAAGAGTTTTGGAGTGTCAATGGACAAAACATTTCAGTTTGCAACAGCAGCAGTCCTCTTTAGAGAATCAACTTTATCTGAAAAAGACCAGTTTACTTAAAATAAGAGCATCATTCTAAGAATAATTGAATTTTTGGTGATTATAAAAGAATTTTCTTTACTTTGTGTAGTCTTTAAAATGAGAGAGGTAGGGACTATATTTGCTGGAGATCTAGTGATTCCATAGAAAATAGAAATCATGTAAATAAATCAAACTGTGCAATATAAGAAACAGCAAATATCCTGAAATAAAGTCTAATTTATGCACAGTTTTTAGAATAAGACTAATGTTTACAGAGGAATGACTTATTTTGAAATCTATTGTAATGATATTTCTTTAGATCACCATGGAACAACAGAGTTAAAAATTACTCAAGACATGAAACAAAATAATACAAAATATGAAAAATGATGATTTTAAAGGAGTTAGTCACCATGATATGAAAAATGGTGATCTTCTGAGTAAAAAAACAAAATTAAGTGAGCTCTCCGATTACCCAACATCTCCTCGAGGGAGTTTGTAAACATATGTAGCACATTGGTGGGCAACTGAAGTAGACACTGTGTGATCTCCTTGAGGAGACAATAGTGAGGCCAAACAGTAACTGGGGAGAATGACCCATGAAGTAAACACTGGAAACAGAAAGGTCATGTTCAAGTTTTAAGGTGAAGACTTCAAGAAAGAGGAAAAAGCCACATGAAAGAATTAGAATAAAATTTATTAATATTGACATAGGGCTCTGAGTAATGCCCGTTCATAACAGCCAGAAAAAAAATTGTAGTTCAAGGGACATTGGGTAGAGTATTGAAGTTTCTGCCATAGTACTGGGGAAAAGAATGATTCTTGGGTAACATACTACTGTTGGTTGTATCTGGCAAGATTTAGCAGCAAGGTCAAGGAAATCAAACTGTTTCTCAGCAATTACCTGTATTATGAAATTCAAAGGTGTTATGCCAGGTATATAGCTCAGTGGCACAATGTCTGCCTGGTGAGCCCAAGGTCATGAGTTTGATTCCTGGGTATGAAAACAAGAACAACAAAAAGACATTTGTAGAAATGCCAAATTATGCAGAAAAGAATTAAAAGGAAATTCAAATTTCCTGGCATCAAATCAAAAGTTAGTGGCCAGGAAAATAAGAAAATTCAATCCTAATGTGATGAATCAATCAAAATCAACCTAGAATGACACAGATAACTAGCACAGAATATCACATCAATAATTATAACTATTATCTGTCAGTTTAAATAGCTGAAAGAAAAAAATACTATAACTAGATGTATAGAATATACAAAAGACCAACAGGAATTCTTCAATTAAAAACTAACAAGATATTGAAGAAAATGTTAGTGAACTTTAATACAAAGTAATAGGAAACACAAAACACTGCTTCTTTTTTACTAAAGAGTAAAAAACAGTCAACATGATGTTAGTGACAACTTCCAGAAACCTTCATTTATGTAATTAAATACATGTAAAAACAAAGGGAGGACAAAAATGTTTTTAAATTATAATTAATTTACTTCAAATGTGAAGAAAGCTCATAGATCTCAGAACGTAAAGCATGGAAAATCTGAAGATAATGTGTAACAACACATTCGGACTAACAGTGTCAGAGGTCTGCCCTCTCTGCATTCTCTACAGTATCTTTTCATCTTTTTGATAATAAGAATTATGACTGGGATGAGTTGATACCACATTGTGGCTTTGACTTGCATTTTTATCATGCTTGGTGACATTGAATATTTTTCTTATAGTTCACCTTTTTTATGTATTTTTTCAACAAGCTTCTGTTTAGCTCTTTAGCTCATTTTAAATTGGATTATTGTTATTATTTATATTCTGTTCACTGAGTTCCTTATATTCTGAATATCTATCTGTCTTAAGTTGAATAGTTAGCAAACATATCATTCCACTCTGGAGATATCTTCACTCTATGAATTATTTTATTTCTACATATTTTGAATTTATTCAAAGTATTTAAGGTGTATTATTAGGTTGCTTGAGACTTTTCTGTTTTTATGTGCACAATTTATTTATATAAACCTACTTCAGGGTGTATTTTTCTGTTTCAAATATTTTGCTACATGGTGAATTTAAAATTATTTTAATTTCTTTAATTACCTATTGGTCATGTAGAAGCGTGTTGTTTAATTTGGAAGTATTTGCATACTTTTCATTTTTCTTGTTGCTGATTTGTAGTTTTATCCTACTGTGGTTGATTTCAGTTTTGAAAAATTTCTCAAGATACGACTTCTGCTCTTACATAGTGCCATTGGAAGACTGTGTGTTCTGCTATGGTGCTGCATATAATTTAAATATCTGTGAGGTCCATTTTCTCAATAAATCGTTTAACTCTGATTTTTGTTTTTAATTTTCTGCTTGAATGACCTATCCATTAAAAAAACTGAGATGTTGATGTTCCCAGTTATCATTATCTTATAGTTCATCTCTTCCTATAAATCTTTCTAATCACATCTGTTTTATTAGAGTGGTTCTGTATCGGATACATATGTAATTACAATTGTACTATTATCTTGCTGAATTTAATGTTTTATGAGTAGAGAGTGACTATTTTCTCTCTTTTCATAGATTTTCAAGTCTATATTTTCTAGTACAAGTAATGCTTTGGTTTGCATTTGAATAGCATATGTTCCCAGTGCTTCATTTACTTGTACTCTATGTGTGTCAGTGTAAGAGGTTTCTTGTAGACAGCATGTAATTGGGTTTTACTATTTAATCCACTCAACTAGGCTGTATATTTTCACTGGAGAATTTAATCCATATATATTCTAGGTTATTACTGATAAGTTGGAACTTCCTCCTTCCTATCATTTTGTCAATCATATTGTAATTGTTTCGTTTATTTTCTTTTCAACTACTTCATTGTGATTATTACTTTATCATTTTTCAATTTGGTAGTTTTCTATTAGGCTAAGGTTTGCATCTGTTTTCTTTCACGTGTATGATATTCTAGTGAGTTTTTGTATATTCATGCTTTCATAAAGGAAGTATTATCCCTTTTTGTCTAGTGTAAACCTCTCTTAAATTTGTTTAGAGTGCTGGCCTGATCTAGTGATGAATTTCCTCTGCTTATCTTCATCTGGACATTTACACCTCCGATTTTAGACTCTATAGTTTCTGCTGAGAGATCTACTGTGAGTGTAGGCTATATTTCCTTATATATGACTTGATATTTCTCCCTTCTGCTAAGATTATTTCCTTTGTCTTGTACTTTTGACACTTCGCCTGTATTATAATGTGGTGATTGTTTTGGTTGAATCGACTTGAAATTCATTGAGCTCATATTGGATGTCAATATATCTTTGGAGATCTGGGAAGTTTTTAGCTATTATTTCATGGAATAGGTTTTTAAATACCTTTCCCATTTTCTCCACCTTGTGTAATTTCCATAACATGACATTTTGTTCACTTTAGGATGCCTCATAAGTTTCATAGGCTATCTTTATTTTATTTATTTGTTTTGAGTTAATTCAAGAGACCCTCAAGTTCAGAAATGTGTTCTTGTGTGTCATAGAAACTTTCTATTGTCTTTAGCTCATTGCATTTGTTCATGAAGTTTTTAGCTTCTTGATTCCTGATTGCTGTCTCTGGTGAGTTTTGCATTCGTATCCATGATTGTCTTGTTTTATCGCCTGCTTGTGCTCTTTTGCGCTTCATTGTGTTTTCTTACTATACTGGCTTTCCAGGAATTTGATTGTTTCATTTGAAAATAGGATCTATGTTTCAGTCTCTCTTCATTGCTGAAATGAAATAGATCCAATTCCTACAAGTTAAAGTAGGAAAGATTAATTTGAGCTCACAGTTTGTAGAAATTTCAGTCTGGTCAGTAGACTTCAATGTAGGGTAGCATGGCAGATGGGCAGTGCAAAGACAAAACAGTTCACGGCAAAGAAGGCAGGAATCAACCAGAAAACAGCAAGCTTATCTTCTTTCTGTTGCTGTCTTTTCCATTCAGTCTATAAACCTATTGATTAGTACCATCCACTCCCAGGATTGGGTTTCATTATTCACGCCCAGATTTATGTTAAATCAATTTACTTACCACACACCTTAATTCCAGTATTATGATTCAGCCCCTTCCCAGAGGCCCATCTATGGGTCCATGGAGCTTTGACAGGATATCTAGACAAGCCATATCATTCTATATCTGAAGAATGATCATTCTCTTTTGTAGGTGACATATTTTGTTTTATATTTCTTATTTCCTTAAATTGATATCTTTGCATCTCTTTTTCAATTTTATGGAGTAGTTCATGTAGGAAAATATTCTGTTTAGATGGGATATAGGATTTCAGTTAGGTTGGTACTTTGGCTTTGTTATAAGGGAACTCAAAGTACAGTCCATATGGTTTTTAAAAAAATTTTCTATGTTAACACTCTCTGTGAGGGCCATAATTCATTATAGTGCATTGTTGCATGAAGCTAGCTGTATGATTTTACAGTGTGTATAGACTTCAAAATGCACATGTCCTCAAGCTACCCAGGGTGAAGTACCAATGGTACTAGGGTCTGTGACAGCAGCTGCCACGTCGTGGTGATAAAGATGTGAGCCAGATTCTCCTCTGATCCCTCATAATAAGCGCAAGTGGCATTAAGCATTGTGGTTCCAGCAGCCATGGTTCCCAAGATGAAGATTTAAGGAATAAATTCTGGAATTTAACTCAGTGATTCAAGCACTTGCCTGGTAAATGCAAGGTCAAGAGTTTGATCCCTGGTACACCTCCCCAAAAAATTCCCCCGATACTCTCAGGAATAGTACATGGAGCTTTAGCACCAACAACCACAATTATGGTGCCATAGGATAGGATATGACCTTCCCTTGGCCCTCAGGAAAAAGCTTGATTGATAATTTTTGAACATCTTCCTGTAGCTATAAATCTATGTGCAGGAAAGAGGCCTTCCCTTATTCTCACTGAATGAACGTGGGGTAATTGGGATTAGAATCAGCAGTGGAATTGGATATAACAAGCACTTTCCTAGCTTCTGATGCACAGGTATAGATAAATCCAGGACACTTTGAAAGTAGCTACATTGAAGGTTTTGGGCTGGGCAGGACAACTTCTTTAGTTTCTGTGTATCAGGTGTAGATAAGCCATAGGCCTGTAGCTAGGGCAGTCCAGAGTTCTGATGCTGCAGGGTTCTGTGGAAGATGGCTTCCACTCTGTGAGGTACATACCTGCCCAGGACTTTGGAAATCCCAGAGACTGGTCACGTTGCCTCGTAAGGCAAAATTTTATCTAGTTATGGTTGTTGTAGTGCCTTTGGTTCTGGCTATTGTGGAAGACTTTGTCATATTGTTCTTTGGATCAGAGCAATCTCTCTTAGATGATCCAGTTTCCCAAGCTAGATTGAAAATCTCTGGGCCTGGAATTATGCAGTTAGGACTGAATCATAAACACTTTTCCCCCTTACCTGTTCTTAGCAGTACAATATTCCTCCTGGCCAGCAAGCTATGATTGATGTTGCAGTTTTCCTTGTTCTTTTCCATAGTTTGCCTTTCCAAATCTCTAACTTTTCATGCTATTTAGGTTTTCATCAGTTCCTTGCTAATTTCTATTGTTTTCCTACAATTACTTTCCTGGAAAAATAATGTCTCTTTTATGGCCCTAGTTTTTCTCTGCAGCAGAATTATGTACAGTGAATCTATAATTGAGCCATCTGGGCTGATGATATTTATTAATCATCATCTTTAAAAGCAGATTTTCCTATTTTATAAAAATATCAACTATCAAGAGACAGTCTAATCTGGCTTCTGATGAAATAGAAACATAAAGTTAAAATCTAATCCTATAAATTAGCATTTATTCTGTTTGCTCAAATCTGAAACAGTACACAAGGACCCATCTGATATCCTCCCCTGTCCATATAGAGTAACTCTGGCGAAGGCCACGTGTCAAATGGCCAAATTATCATACAAATGGATGGTATAATACTTGATATAATTAATTCTTTTTAAGAGTCTGAAAACTCAATGTTGTGAAATATTATTCTAAAATTTTATCTCCATGTTATGATCAATGTAGTCCTGGTAACCATTTTTTTTTTCTGATATTGAGGATCAGACTCACGACCTTGTGCTTGTTAGGCAGGAGCTATGATATTGAGCTATATACCCCGCCTGTATTTATCTTATAGTTAACTCTGTTAGGAATGTTTGTCTCCAGTGTTAGCAGAGCAGGGAAAGCAAAGAGTAGAGGACAGTCTAACTCATAGCACACTGATTATAATTATCCTCATCCCCTAATTAACTGACAGGAAAGGGACAGAAGTACGTGAGCTATTTTTTGACCAGAAACTATTTCTACCACATACTCTAATTATAGACATTAATCACAGAAACATTTTCTTATATGAAATAAAGATCAGTAAATGTAAAATCAATAAAATTTTTATTTTCCTTCATAACTCACAAATTATGTTATTTACAAGGAATAAAACTTTTGAGCACATTTAGACATCACATTTTAAATAGAATCCAAAAAAATATGAATTTTTTCATTCACACATTTCCTTGGTTTATGGACTAGAAGATATTCAACAGGATGAAAGACAATTTACATTTTAATATAGCAAATTGTAGAAGCAAATATAGAAACTGCAATTCTTTACTGAAGTAGATGGAAAATATTATATACTTACCCTCAAGAAATAATTGTCAGTTTTTTAGGACTACTTAACTATGGGCCTTATTCTAAATTTATTTTATGTAATTCTAAAGTTCTATACTTTTAATTTGACTTTTAATATTGAATATCACTCAAATTTATTTTTAGCATTGATGGTTACTTATTTGTTCACATCTAACATAGCATCTCAGAGCTGTATCAAGCTCATTGTAAACATGTTCATGAAACGAATGTTTTTTTCTTTCTCATTAAGTTTATTCATTTATTTTCATCTTATCAAGTTTCCCCAAACATACCAATCCTCATTGTGAAGAAGCCTAACAATTAAATGTAATAAAATAACATTCCTTTTGTGATACCATTGATATTCCTTTTATATCAGTTTTGAAATGAGGTCAGTGCTCTAAAATCTAGGCCAAATGTAGGAGATGGAGTTTAGAATCTCAATGGATGATTTAAAACATGCTGTAGGACAAGAAAACAAGAGGCGGAGAACATAAAATATATAAAATATGAAAAAAAATTCATATGCTGAATGTTTAAATTTATAAACAATTTATGAGAACAGAGACAGTGTTAATAATTCCCCTCCACATGCTCCCCTTTGCTGTAAACATGCTGACCTCTCCTTCTTGCCACCTTCTGAAGCAGTTCTGGAAGTCCTCTCTTTGTGTGTCTTTAGCTGTGCTGTTGTGGCTGCCTTGATTTTCTGAACTAAGGCAAAGCAGTTACTTTTCATGGTCACTTTACTTTGGGGGAAGAGTCAGAAGGTGCACAATGCCAGACCCTGTGAATAAGGTACATGAAAAGACACTCATGTAAGTCTCAGCCTGGCCTGATTCTCCCAGCCCACCCTGCTTGCCAGCAAACACTACTGTACAGAGAGCTCAGCTCAGCTCTGAGCCTGTCATCAGCAAACACGGGAAAGGAGGTAAGTTAGAACAAGGAAGTTGGCAGGTCCTGGGGACATCTGGAGACCACCAAAATTTTACAACGGACACGTCAAAGAATTCAGCCCCCTGACACACAAGATCGGCAGAGAATTTTAACCATAGTAGTTCCCTGGGATCTTTTTGCCTAATGTCCCCTGCCTTCTCTCCATCCCTATAAAGGGACATACTTCTCTTTCCTTGGAGCAGACAGTCTTCTCTCACTTCCCTCTGCCTCCAGTCACAATAAATTCCTCGCTGTGTGACCTTTACACAAGCCTGGTGGATTCTGCTGCTTACATAAGTTACAACTGAGATGTTTTCATTGGATAGAAATTGTCATAAATGGCTGATCATTATAGTATGATCAAAAGATATGGCAAATGTTTAGATAAAAAAATTGATTAAATTAGAAGTATGTTGCAATTAATCCCTCTCAGATACTCAAAATACACTCCTTCACTTTGGACATACTTATCCTATTGTTCTTGGTATGTGTCTTTTATTTTAATAAAGTTTTAAATCTAAACACTAATTGTATTTTATGATTACATCTTATATATTAAAAACAGAGGGGACATTCAGATTTTTAAAAAATAATGACATGTCTAGCTCCAGGATATAAAAAATGGTAGAAGGAAATGTTCATAATCAAACCATATTTTTTGGGGGAAAAATACCTGCTCACATGGGTTGTATTTCATAGAATCTCACAACCCTGCATATAAGTGAAGTTATAAAGTTTTTCGCCATTCAGCATTTTACTATTTTCTAACATTGATGCCTGTATTTAAAGAAGGGTAATAATATGGAACCAGAAAGTAAAGGAAGCTGACTCCAAGAAATAAGTTTGGATTTTGCTTATGTAGGAGATTATAGTCTTATTCTAAGGTCAAAAAATAGAAAACATTTAATTATATGCAGTTCCTCTTGGGTTTGCTTGAAATGAAAGAGGATAAAGTAAGAAATACAAATAACATATCTCTATAGAATCCCATATACACATGGTCAAGTCAAGAAGTTTGGGAAAAGATATGTTTTAAATTAACCTTACCTCTTGTAACTCTGGGGACTTGACCTCTGCTAGGTCACATGATTGTTTGCTTTAGGGGAAGTCTTGCTAAAGCATAGTGTGAAAGGAAATGAAAGCTGCACCTTAGTCCCAGTGGAATGGTGCTGGGAAACACAAGATATTTTGCTAAGATAGGCCTAAAAGGATGGTCCCTGGGATAAACAATTAAATTCTCACTTATTTATACTTTATGCCTCCCATTTTCCACTTCTGTTTTTTATCAAGATTAGACTTTACTAAGTAGCCACTGAAAACCATGATTGAGGCTTCAGTCCTAGAGTCTGTGCCCGACACCCGTCCCATATTTTGTCTTTCTCTTGTTTTCTTTTCATCCACCGCACCTCGTTTTTAGGACCTGTCTCCTCACAGAAACCAACATTTGGTGCTTGAACAGGAACCTGAAAAAGAAAGTAGTCTTCCAAGCATAAGGAAAGGATTTCAGCGTCATGGAAACCAGAGAAGTTGGATGGTTAACAAGCCTGGTCTCAGAATTTTGCATTGGGCTACAATGGATTGTCTCAACAATAAGAATACATTCAGGCTTTAAAAACTTTGTTAAAACTTAGGGGTTGAAGTAAAGCCTCAGTCTTTCACTGAATTGTTCACCTTAATAAGAAAGCATTGCTACAAAGACATAAAGTTTTACATTTAAAACAATGGAGATTGATTATAAAGGCTTTGAAAAGTGCTTATCATCAGGAATTCTGTTCCTTTACATGTTCTTGTGTAATTTTATAACTTTAGCTTTAGAATCTGTGCAATCTAAATCAAGACAGGACATTTTACTAGATGAGAGAAATGCTAAAGGCAAAGAAAGTTCTAATTCTGAATCTGAAGATTGTTTACCTGAGAATACTAACATTTCAGGGTCAGGGACTCATGATTACTGAGGGTAAAGGGAGGGGTATGGATCTTTTGGAAATCTTTCTGCCACACTGAAACCTTCCTTACCATGGCTTAATGATAAGCTAGTAAAATCCATCTTTCCTCCACTGCTGCCTTTTGTGTCTGAGACCTATACTGTGGCACCATTGGACCCAACATGTGATAAATCTAAGGTCCTTTCTAGGACCACCTCAAATGATTACTAAATCACCATTGCTGATGACTGCAGTAATGAAGGCTTTTGTTCAAGTAAGATAACAGAGAGGCAAAGTTATAAGATGGAGAGCCACAGTCTCTAGGACTAATACCTAATCATCGTTTACTCTGGCTAGTAACGTCTTTTCTTTATAAAAAGCAGAAGTGGGAAATGGCAGGAGTAAAGTATAGATATAAGTGAGAATTTAATCGTTTATCCCAGGGACCATCTTTGGCTATATTTGACGTGTATGTTTAATACCCTTTTGGACCTATCTTAGCAAAAAGTATCTTGTGTTTTCCCAGCAGCATTCCACTGGGACTAAGGTCCAGCTTTCATTTCCTTTTATGCTATGCTTTAGCAAGACTTCCTCCAAAACAATCATGTGGCCAAGCAGAGCTCAAAGTCCCTGGACTTACAAGAGGCAAATTTAAGACATATCTTTCCGCTCACAGAAGTCAATCATTGTGTACAATACCTTAAAATATGGCCATCAATTTCAGCATGTTTGCAGCAAGCAATTAGTTTGTCATAGTCCTTGGTGTATGTAGAATTTTATCCTGAAAATTTAACAGTACAAACATGACTAGAAGCCTTTGGATTCCATCCATGTACAGCAATATGCATTTTGCTTATATTAAAATACTTGCTTTTATTTCAATGTTGTAGCAATATATGCAAGAATAACTTGCCAACTTCCTAATTTGCCAGTTTGATCATCCATTTAAAGTAGGTTTTAATGTATCATTTCTCTATCCTCTCTGATTTGAAATAGATCATGTGACTGTGCAGCAAGATTTACATTAAAGAAAAATCCAGCTCACTGAAAACTAAGGTGTAACCTAAACTACATGCTTTCACCATTTAAAAGATTGAAGAATCTCATTGTGAAGTAATGTTGCATTTTTGGTGTGCATTTACACTATAATCTCAAGCTAATTACTTCTCATTCCTTTATGTTTGTGAGAAATGAGAGGGGAACAAATTTCAGGCATTCATTTAATGAAAAATTGATTTACAAATCATTCAATTAGCTAGTTTTGTGTTTACAATCTCATTTTCCCTATTAAATTGGTATGCTCTTGAGAGCACGACTGACATATTATTAATTTATTATTTAACCTATACAGTGCACATTACTGGGCACAAAGTTATAATTGTTTCACCAGTAACCTTACAGCGATACCCGAGAATAAGTCATCCAAATGACCTCTGCCTGCTCAGTGAAAATGAGGACTCATTGAATCTGTGACTGATGAAGCCTTTTGCATCCATTTCACGTTTGCAAGGGTAATGGCAAATCTATAATTACTCCAGTCAATAACACACTGTTCCTGAAACACTGCAAAAGTAGGGAGATACTTTTATTGACATACTCTCTCTGTGAGCAATTAAGCTTCTTTTTCAGTTCCCAATGGTCACAGTGAGATGACAATAAGTAAAAAGCAGATGGTGTTAGAAAGAGAGTTTGAACATTTGATTGTCTTGTTAATAAATAGGCTTACTCAACATTTTTCCGGATATTTTTGTCATTGTTATGCCTTATTTGGAGTTAATATAAGGATTATAGCAGAAAAACGCTGAAATACTGGATTGAACTAGAGGATTATTAGCCTAGTTGTAGATGGAACACTTCAAGTTTGGAAGTTAGAAAATATCTCAAATGATTGAATTTTGAAAAGAATTTAGTGACTTCTTGATAATTTCTTCTTTATTTAATTAAAATCTAGCACATATGGCCCATTTTTACTCATGTTCATAAATTTCCTGTTTTAACGACAAGAAAATGATTTGCATTTAAAAACGATTGTCTTAATTATGTGATAGATTTTGGCCTAAATTACACAGACAGACATATATTTCTGTAAATGTTGCACACATTATCTGTGATATCAGCAACAAATCTGAAAACTAATATCTCCATTTATAAATTGAAAAAAAGATAAAAATATTTTAAGCAAACAATTCAGGATCGCACGATTAAGTCAGGGATACCAAGCTTATTTACTTTACTTCTTCCCTCTTTACCATGAGATCTCTAGGAGACCAGGTAGATAATAGAGTTATGAAAGTGACTATTCAATAAATAAAGCAATTCCCTACAATGTGTTAGTATGTCCTTTTTCTTCCTACAAAGAATGGAACCTACTTAGGCTTGTCAGTAAACAGAAGATTGTATTATGATACTAATTCCATTGATTTTTCTGAAGAATGTACACTGCAGGCCCTTGTCAAGTCTACAAGGTAGATTTGTATATGCACTTTATCATCCTTCCCAAAATAAGCATAATTAATGGACCGATACACACAGCTGTGTTTTTGTCTGAATAAAAGACTGTGGAAAATGGTAGGGGAGGAAGTTCCAGGCATTCATTTAATGACAAATTGAATTACAAATCATTCAATTAGTTAGACATTGTCAAAAGCCTGCATTTGAAATGTCACTGAGGAAAACGATTTTCCATTTCTCTTTCAACCCCAAATTTGGACTTGTCCTTTGGGGTGGCATGTCAAAACAAAAATAAATCTCCATATACTATTGCACCTTGTGATTTCCACTTAAAAATCTTCCACTTCTTTTTCTGCCATTAAAAGAGGAATTGTGTTCCCTGTGGTGCACATATATGGTTCATTAACATAAGGGAGGGTTTTACACACTAAGCCACACTCTAATGTCCTGGGGCGGACAGCAAGCCACTGCTCTGCTTTGTCACGTCACTGCTCTCGAATGCAATGTTTCCAACTCCTACTGATCCTAAACCCAGTGTCTGGGAAAGACCTACCGAACAATTACTTGAATTTTGGGAAAGGAAGACAATTTATTTGAATTTTGGGAAAGGAAGAAAAGGAAAACACAGAAGGGAGAAAGGGGTGGAGAGGGAGAGAGGGGAAAGGAGAGACAAAGAAAAGGGGAGAGACAGAGACGGAGAGTAAGAGCTACAGAGAAAGACAGAAAGGAGAGGGGAGAGGAGAAACACACACAGACATGAGGGAGCTGACATGGCAGAGAGCCATCACCCTGGTGAGCAGGGAACACTCAAAAGCAAGTAACTCCTGCACTTCTTGTCTCCAGCATCTTTTATTAAGATCCTTGCCCAACATAGACGCCTGGAATCTCATGGGCCCCTGGCTTGTCTTTCATCCTAACCTTGACTTTCTTCCTTCCTTTCATGAAGAGTAAGATTACTGATGGGGTACTTACGGCAGGTGTTTTAGGGTAAAGGATTAAGTGAAAGGGAAGTTTGTCCTTACATGAATCACACTACCTGGGAACTTCCTTGTCCAGAGCTTTGTGCCTTTGTTTTCCTAATTGCTTGAATTTAGTTGCCTTTTTTTTTTTTCTTTAATTTTTTGGTACTGGATAGGACTCAGCCTCACCCTTGGCAGGCAGGCAGTTGTGCTGAGCTATATCCCAGGCCCTGTCTTTTTAATTCTTTAGAGGCCAGCTGCCTGTGCCTTTCTGATTGCTGGAGTCTGAGTCAGAGGTCAAAACCACCTCATTACTTTTTACTAAAGCTCAATGAGGCCTTCATCCTATCTTTATCCAACTTACAGAGCTCCATCCCTACATTGTTTAGGCATAAAAATTGTGCTATATATGACATGTTTTTGACTAAACAAAAAGCTATGTAGTTCAAAGTACTTCTGGCTATCTATTCACAACCACCTACTAACGCAATAAACAATGATTGAACAGCTCGAGTTTTATTGGTGGAAAGAGAAATGAGGGTGCAGGATCAAAATGCCAAATTTTTCCATATGGAAATAAATACTAAGGGGACAGGGGTTGGCTGTTTGTGATGGGTTAGCATTGATATAGGGGAATGAAACTCCCAAAATCAAAGAATGAATTTTAGGAACAACAGAGTTTAAGAGCAGAATATTTATTGAGAGAAAGAAAACTTCTGTTTGAGAGAGAGACAGGAGGGGGATCCCAGTGGGTGGCCACAGACTGTCTTTTCTAGGGACTTTATAGACCAAAATGACAAAGTGAGGTAGGTGTAAAGTGGGGAAAACATGGGAACTGGCAAGGTGGGCATGAGGTGGAACAGAACTATGGGCAATCGATAAGATTAATTACTCAGGTGGAATTGATTAAATCCGGGACAAATGGGGAAGCAAGTCACGTAGCAAGCGGGTCTACACAAAGTGCAGTGGCTTTTCCTGCAGAGAGTTAGGATGGTGACTCCTGGGCTCCCCAGGGTGATAGAAAGCTGTTTAGAATATCATTTCCTGAAGCTTATCCTTAGGGAAGTATGTGGGTACACTTGATTTATCTTCTGTCTTGGGATCTGGCCCACAGGAGAGGTATCTGTCTCCCCTACATTTGCACTGGCTCCTTCGAGGGCCCAGCCCTATCTCTGTCTGTAATATTTCTACCTAACTCAGTTGTCTATAACAATAATAGCAGAAGAGTGCAGGATTTAGGGTGCCACTAAAAGAAGATTAATACAAGTTTATGAAGAAAGAAAATTTTAAAAAAACATTTCAAATGAAATATTTTAAGAAACCTTTCGGTATATTTTGTAGCAGAGATTTTCCATCTATTTTATGCCTAGTCTAAATGTCCTTTTAAATTTTACTCTTTGAGTTTGAGTTGTGTTTCTTTTTGTTGTATCCCAATGTAGAACAAAGACTAGACGTCAGATATACTGAGTTCACACTCTCTGATGTCAAAGAATGAATTCTAAGGAATAACAGAGGTTAAGAGTAGTAACATTTATTGGAGAAAAAGAATGGAGAATAGGAATAGCTCCTGAGAAACATCAGAGCTTCTCAATGGGTTGCCAGAGTCCACTTTGCAAAGGTTTTTCAGAGCCAAATCACAAGGTGGAACCAGATGCCAGCCCCTTCCTGTGAGTTGATGCCATTCATGGGCTGTGGGGAGGTGGAGAATGAGAAGCCAGTCCCTGGCAGTGCACAGTCTGGAACACAAAAGAGCAAATGTCCCCCTCCCCTACCCTCATAAGCCACCAGTTGATCTGGAAGAACACAGGCTGAAATGACAGCTATTGAAGTAAAATACAACTTAATATTATAGTGCTTAGTGTTTCATTGACTCTTCAGGCCTAAAACTAGTTGACTGATCTTTTATTTAGAGGATAACACTAATCAATATAGCATCTATTGGGGATCTTCTTCTGAAGATGATAGCCATTGTTAATTTCCTGTTATCTTGTATTAAAGTCCTGTATCATTTTCATTGTTTGGTTTGGTTTGGTTTGGTTTTATTCTGTTTTGTCTTGTTTGATTTTATTATATTTGATGGAATGCGAAGCTATTTCAAAGATAACAAGATATATTATGGTAGCCACTTTGGATTTACTATTACCTTGATTTAAATTCCTGTATTGTGTTCATTGTTTTCATTGGTTCTATTCTGTTCTGCTTTATTTAATTTTCCTACATCTGTTGGTATGGGCAGCTATTTTGAATTCAACAAGAGGCATCATGGTAGCCATTGTTGGTTTCCTATTTTGTTCTGAAATCCTGTATCACTTATACACTTTTGATTTGATTGACTTTATTCTGTTTTATTTTGCTTGGTTTTATTCTCTTTAAAATAAAAAATGATTTAAAAAACACAAAATTATGAACAATTGATAAGATTACAATACAGTGGCTTAGGTAATAATGATCCAGTGGTAGCAAGGGCAAATGGATTGCATCATTAACCTTGGTCAATAATCTGTAGTGTTATCTTTAGTCTTAGTCTTAGTGGTTTTAGTCTTATTGGTCTTAGTGTTAGACTTAGTGGTCCTTTAGTTTGAGTGTTAGTAGGTGGGAGACCATGGCCCACCCCTCAATGGGGTGATACCAATAATCTGAATCTTCCCTTTATCAGTTAGGGAAGTATGCAAATCTGGCCATTGTGATTTTATGCACCTCTGAATGTACCTCGGGCCACAGTCTCCATGTGTTCCTATCTTCTGGACTGGCTTCCTTGAGGGCCCAGCTCAGTCTGATTGCCTGTAATATTTCCATATATCTTAGATGTGTATAACATTACTAAGGTGATTTGTAATTTAAAGGTTATCTATTTTTTTCTTTTAATTTTTGAGGTCTGATGATACTAGATTTAAAATGCTTTATGCAGTGCAAAAAATATCTCTTCAACACAATCATGTGATGAGTAGTTTAAAATTGTAAGGGAATAAAATCCAAAATGACCCACAATTTTTTAAAATAAACCTCAAAAATGAGTATAAATTGTTCAAAGCACTCTAGCAGTTAACATTTAGTTCATAGAGAAGTATAAGTAGTTGGAAGTATTTTGTGCAGTAACAGATGTACACAACATTGACTCACACCCCCTGGTTTAAAAAGTCTATAAAACATGAAATTTCAGCATTTATCCCAGGTTCCGTGAAAAAATAATTTCTTAAAACATTGAAGTCAGGCCAAGAAAAAGAGAGGAGAAAGCAGATCCAGTTGGATTTAATCCTGAGTGAATATTGGGCTCTTATGGGAATCTCAGGGAGCAAAGGGGCTCGATTGAAGATTAAACTTCTGTGGTAGATGAACAGTAAATTCAGCCTAAGAATCATAAAGTGAGGAAATGTATTCCATATATAAGAAAAAGAATCTTCCTTCATCTCACCAAAAAATAAAGTAGGTATAAATGAAATTCATTTAAAAAAATCTAGAACTGAAGCAGAATTTACAGAGAATGAGAAAAAGAGGTGTAAGAGAGCCACAATTACTCTCTGAGAGTATGATAAAAAGTTAAACTTATAATTGGGCACATTAAGAGATTAACAACAACAAATAATAAACAATAATTATAGCAGTACATTGTAAAATATAATTGTCTGAGTTACCAATTTTTTAGTTTGAGCAATTAGGTAAAATAGTTTTTGCATTGAGAGGCAAGATATATTTTTGGCATTATCGACATAAGTAAAAATAAAAAAGAGGGACAGAAGCAGTCGGAGGTAGCCCTGCTAGAGGTAGAGTAAGCATGAAAATAGTGGGTATAATTTTATGCCTATCATAATTGATACATCTGTAAGACATTTACAAGCATTTTCTATTAGGTAAAGCATTATATGAGCTTAAAATTTTATGTAATTTATAACATAATTGATAATCATAAGGGTAGAAATAAGCAAGTAAAACTGAAGAAGTACAAAGAAAATAAATTTAATAAATTCAATCCTAGAAAAAAAGAATTTCCCAGCAGAATAATACCTAAGAGACTAGCATTAAGTATTAATTTTTTAATTTGCACGTGTGATATTTCCATCTAATTAGAAATAGTGCAGAAGTCTTTGATAGTTGCTCTTGTTTTTTTCTGGGTTCATATCCTGGGTTAGCAAACAATTTTGTGATATTGTAGAAGTAACCCCATCTGGGAGACAAAATTTGATTACTCCTAAAAATGTTTATAAAAGAATTAGCTTTCAATTACTGTAATGATTGATTCACACAAAGAATTTAAAGCAATTAGAATAGTATCTGGGAATCCATAAGGAATCGCTGTTTCCTCTTCTTTATTTCTTCTCATTGTTTGTATAATTATTATTCTTATTATTGTTTCGGCATTGCTCCTAGCTTTATACAGTAGGGCATCTCTTACCTTTAGTTCAACTTTCCAAACTGTTCAAAATTGTATTTTGAAAATACTACATAACAAATTCAAGAAATAACTCATAAGCTTTAAACTGCATGTGTTTCTAAGTAGCATGATGAAACCCCATGCCATCCCATTCCTCTCACACAGGATGTGAATCACTCCTTTTTAGAGTATATTTGTCCTCCACACCCATTAGTCACAGAGTATCCTCCTTGGTTAACAGGATCAACTCTCACTGTATTTCAATGCTTGTGTTTCAGTGACCCTATTTTACCTAATTGCTCAAACAACAAAAATGGTGACTCAGACAATTATATTTTACAATGTACTGTTATAATTATTGCTTATTATTTGTTGTTGTTAATCTCTTACTGTGCCCAATTTAAAAGTTCAACTTTTTATCATACTTATGTTTGCATAAGAAAAAACATAATACAGAATTTGCTACCATTTATGTTTCTAGGCTCCTACTGGGAGTCATGGGACATATTCTTCGTGGGTGTGGGGAAATTGTTAGAGCTTATCTGGGGAGGTATTAGGAATTGAACTGAAGCCTTGCATTTGCCAGGTGTGCACTGTGCCAGCGAGCTACATTTCTGACCCTAAGTTACTTATTTAATTAAACAAAATTTTCTATCCATATTACAAAATCAACAATTCCAATTACCACTGTGATTCAAACTAACATAAGTATGAGCTTCATTTTTGAGCAGCAAATGTGTGAAAGTTAATAAGTACCATATTTAATCTTTATTAAATTCTATAACTCAGTAAAGTAATTACTTCTGTGAGAGATACTTAGTTGAAATCATACAGTAGGGATTAACGGTACACTCTGTTTGAAGCTTGAACTATTTTCCTGAAGTGTGATTTCTTTGGACCATGTGAAATGACTTTGGTTATGTTAGAAAAAATTTCCTTATCTGCCCTGATCAATACATAGTGATATGTACTTTTGACCCCGTGAAACCTATAATCCCATCATTCTTCTCTTCATTCATAATCATTTATCAACCAAGTTCAGCCAAAAGATTGACTTTCAAAGGGCATTCTAAGAATAGATTCCTATGTTGACACACAGATCTTCCTCAGCTGTTTGTTAGGAATCCTTTTGTTTTTATTCTTGCTGTTACTATTGTATGGCTTTACATTATTTTAGAAGAGCAAAAAGAGTATACTACTTCAAGTGTATGTGTCCAATTATTTTGATTGACTTTTTATTTATATAAATATAAAGGGGTTATTATTTTCAGGAATCAATAAATTATGAAAGTTAAGGAGCCAAAATGCTGTTCATAATATTATGTAAATTTCTTTTCAAAGAGCAAGATTATATTGGTAATCATCTCATTGGGTGGGCTATTGGGTAAGAATAACAAAATAAAGGGGCAAAGTTCTTTTTTATTCTAATCTCAAAGAAGTTTAGCAAGCTTATTCTCTTGATATAAAATGTATAATTAAATTATCTCTAACATGTACAGGATAGGCTGGATTTGGGAAAACAAGAAAATTTTAATATGATGAGAGGCAAAATGGTTGCCTCTGTATTAGTCTATTTGTCTCCTTCATTGAGACAAAATATCAGAGAAAATAACCTTATGAAGAGTTAGCATTTATTTGGGCTCATGGTTGCTGAAGCTTCAGTGCATGGTTCCTTGGCCACATGTATGGGTCTGTGACAACATAGTATAATATGGTTGAAGTACATGGGGATGGAGAGTGCTCATTTCCTGGTGGCCAGGAAGCAAAGGCAACAGAGATAATGATACATTGTGTCCCAATATCCTCTTCAAAGATAAACCGCTAGTGACCTAACTGCCTTGTATTAGGCCTCACTTCTTACAGGTTTAGTCGTATCCTATTTGTGCTACAAGCTAGTAAACAATGCTCTAGCACACAGCCTCTGGTTATATTTAAAATATGTACTGTAAGAACCATGAATTTTAATATGGCAAGAGTAGAAAGTGAAGAAAAGTTCAATGCCAAATATAAAAAGAGATAATGCAAGATGGGTTTATAGCTTATATGAAAATTGTCTTTAAGAAGAGAATCTGCTTAAATATTCAGCTTATGTTATCATGTAGTTTGGGCATAAGGGAGAAGTGAGAATTTACAGATAGCCATACACTATAAAAATTATATGGAAAAATATTTTCTAGCCCACTGATAATATTGGCATCATTAATAAATTCTTAAGTAAATTCTACAAGCATAACATTTTGGTTCCTTATCAATTTAAAATTCCAACAGTGATAATTCATTGTAAGTGTTTTTTATAGAACTGACTTCCTGCTGAGAATCCTTACCTTTTGTGTGAGTTAGAAGAATGTTAGAAATTTTCCACAGCATCTATGTGAATAAGAATAATCTTCTATCATTCTGTATCAATTGGTATTTACCAGAGAAACAGAAGAGAACAGATTTCAGTTCATAGTCTACTGTGCCTCCAAAGCAGGGTAGCATGGAAGACAGCAGTACAAAGGAGAAACTGTCTGTGGGGTGACAGGTAGAAGGCAGCAGCAATCAGCAAAAGTGGACCCCTTCCTTCTTGTCCCTCTATATCCCATGTGAGCAATAAGCCTATTGATTGGTGCCATCCACAGGTAGGTTGGGACTTCCATTATCCACACCCAGAGCTATATTAAACCCATTTAATTATTATACACCCTTAATCCCAGTATCACACTTCCTAGCTCTAGCTACCTCCAAAAAGCCTGACCTATGAGCACTGAAGTCTTTGGGGGAACATCTAGATTCAAGCTTTAAACATTCCCTAGTTTTTTGGAGAAACGTGATACTGAACAGTGTTTTTAGATTTGTTTATCTATTTAGATAGATTTGTTTTTATTTCTTCTTAATGTGAGATAAAGGGGAACAAAAAATATATTACACTATCAGACATCACTTTTTTTCTATCAGCTAGTTTAAGGATTCTTTGCATAGACAACCCACAGCAGTCATCTTCTATGGGTTTTGAGTTTGCCAGATGAAAAACTTCAGGATAAATAAATTGATTGAGTTGGATTGTTTTGGAAGTTGAAAGCCGTTTTTTGTTTTATTTTTCAGCTGGAGGAAATACAGTAGGGAAGATCTTCTTTGTTACTACTACAGCTCATGAGAAAAGCTAACAGGAAAATAAAAATTTCAAGGATTCTAGTTTGTTAGTCTGACTCCAGAAATTATAAAGTCATGCCCCCTATCAAGTCATTGTGCAAATACCTTAGAATTTATTGACTTAAGCCTTGGAAAAATACAATAATAAACCAAATCCATGATGGAGCATTCATGAATAGCATAATTCAATAAATTAGCTCGTCTCAGTAAAACATTTTTTGATTTAGCAAGAGCCTCCCTACATAGGGCAATATAAAACAAATGAATCTATGTGTATGAATTTTAGATCCAAGCCAACAAAATGATTCTTAGAGAATTCCTTTTCTGCTTGAATATAGGAAAGGCAGACATCACACAAAATCTTAATGTTTCCAAAAAGTATCACAGCAGGGAATCAGGGCAAAAAGAGAGAAAAGAGACCAGAGCAAACAGAAAATGAAAGGAAGAATCACCAAAGGTCTGGGTTGTGTACCTTGAGACAGGTATTCTGATGTAGGTGACTTCAATAAAGCAAAGAGAAAGAACCCATAAAGTTTTAGAGATTGAAATGCCTTTCTCATGTAGTCCCACACCTGAAATAGTATGCAGCATTTTAACATGTCAAAATATTAACGTTATCTTCCTGTTGCAAGGGAAAAATGCCTACATAAATAGCTATTGATTATCTGGCAGGGTTTGCTAGTATTTTACCTGGTGTTACTAACTGATAAGCCATGTATGGAATTTCATTATAGGTATTCTGTTTCTCTCCAGCTTATACATACTCAGAAGCCAGGTCTTTATTGGTGCATATAATCTGATGGACTTCAAATTAAAAGCAATGAAAATCACATTAGTCTGTCTGCTAGATGGAATGCTATTAAGAGTAATGGAAAATGCTATCAGTTTTATTTCTTAATGTTTGGTTTTTAGAACCAAAGCTTTCAGACAAACAAAGATTGCCATAAATTATTTCTTACTGTCACACATGAATAGTGATGTATTTATCACTGTGGGTTAACAGATCATCATCCCCAAGATAATTATTTTCTGGAACAACAGATGCAGAAAACAGGAGCTGTAGTCAGGGGTTGTGAGGAAAATAATTAGAATCAGGACACAGAATTTATATTATTTTATGATGGTCACCCAGAGTTAACACAAGAAAGTACAGGAAATCTGGCTGCAGCACTAAAGACATAGAATATTTGGTCACAGGTCTGAATCCCACAGCAATGTCCCACATGAGTCAAGATGAAGACCCAGAGCTCATGACAGTGCCTTCCACAAGTCCAACTGGAGGTCTAAAGCCCACAAGAAGGACTCACGCCAGTCTGTTTTATGGATCTGTGCTGGGAAGGCTGAAAAGTCAGCGATGGAAGCCAGAAAATCTATGCCAGCGGACTGAAGGAGCTGTGCTGATAGGTTGAGGGTGCTATGCTGGATCCAAGAAGTCACACTCACAACAAAGACCAGGGCTGTCCTGGAAAGCACCACAGCCATCCTCAACAACATGAAGGCCCTGAGCTCCTCCAATGGTAAGAACAGTTGAGTACATGCCAAAAATCCAGCATGAGTTTGTCCTGGAGATTAAATGGCACACGTCTTCCACTCCAGAGCCAGGAAGTGATGCTCAATGTAAGGAGCAGAGCCCCCCCAAGGTGAACCACAGCCACTCTCACCAACAAGGTCCTGCGCTCCTCTGATGACAATGGTCGAACTCACACTGGGGAAGCTAGTCATGGTGAGCCCGTCCAGGGGAAACAACGGCTCAAATAGCAACATGTAGGAGAACCCACAACACCCAGCTTCTCCTTCTCCACTTGCCTGTTCATGCTGGCAACTTTCCTCAGGTGGAGCATCTATTCTCAGCACCATGCTGATCTAATTCAGTAAGCATTAAGTTGACTACCAGTTTTTAATCCATAATAGGAACAAAGTTAATAAAACTAGGAGGTATATAAAGAGGTATCATGTGTGTGGTCACAATGAAGAAAAGGGTAGTACTCTAAAGTCTGGTAGTTGCAATAAGTGTATGTCTATATATGTGTGTTGTAACATATTTACTGAAACATCACTGCTTATCATTACACCCATTTATATTTTGTGACCCCAATATAAAATGTGATAAAATAAGTTACAGATAGGATTTTTAAAGTGGAATCATATATACACCAGCAATCTGCAATGATCTATTATGATACAAAAGTAATATGTGATATTTTTCCACAAAGTTATATATTAGCAAGTCTAGGAAAGCATTTAAGTCTCTTATTTTCCAAATGAGTTTTCTTTCTGCTGCACAATTCTGGCTCTTTTTAATCTCCTTGCTCAAACTGGTGATTTTATTCTTTTAGTTGAATATGGTATCAATATAATATTCAATTACTTATTTATATCACTTATGTTATCAAAATGTCATACATATGACTTTAATTTTCATTGACTTTACTGGTAATATGTCTTCCTCTCAAAATATCTCTATATTATTGCATGTTTATTGTTCCAAACACATTAAAACACAAAAGTAAATGAAAATAATTATAAACATGGAGACATGATTCAAACTGCTTAAATCAGATTAGATTTGAGTACAACACTCAATATTTGGAAGTCATAGATTTTCATTTCTGGTTACAATACTTGTGGAGCTTTTTTTCCTGATATGAACTTGGCTGTTCTCATCAACAGAGGAGCTTGGGACCTTGTCACAGAGAATGGCTGTGATTCACTTTGGGGGAGCTCTTGCCCTCACTTTGAGCATCATTTCCTGGCTCCAGTGCGGATCCTTCATCCCACTGACAGACTTTCTAGCTTCCACTGCTAACCTTTGGAGCTTCCTGGCACAACTTCAGGAAACAAACTTGCATGAAACATTGTCAGGGGCTCAAAGTTTTTAGCTAGATTCATGTGGGAAAGTGCCATGGAATCCAGGCCCTCAGGTGGATTCCTTGGGTCTTTCGTGTGTGGACAGATTTCCTGCACTTTTTTGTGTTTGGTTCTTTGGGTGATTATTATAAACTATCTATGTGTCCTGTATTGTTTCCTTGAAAACCCTGACTACACCAGTTTTTTATCAGGTCTTCTCCTTTAGCAGTGAACACTAAATGTCATAATATTTTACATTCTTTAGAGGTAGAGCTCTTAGATTTGTTAAGTGTTCAGAAATATAGCAAGCGTGGTAGTGGTAACCCTGTAACACTTGACTTGCAAGGTTAAAAATCATCTGTGGCACATTGTATGTCATCACAGGGTTATTCTCAGGTGAGGCTCTGAACAATGCAGCTTCCACTGGGAGACTCACTCACTTGCTCTTCCCCTGCAGATCCTGCCTCCTGTTGTTTCCCTTGTACAGTGGGCACATCTCTGCTTGGGACGTTTGCTTTCATGCCATTTGTCCAGATACCCAACTGCAAGGGCCACTCCCTTGCTCTATTCAGGTCTTTATTAAACTATAACTTTCTTTGTTAACATTTGCTTATGATCTTATTTAAAATTGAGCATTTCCCTCTCCCTTTTCTCTCTCCCTCCCTCTCCCTCTTCTTCTCTGTCTTCCTCTCTCTCTGTCACTGTGTGTCTCTCTGAAATTTCAGTTTTATTTTTCTTCACAGAATTTATTATCAACCGATATCTGTCACTTAGTTTGCCTAATAGTATGCAACTCGATCACAACATGGACTTTTTTTTGTATTGTTAAATAGCCCAAAATTCTAGAGCTCTGATTTCATTCTCTCATTAGTTTATACTTTATTTTTAAATTTTAGTTTATTTGTACATGTGTGGTATCAGTGCATGTACATCTTGTTTTTGTCTTCCCTGTTCTCTGCCACTCATTCCTTAATGTCTTTACTTTTTTGTTTTTGTACATGTGTGTAGCATACAAATTTAGGAAATAAATGAATGAATTAAAAAAGGATATGTGGCTGCTAAGTTTGCAAAGAATTCTTCTCTGAGAAGCTTCTTTCTTTAAAATCCTTTGTGAAATCATTGAATAGAAATGTAACAATAATGGCATAACATAAAATCAATAGTTTTAGTTGTTTTTCTTTCTTGTAGATGGAAAATATATATTCATTATGACTTTAATGAGTGTATATTTCCCTGTACAGCTGATATTGCAATGAGCTTATACTAACATAGAGCATATCATATGGTGTAGTTGATAATAAGAATGACTTCTTTACAATCTTTCCCATTAGTGTTGTACATTAATGAAGCTCATTCTCATTAGTAAATTCAATATTTGACCTCATCTTTGTAAGGAAAATTCTTGGAAAATTGCTAATTATATACAAATATGTATTATTAGAAAATTCCACAATATGAACTCACAAAATCGCAACTAGATTATTGTCTTCTGTGTTCTAACTCATTAGTAAAGAATGTAAATGTGAAAAAATCACCTTTCTTGTCTTACCATATTATATTCAATCAGCAAATAAGGTCATTAAATGTTTATACTATGAAGAAGAGAGAAATTTTGGTGCCAATTCCTTAAAAGATCTAATATATATATAAACACACCAAGATAATTTTAGTGCTAAAATTTACCACCTTCCACCCCATACTTAATACATTCCACTCCCATTCAAATTGCTGCCCTGTTGAAGCACGTGCTTTAGTAATTACCTGAAGAGCCAACTTTCCAATAAATTATAGTTTTTTTTAGTCAGTGGTTCCCCTGTAGAATAATACTGAAGTCTATGAAAGAGTCCAGTTCCTTGGGTGGGAATAGCATTGAATTCATTTCCTGAGGATGTCAAATTATGTAAACTTGACTGACATTTTAGACTAATGACAATGTAGAGATCACTTGAGATTTAATATTCAGGTACTAGTGTACAATTGACATTAAGACAATTTTTCAGCCACTTAATATAAAACAGCAAATGTTGCTATTGTTCATTTAAGTGCTACATAATGGGAAGGGTAGGACATGTGGAATTAAGAAATTTAAATCAAGCCTGGCTTCTGTGTTATTTTAATTGTGTCTATGGATAGGCCATTGAATGATGATTATATCATCAGAAGAAGTAATTTCAAGTCTAACTCAGAGAGACATTTTGACAATTGAGTCAGTAGCTCTGAGTAAACATGTTGATGTCAAACACTGGAGAAAAGGATGCTGGATCTACATAGGTCGAGGACAAATATGTAATTAGTGACATGTGTCCAGATCAGTCATGAGAGTGTGCTCACACTGAAGCACTGTGGTCAGGGAATGAGGGCACATATCAAAAGTTATATATGTGTCCATTTTCATGGTACATGGACAGAGAAGAAAAATATTGATCTGTCCGAATCATCTGAATGAGCTAGCTGCTCAAGGAAGATCTCTGTGCCACCAGCATCGGTGCCCCGGGACCTTGTCAGAAGTGCAGATTCCACAACTGTTGAGTAAGAGACTGTGTTTGGCACCCAGAAATTTGCATTTTAAAGTTTATCTATTAAGAGAAGCAGATTCTTCTCAAACAACTTGAGATTTAACAGCTACTGTCACTTCTGATATTAGATGGCTTAATGTCCTTATGACGGGAAGAGATGTGATATAGTTTGTTTATTTAATGTTGCCTGTAACAAAAGGTATATGGCCTTGGAGAATGTGGCTGCCTCTTACTTACCTGCCTCATCTCAAGATTCCCTGGATCTCTGGGATTCTGTATGACTTTATTTCATTTCCTTGAATGCCAAATGGCCTCAGTGCCTTGCTGGAAGTGTTCTTCCCCTGTCCTTTAGCTTCTTTCTCTTTTTTCCTAAACATCTTTCCATCTCCTTTAAAACATTGCTTTATAAGAGAACTTTATAATCCAAGACTAGATCATATCTCACTACTGTAACTTTCCTAACTCTTTTCCATTGCAGCACATATCAGTTTGTAAAGACACAATTTTGTGGTCATCTGATTACTTTCTTTTCAACTTTAAAAATATGTGCTGCATGTGAGCTGACCACATCAGCCTTATTTGGCATTATATCCCAGGAGCAAGCTCAGTCCCTACGTAAGATTACTAGCCAATGAATATTGTAAAATAAATTAACAAAGCAACACTCAACTATCCTTTTCCTTCTTGAACTGCAGAAATATAGATGAAAGAATCTGTATCAAATTTATAATTACTAAATTCTGAGTATTAAGCTATGTCTACAAATGAACTATCTATAGTTTTGTTAGATAGCATTTCATTGCTGTAAAAAAGTGCTTGAGGTAATCAATAGAAAAAGTACTAAGATGAGTTTTATCTCACAGGTTGAGGAATTTAGTCTGTGGCTAGTGGGCTTTGTTGCTTCTGTTGCTAAGGCAGTGCAGTGATGATACAGGGCATGGTGGAGTTCACCCCAGAGCAGCCACAAAGTAAAGAGAGTGGGAAACCAGTGTTGTGGAACCCCCTTCCGTGGCATCCCCAGTGACTAAGATCCTTCATTAGACCCCATCACTTAGAAGTGTCTGTCACCTTTCAATAATGTCATACTGAGAACCAAGCTTTTAATACATCAGTCTTTAGGAGACACTTAGAACTACCACAACAGTGCTGAGATATAACCTGCCTTAATTGTGTATTTTAATTTTTATTTGTGTACATGGGAGGAATTAACTTAAGATGAATAGAATGCAATAATACCAACTACAAAACAACCACCAATGGAATACATAAGAGGAAACATTTACCTAACAGAAAACAGAAGAAAGGATAGTACTAGGTGTGACTAGTTCAGTGTTAAGGACATCTTTTTTTCCTAACATTTTCTCTCGGTATTCCCTCACAAAATGTGCTTCTTCTTTAATGTTATTCTCTGTCTCTCTCATATATAAATCTTTAATTTTCTATGGCTGCCTTTCTACTGCAATAACAGAATTTAATATTTATATATAAGAGATACTATAACTTGTAAAAGCAAAAACTATTGACTACCCTTTCCAGAAAATTTGCTGACTCTGACTGGAATTATGAAATAGAAAAGTGAAGACTTCATTATACATTAGCAAATGTCCTTTGTCTTTCAACACTGGCACTTGGATGAATGAGGACAGAGCTGGTTTCAGCACTTTGTGATTAAGTGACTGATCCTAAGACAGTTGTGATATATGTGTCTTTTCCACTACACTCTGCAGTGACATTCCCCAACCCACAAGATGTAATCTAGCTCCATAAGAAGGAAGAAAAGAAAAGAAAAGAAAAACAGAAGGAAAAGGTCTTTTACCCCACATATCTGTTAGCAAAATCTGTCCTCTTCCTTTACAGCACAGTGTTCCAGTTTTAAGTCTGAAGATATTTTGTACATGGTATTCATTCATCTTTCTTTCTTTAAAGCTTGATTTCACAATGAGCTGCCCTTCCATCTTTACAAAGAAAGGACCTCTGGAAATTTGAAAGTTTGTAGAAAAAATAACCAGTATTATCTCAGTGCAGATGTAGTCAAATGTATATGGTGGGGCAGAGTGGAGATTCAGTGGCTTCCGGTGAGCTTTGCTGCTGCAGTGTGTGAATGGGGGTGTCTTAGAGATTCCTGAGGGTTAGTGCCACTTCATGCATGATGATGTGTATAATAATTAATTAGTATTATCTTCTTTCTTTCTTTTTATTTTAAAGAGAATAAAGTCAAACAAAATAAAACAGAATAAAGCCAATCAAAACAAAACAATGAAAATGATACAGGACTTCAAAACAAGATAACAGGAAATCAACAATGGCTACCGTGTGTGCTAATTAGTATGAAGAGTAGAAGGAGGTCTCCTCACAACCAAAATTAATTGTACATATTAACATGAATAAGGAAAATTAGTAAAATCTGGTTTATTTCTCAAAATTATAAATTAAAAATATATGATTGTTTATTTCCTATATATAATACAAAATATGACTAGAATCTAGGATCAAAAGGTAAACACATCAATTATTCAGGAATGAATTACTTATAGTTATTTCTCTGATTGTTTTGGCCATTTACCTGACACCACCACAGTTTAAAAGCAATGCAAATTTTCACATATTTTGCACATGTAGTTTGCATCCTGAAACTATATATATAATATATATATATGAACTTTTTTATTCTACTGAAATACTTTGTGCATAATGACATAGCACTTGTTATAATTATCTTTGCCTTCTATATAAAATCCCATGAGTAAGATTCAGTAAGTCAAGTTGCAACAAAATTTATTCCTCAGATACTGGAAATCATGATTTAAAAATTACAAGACATTTTCCAAGTTAAAGTTTACACTAATCTTTATGTCATTCCTTATAATGTATTCAGTAAACTTCATATTTAGTAACTCTGGTTTTCTCCTCCATGAATGTACAGTGTTTTACTTCTAAATTAATTCTATTGGAGGAAAACCATTGTGATTGTTTTTTTCTCAAACCATTCTCAACCACATGAAAATGTCTTATCTTGCTACTATACATCAGTATCATATGTGACTGAATGCTTTCCCCCCAAAGCGTACAAATTTTAGCTTAAATAAGGGACAATGCATTAGTTATTCATTGCTTAACATTCTAAAATATCAAGCATGCTAATTTTATTTTATTTTTTGTACCAGGAATCAAACTCAGGACCTTGCACTTGCCAAATAGGTGCTGTGCCATTGAGCTATATACCTGGCCTAAGTGTGCTAAAATTTAAAGCAAACATTTTAGGAACTTTTGTCACAAGTTCAATGAATTTGAGAAGTGTCATCTTATGATCACCTTTACAGTGTTGTACTTACAAAGCTCAATGCCAGGAAATGGACGACTAGCCTCATAATTCTAACATACTTTCAGTAGAAAGTGTGCTGAAGTTGTCCTACTGTATTTGTTTCTGTTCACCCCACACTAACATATTTCTAATCTTATTTTAGTTGGGCAGCAGTATGGAAGGCACCCTTTCCAATGTAACATTCTTAATGTATCCCTGCTTTCTACTCTTTGCTGCTCTATTCCATTACTTATGGCACCTTCTTTTAAAATAGGATTGATTGTCTTCTTAAGGTCAGCATTTCTTGCAGTACTTAGTTAAAGACCTATTTGCCTCAAGAATGCAACTCCATTAGAAATAAATATTAAGCTATATTGCCTTAGGAAATAGGAAGGAAAAGCCACATTGTATATAGATGTGTGTGTGTGCCCCTCCTTCCACATTTGCCTGCGGTAGTGACTGTAGGACCACAGTTAATAATGGCAAGCAGCCTGCAGTGGGTATTATTTATATAGTTGCTGGCAACTAAGG
This sequence comes from Hydrochoerus hydrochaeris, assembly GCA_004027455.1. NCBI lineage: Eukaryota > Metazoa > Chordata > Mammalia > Rodentia > Hydrochaeridae > Hydrochoerus > Hydrochoerus hydrochaeris. Next base: position 117,445 of record PVLA01004094.1, on the reverse strand, counting down.
TTTGTCTTTTTACTCAATTATATTGATTTCTTCTTGAATTGTCTTTTTATGTAGAACATTGTAGGGGTGGTTCAAACTGGTTTTTAAATTATTATTTTCACTGGCATTTCATTTAAACAATAACATAATCAATTACCTAGCTCTCTTCCAAGAAATTGAATGCAATATAATCAAGTATAGCAAGACCTATAAATATGGAACATGTTGACCCAGCTTGCATATTATTAAAGTGTGTTATGTACCAGTATTTTTTTATGTTTCCTATTTTTCAACCCAGAATAAGATATAGATTTGGCAAACATGCAAAATAACACATAGATTAAATTCATGTATAAATGTTAGTATTAAATGTCACTTAAATATAAAATATGCAGTCAAATTTTTTTATTGTTGTTCCTGGAATTGAACTCAGGACCTTTCACTTGCCAGTCAGATACTGTGCCACAGAGCTATATCCCCAGCCCCTGGAAGTAAAATTAAAAGAAATGAAAATTTTAAATAATATAAATGGGAAATCTTATATAGTCAATTTTGTCAAACATTTTTCTTTTTCACTCTAGAGCAATACCTAGCATAAAGGAGTGACTTGTGTATAATTTTGCTTAATATTTTTTTTTCCTGTTTCATCCCCAGTACCACAAAGGACTTTGCAGCTACTGGGATGAGGATAGTAATGGGTGAGCTCTGTCCCCTTCACCTTCCACTTTTATCATCATCTCATTAGCTGTCTTTTCAGTATTTAATTACTTATGAATTCTTTTTTACATTCGGTCACCACAAATTAGTTAGCCTATTGTTTTCATTTCACTTCTGTTAGTATTGCATCATTTTGGCCTTTCTGCGCTTTTATATCTAGTCTCAAGCAGATTTATCTCCCATTTCATTTTGTCTCCTTTGGTCAGCTTTGGTCTTTCGTATATGCAGGTAGACAAAGAAACATCTTGACCCTTGATGTCATGTTCATAAACACGTGCAAGAAATGAGATGGGTGATTAGTAATATTAATGGAGAAATATGGATCTGTGGGATTTTGTGAGTCACCATCTAGAGGATGGAACCTAGCATCTTGAGGAAGACAAGAAGGAATAAAGTAGGTCCCCTGGACCCAGGAAGAATCTGAAGTGTGAAATGAAGCCCACACGGAGAGTAAATAGAAAAACTTCAAGGAAGACAAAGGCAGTAGCCAGCTATGCCTTCACCCTGAGATGGAACTCACTGTGCAAGAGGAGCTGTTGGAACCTGGGGACACACGGTGATGATGATGGTGATAGCTGGCACCTGGAGGTCTCTGCAGACAGATGCGGCAGTGGAGGGGAGTGCTGGCATGGAGGACTGCACTGGCTGGTGGCGAGTGCAGAGAACTTAGTCCTCCCATGGGGAAAGAGTGATTAGCCAGGAGCCATTTCTAGAGACTGGCTGGATAAGCCCAGAGCCCAGAACTGCTGCTGGCTTCCTCCAGAAGCTCCCAGCTGGGTGTAGATCCATGGAAGCTGCTTGGACTGCAGGAATCCCGATGAGTCTGGTCTCAGGGCAGGCCTGCTGAGATATCCACCGCTCTGCCATAATGCAACTCTTGACTTACTGGGATAGATCAACATGATTTGGGGCTTTGTCTACACAGGTTGTCTACTAGTGAACCCACAGGGAATCCTGGAATTGGACTGTTTGTTTTTCTTTTTTCTTTTTCCTTTACTTTTTTTCTCTTTCTGCTTCATTGTTTTTACATGAATGTGGAAGAGGTTCCTAACCTCTTTGTGGGTGTTGTTCTGTTCTGTTCTTCCTTTTACCTTTTTAATCTCTCTTTTCCTTCAGTCTTCTGCACCAGGTTCCTCAAATTGTCATGATCCTCCTTTGTTCTCCAACCTTACTTCTAAGCTCTCTTCTTCTAGTTCTCTATCTTCTTCTTAATACAATTTAAATTTGAACCCTCAAGGGCAAAATTGACACACTATGGGCTTAGACATTACATATAATTATCTGGTTTGTTCTACATCTTGTTATATAATCACAAATCTAGTTCATATGTTTAAAAGTTGCAAATTAAGGTTATGCTCAGTTTTTTTCTTTTTTGGGCTGTTTTTGATGCTATTGGTACCACTGCAGTAAAAATTGTCATAATTGTTCTAAACAGCTGTTGGTCCTGGTATTTGATGACTGGGATTGACTAAGAGTCACAGAAAATACATGGCACAATGCCAAAGAACCAGAGACTAGGACAGACAAGCAACAACTTCTCATCTCCAGCAAATTGATGAGGTAAGATCTTCCAACAGACTTAAAGCCCCAAACCAGCTACACCTAGAAGCTACCTTAGAGAAGTAATCATCACTTAAGTATTCTAAATACTACCAACAAATAAACTCACCAAAGGCAACATAAAAGCATCACCCTAGGAATTAGACTTAAGAAAACAAGAAGACACTTAAGCAAAATGCAACCTGAGACATACAGTTTGCCAAAGGCAAATCCAGGGGACAGTGAGTTGATATAATCTAAAAGCCCTCACTAGGCCTCTCTGAAATGAAAACAACAAAGCAATTGAATGAGGCTCTGGAAAAAATCAGAAATAATCTCTGAGATAACTACAGAGATTCCCATCATGCTTAGTGATGTTAGAGCAGACACAGACAAAAAAAAAATAGATGAGCTTAAGAAAATCACTGAAGCTCAGCATAGGAAATAAATTGAATCCATAAAGCAGATTCAAGAAGATAACTAGGAAAGTAAAATCTCCATTGAAAGTATTCAGAGTAGATTAATTTGAGGACAGGATCTCAGGTATTGATGACAGGCTTGCAGTTAATGATGAGGAAAAGAAAGAATTCTCAAAAATAGCAAGGGAACATGAGAAATCAATCCAGCAGCTGCTAGATGAGACAAAGAATAACTTGAGATTAATTGGAGTCAAAGAACAAGTAGGAGTAAAATACCACAAATGACATTTAAAAACTGTTCAAAGACATGACAGAAAACTTTCCTGGTAGAGAAAAATAATTTTACATACAGGTAAATGAGGCATATGGAACTCCAATTAGCAATAATAAAAAATAATTCACAGCCAGGCATACCATATTCAAGATTCCAGAAATTCAACACAAGAATGGAATCCAAAAAGCTGTTAGAGAAAAGAAGCAAATCACCTATAGAGGAAAGCCCATCAAAATTATAGCTGACTTCTCAACACAAACTCTTAAGTCAAGGAGAGCTTGGAGTGAAGTACTCCAAGTTCTAAAGGAAAACAATTTTCAATCCAGATTGAAACTCTTTCAAAATTGATGGAAAATAAGATACTTCCATGACAAAGAACATTTGAGGAAATTTGTGACCACCAAACCAGCACTCCAAAATATTCTGAAGGATGTTTTAGAAAGATAATAAGGATCACAGCTCTATATACTCCCTAAAAAGGAATTCACCAGGGAAGGCAAATAATTAGAGGGAAAGGAAATAAAGAGGTGAAGCCAAAAAACAGTAAAATGACATGACAAGGATAAGTCAATACATATCAGTTATAACCATCAGTGTTAATGGTCTCAATTCTCCAATTGAAAGGCACAGACTGGCAGAATGGGTCAAGAAGCAAGATCCAATAATATTCTGCACACAAGAAACACTTCTGATTCAAAAAGAAATTCATAGACTGAAAGTCAAAGGATGCAAAACAATATTCCATACAACAGGAACCAGAAAAAAGCAGGAATAGCTGTTCTATTTTCCGACAAAGTGAATTTCAAACCAACACTAATTAAGAGAGATAAATAAGTTCAATACATCCTCATAAAGGGAACAGTACAAGAGGAAGAAATAACAATCATAAATAGTTATGCAACAAATACCAGTGCATGCAACTATATAAAGCATTAACAGACATGAAAAAGCATACAAAATCTAATACAATTGAATTGGAAGACCTCAATACCCCATTGTGATGAAAATACAGATCAATTAAAAGATCTATAATGAAATATTAGAACTAAAGCAAACTTTTGCATAAATGGACTTAATAAATATCTATAGTATTCCACACAACGACATCACAGTACAGATTCTTCTCAGTTGCATATGACATTCTCATAGAACTTACTTAAATTAATGAAAAGGAATTGAAATTATCCCATGCATACTATTTTATCACAGTGAAATGGAATTTGAAATCCACACCAAAGGAAACTACAAGAACTTCATAAATATATAGAAATTAAATAGCACCCTACTGAACAACCAATGGGTCACAGATGAAATTAAAGAAGAAATTAGACAGTTTTTACAGTTGAATGATAATGACAATATGACATACCAGAATTTATGGAACACAATGAAAACAGTCTGACTGGGGATGATAGAAAAGATTATTATTGAATGGACTATTACTCAGCCATAAAGAAGGATAAACTGGGGATTCTTATAGGTAAATGGATGCAACTTAAGACCATACTCATTAGTGAAATAAGACACACCTATATAAACATCATATTATCTCATTAGTGAGATTAGAGAAGCTGAAATAACATATATTTATGTGTGTGTGTGTGTGTATATATATATATATATGTATATGTATATGTATATGTATATGTATATGTATATGTATATAAAATAGTTAAGATAGTTATACTGCTGATTTCTCTGAGTTCACAGCAGAGAAAGGTTTGGCTGGTATTTTTTGGACAATTGAATGCAGATATCTTCTGCTCTGGGAGAATGATTTGGGGGTGACAAGTCACAATGTATGTTCCATTGTAGCACCATGTGTGTGGGGGGCTACTGAAGACATAAACTGTTGAAGGTATGGTTGTACTGGCAGGAGCTGAAACATGCTGTGTAACCTTGGTTGCTTAGGATACCATTTTTTGTGTGTGGTTTAGAGGTTGAACCTAGGTCCTTAGTGCTGAGCTATAGTCTCAGGACTTTTTTTTTTTTTTTTTTTTTTTTTGAGACGAGATCTAAGCTGCCCAGGTGAGTTTTGAAACTTCAATCTTTCTGCCTCAAACTTACTCAGTGCTGTCATAGGCTTGCATAGGCTTGGGCCACCACACCTGTCTATTTTCTTTTATATGAACAGTTTTGTTGAATGAAAAACACACATAAAAGGGGGAAAAGAATCACACATATATCCTCCCAAATTAATGATTAAGTCAAAAATATTTGTCTTGACAGGCTGATAATTTGAAATGTGCTTATGTAGTACAATGTATCCTACTCTTTGTATTTCGGCAGAGAACAACATGCCAACACTGAAAATAATAGTACCATTTATAGATGAAAATGAATTGTATGTAAATGTTAGAAATAAATGCTCTTTGAAGAATTTTCATATATTTAGCTTTTGAAGGTATTCAGTAATACTGACACAAATGGCTGCAATGTTAGAGCTAACCATTATCTCTCGAAAGTTAATGAACTGCCTTCATGAAAATAGCTGTTTTCAAGATACCATTCATAAGAAGATATGAGTAAATGGATTTTGGCCTCCAGGAAATACAGAGACTAAATTTGGAAACAAACTTGAAAATAAGCGTCAAATTTCTATATAATTTGTATTTTCACAATGATAATCATTATAGAAGATAAAGGCATACTTCAAAAGAGGAAAAAGGTTCTAATTTATACCACAATATCATATGGTTTTAGTAACTGTATTAGCACTGATTCAAAGTCTGACTATATTAATCAAGTTTCCTGGGAGTAGAGAAGAGGAACCCAATAGCAGGATATTTAAGTTCTATAGCAGTGGAGATTTTAGAACCTGAACATAAAACTGAAGCAACATTTGTTTGATAAAGAAATGTGGCTATGACTAATAAGGTTATTTTAGAAAGAAAAAGAAATTAGCAAAACCACAAGCACAAAAGAAATGCACACATAAGAAATATTCAGATCATTTCATGGCAATCTTGCCCCCAAAATTGGAAAGGACTCATTTACTATGACATTGATTGACATCATATTATGTATCCTCTCAATTGAAAATAAATATGATTGCACTGGATTTCCCCAAAAAACTCAAACTGAGATAGTGCCTTTATTTTCCTTGTCTTTTCCTTGAGCCTCAGTAAATCTAGGAGCCTCAGGCTGGCTTTCTTATTTGAAATAAATAATAGAAATGATGGATTTCTTTTATAGTTTTACTAATTAATGGAAACCATTAATTAAAATTGATTAAGTTTAATTTGAACAGAGGAAAACCTTAAGAAACTCTATCTTTTAATTTATTTTAATTCACAGTTCAGGATTTTTCACTACTTTCTAACACATACAAAATTTTTATTTTTTATTTAATGTTGTCCTCAATTGTATAAGGGCGGGAAATTAGTAGAAAATAAGATTGGTCCAGACTTTCATGAGTATTAAAGCTGATGGATCAGTGCATGGGGTTCATTATAGTACTGTTCGTATTATTGAAATGCATCGTAGTAAGATATTTCATAAATAGTAAACTCAACCTCTAAGAAAGGAAATCTATAGTTGAATCACATATTTTATAACAGGTAACTGTTTCATTTGTGCTTTCCAAGGCTAGGCATGTGCATCATTGAGATTTCAATTCTAAAATGTGAATCAGGTATGATCATAATTACTTAGTTGTATGCCAAGAAACTTCTGATATGTCATGAGTTACATATGGAGGTTTTCTCTTGTCACATATGGAGGTTTTCAAAGTGTTCTCATTTAATTGAAAAAAATTATACAAACTATATATTCTCTTACTGGAGTTAGCTCCAGGTTAGAAGGCAAGCTATTATTATAAATATTTATAGAATGTCTGGAATGCATCCAGATACTGTATTTTTCTAAGAACTTTACTAATGTTATCTAATTTTTCCTTAAAACACTTTATTTATAGAAGAACAATAGCTGATGAAGAGATGACAGATTATTTTCATAAATTCATCTAGCTCAGAATAACATAGCTTAGATTTGCAGTCAACCTGGTTTTAAAACTGTGCTCTTAACCATCCTGCACTTGGTAATTATAAGACAGAACTAAGTTAATCTGATTAGAATGAGTTCTTGAACTCTTTAAAAACTCTAAAACCATAATATTCAAAAATAAATGCCATAGATTCTATCCCTCCTGTAAAGTTGAGATGGAAGCTGCTACAATAAGATTCTCTGGCTTTTGATTTTCTATTTCTCAAAACTTGCTCAATTCTCATTTGTGAGTGTTGACCTATATATGGTTACCTATATGTTATCACATGATACATTGATATCATCATGTGAAATGTTCCTTAAACTAAGGGTCATTTTACTTTTCAAAGTGAGTTTGCATGACTTTGACTTTGCCTCTTTTCATATTTTAAAAGATTTTGAGATAATGTGATGGGAAATTACAACTGAAAATAATTATGCTCAAAGAACTTAAATATTTCACTTTTATTACAAGGCTGGGAGATTCCTAAGAGTTAGCTATTTAAATATTATTGCAATATTCTAAAGTTAAACAGAAAGGGTGTCAATGTGAAATAAGCGAGTAGGGTAGATGATTTTAAAGATACCTCATTTCATCAACTTTTAATCCATGGTCATAAAATATATTGTTCTTTCCTACTATCTGTCAGTATAAATGAAGAATCATTCCAGCTTCTATTTTTTAACAGAAAGCAATGAGTTCAGTTAAATCCAATTTTTAAAAATGATATTTTATTGTATAGGATGTATCTTTACATTGTAAATGTATTTGTTTATTTGGTTTATTTTGTTTTGTTTTGCTATGTAGCTCAAGTTGGGCTTGAACATACTGTGTAGTCCAGGCTGCCCTCAAACTCATAAGGATCCTACTGCCTCAGCCTCCTGAGTGCTGAGAATAGAGGCATGCACAGCCACACCTGGAATATACTGTATGATTTAAAAAGACACGTCATGTCTTGCTCTTTGTGTCTTTATCTCCACCATCTGCTATCTTTTAGTTGTAAACTTTAAAGTGAGCAGATTTCTCAGTAAGAAGAGAAAGGGAAGATATACTTTTTCATTATGCATACATGTGTGGTTACAGGCATATATCCATGGTGTTTTTCACATAAGTATATTTATCATTCTCCAAACCTTTTGCACACCTTACATACTGCAATTTTATTTATTACTCTTCTTCCCATGTGAATGATCACAAGAAACCATGCAACTATGGGTCATAAAAACAAGAAAATACTTAAAGAATCTGTTACGTTCATTGTTCAAAATACAGAAAAGCAAACCAGAGCATCCTTGTTCTCACATCTCAAAGCTACTCATGTGTGTGAAGAGGGAATAGATTCTACCGAGGAGCAACTCCTATCTGTGCTTTCCTATAAGTGTATTAAAGAAATGGATTTGTTAATCCTATTATTGAGGAATACAGGGAATTTTGTACACAGATAGCAGGTCATTAGGTGGGCAAAAAGATGTTCTGTAAATCATCCAACAGATGTGGGAAACAAATTTTAACTTGTGCTGCTGTGGGAATCCCATAAAGCTACAGGATAGCAACAATCTGATTGAAAGGAAGGAGAAAGAATGAAAGAAAGTACATAGTTAGGAAAGCTGTCAGTTTTCTAATTTTGAAAATAGAAATACTAAAATATTATATTTAATCTACAGTTTCTTGTTAGGTAAGAATTATTTCCCTATGCATTTCCAATTCCTTTGTGATACATGCTGTTCAGATTCTGTTGACCATTTGTTAAGTATCTAAGATAAAAGACCTAGGTACTTTTAACACATGACAATACATAAACATATGCAATAACGCCTGCCATTTCTGATATGATAAGAATAAAGCAGTCCAACTTAGGACATGTAGTTTTCAAATGCAAACGTATACATATATGTAATGTGTACATATTTATACACTATATATATATATATACCAAGTACTTCTATGCAAGCTTAGATAAACTTGTCTTATCCCTTGTTTTAAAACTTGTCTTATGACTAACATGCAGTATTCTTTATTCCAAACATTTTACCTGTAATAGCCCGTGTTCTTCCAACCACAGTCCTGTCAGGTATATCTTATTATTTTTATTCTGCAGACAACAGAGGTTAACTAGATTTACAAACTCACACAGTGAACAAATAGGAAAAACAGGAAAGAAAACCATGCCTATTTGCTCCTAAGATATTAGGTTTAACACCCAGAAATGCATCTGCATGTTAGGAATGGCAGACTCCAAAGTAGTCATTAGTGTTTGCAATTGAAAACTACAGGTCCTAAGCTGGATTACTTTATTCTTATCATATCAGAAATGGCAGGTGTTATTATTACAGGAACATCTTGCTACATTGGTTGAGAGACATATGACAATTACTGCAGAAATATGTTTGAGGCAAAGATAAATAAATGCATATTTTTATATCTCACAGCATTACTCTGGTCTCATGAATCACTGTCTTTATTTCATATTTAAATAGAGCACTCATGCATCACTGCAGGGGTTGAATATAGAAAAAGAAATAGCAGTAATTTTTACATGTTGTTTTTCTTTCTAGTTACTCTATCAGAACTTGAGAACACTAAATTCAAATTGCTAGTTCCAAAGTAAAATGTATTTTCCCCACAGAAAATGTAGTTTTGAAAAAATTTATATATAAATACAAATCTGTAAGCTTCACAAGTAATACATGATACTAAATCTTCAAAGGAAGAAAGTCTTTATGAGTTCTTTATAAACAAAATATTTATGAATTATTTTTGTGCTTGGATTTATCTTTGAAGAGATTTTCTTAAAAAGCTGTAACATAAACATCCTTTGGAAGAAATAACAATTAGTTTGAAGCCACAAAGCTAAATGAGAAAGTAAACCTTTTTTGTCTTTCTCAGTTTTACATATTTATTCCTCAGCATGAATATTGTCTGTACCTATTAATGAAGCAAATTTCTTTCCAAATCATATCCTTTGACCAATTTTTTCACACAAAAAAATTAAACAACCCTAACCAAATATGTTTAACTCCCTTCAAGAACAATACCCTTCTATCTTTTCCCATTGCCCTGTGTTAAAATAAAATGTATTGGAGGATCTTCTTCGTCCAGAAATAGTGATATTTACTTTATACTCCACAGTGTCATTAAAATGTTTACAAATTAAGACAAACAATTTTCAACAATAATAATATCTCAGGTTATGTGTCATTGCCTCTGTAAAAATTTCTCTCAACATCACCTTGGTCATAAGTTCATATTTGTTCTCATTATGTATGTTTTTAAGATAATATTTATATTATGTATGCATTTTTGACACTTTGGTATCGAATTAGGTTCATCAAAACGTGATTTTTATCTCACTTTATCACCATTTATTCCAGAATATATTTATTCCAGAATATATCTCACTTTATCACCATTTATTCTGGAATAACTAATAAATATTTAGAGAATATATTTTTAAAGAGGCACCCTGATATGTGTGAATGTGGAAATTCATCACAAAGTTAACATTAAACATCTTGTATTGTGTGATCATAAATTATTTGATATACTTATAATTTATCATATTTATGTTTTCTAAAATATACATTAGTTTTATAATAAAATATTTTGAAATCAAGAAATGAAAGTATTGATATTATTTAGCATCAGAAAGACAAAATTAATATATTGAAAAACTATTTCCATATCAGCTCTACTATACTCACTTTTAAGTGCTCCACCCATGAATTGACATTGTTTTTGTCATTTTTGTTTCATTTACTGAAAACAAAAAAGATGTAATTGTCTTCCATATTGACAACTTGACATTAGTGATTTTATATAAGTTGCATCTACTCATATATGATGATCCAACTGAGTTCTAGTGACGCAAAGCTGATAAAGACATTTCTTGCCATTGGTAATTGTGTAGAAGGGAAGCTATGTCTTTAAAAGTCACATTTGAAATAATTTTTTAATATATTTGAAGTCTGAGACAAAAGTTACACATTATCCTAATGAATACACAAAGTGTGAGCATAGACTATGTCAACTTCTGGGAGGGTTTAAAATTGAGCAGAGCATGAAGGAGGAGTGAGGATTCGTCTATTGCAAATGAGAAGAGGATGGATTTCTGGCAAAGAATAGGGAACATACAGTGAAGTGGATATGTACAAGTGCTTGCTTTCTACAGGGAATAACAGCAAGAAGAAAATGACCAGTCCACATGGCTTCTGAGGGAAGTATTAGGAGACAAACTATGAAGGGAATTACGAACTAGATGATGAGGCAAATCTTATGGATTTTCTAAAGAACTAGATGACTTGGTACACGGAAACTTTTACAGTGATACAAAGCAAAATGCAAACACTGAAATCATGCATTTCTCTAGATTATTGTCTCAAGAATATGATGGAGTAATAAAACTATAGGATAAACTTATTTGCCATCTATATTTTATTTTTTCTTATTAATGCCAAAGAATCAATGAAATGTAATGACAAAAGAAAACATTCATCAGCAAAAATATTTACTAGCATTAGTTGTATGAATTGAGATTTTATAATAATGCCTTGTGGATAAATATATTTAACCACCACTTCCCTGCTTTTTGTGACAATGCTGAACCTTAACAGAAATTTAAGTCTGTTTCACTTTCCAAATACAAATTTTGGTGCTACCAAAAGAATCTAACAAGAAACCTCAGTAATGATAGATTTTATGCTATGATGTATTTTTAGTTTTGAATATTTACTATTAGAGAACGTTGGGACTACATAGGTAATGTTTTGATTTCCAGCTATGGTATATGCATGCTCTGTCTGTTTATGCCCTCTATAATGGCTATTATGATGAATCTCTTCAAAGCTGTGTTTCAACCTGAGCAAAGTACCATAGTAGTGGCAATAACATTCCTGTAGTTCTGAGTACTGTTTAAAGGAATATATAACATGAGTCCTCAATCTCATCTTCTTGATCAGACACTAGTCTCAACTAACAAGAGAAAACTGAAGTATAAACTGATTACTTGAACAACTTTGGGTTCCTCAGCAACTTACCTATAATTATGAAAGTAACATCTACTACAGTGCTTTTCAGAACTTTTTTATTGAAAAAAGGGAAGACAGAATTTCATAATAAAGTAAAAGGACAATAGTAATAGTTAGTGCATTTCATATTATTATCTCCAGGTAGTGACTCAGATGAGAAGGGCATAAAAAATTCTCCAACCAATATTAGCATGGACCTTCCTTTTCAATGGACTAAGAGACATTAGCAGTACACCTAACTTGAATTTTCTCTTTTCTGATTCTTCCATTACTCCCTCTCCCTTTCTAGTTTCCTTTTCCTTGGAAACAATTTCTTCCCATTTCAACATATCTTTTGTATATTTGAGACCTTATATACTCTTTCAATTTCCCATACCAGGGAGACAACATGATGTTTACATATGTGAGTCTGATTTATTTCACTTATGAATATGGTGTTGAGTTGCATCTATTTATTAATAAAAGTCTCCAGTTTATCCTTCTTTTGGCTGAGTAGTACATTTTGAATCCATTCTTCAGTTGATAAGCATTTGACTTGTTTCCAAGATTTAACTAGTACAAATTATGGTGCTATAAACATGGATACATATATACTGCTATGGTATGATGTTTTTAATTCTTCTGTGAAGATACCTGGAAAGGTAATAGCTAGGTTACATGGGACCTCCAATCCTAGCTTAATAAGGAATCTCCATACTGATTTCCAAGAGATGGCACCAGTCTGCATTCCCATCCATCAGTGGAGAAGGGTTTCTTTTTACCTACCATCTCACAGAATTTGTTATTGGTTTATTTCTTTAAGATAGATATTTTTTTCTGGAGTGAGATGTAATCTCAATCTTGTTTTAATTTGCATCTCTTGAATGACCTATGGTGTTGAACATTTGTTGTATATCTGTTTGTCATCTGTATTTCTTCATCTGAGGAGTGTGTATTCATCTCAGAAGCCCACTTTTGGATTGAGTCTTTGAATTTGGGCATGATGTTTTAGAGTTCTTTATAGATTTTAGATAGAATTGTTTTGTCTAAGGGAAAATTGACTAAAATTTTCCCACTCTGTGGGTTGTCTTTTCACTCTGTTGGTATTTTATTTTCATATACAAAAGCTTTTTAGTAAGATTAGATCCCAGTTACTGATTCCTTGAAGTATTCCCTATGCATTTGGATTTTTGTTTGTGAATCTTTGCCTACACCTATGTCTTCATGTTTTCTACCTGCTTTCTCTTCCAGTAGATTTAATGTTTGTGATTTAATATTTAGATCTTTGATCCATTTCGACTTTAGTCTAGAGCATGGTGATAGTCTTGGGTCTAGTTTTAGTGTTCAGCATGTAGAGTGCCAGTTTTTCCAGCACCATTTATTAAAGAGGCTGTCTTCCATTGAACATGTTTGGCTGCTTTGTCAAAGATAAGGTGGCTGAATGTTTTTATAATAGTGTCTATGTCTTCTGATCTGTCTATTCTAGGTCTCTTCTGTTTCTGGATGTGTTTTAGGAATGTTTTCTCTTTCTAGGAGGTACACTAATGATCTTTTGTTTGGTATTGCCTTACATCTGTGTAACAGTTTTGGGAGTAAGGCCATTTTCACTGTATTGATTAACCCCATTCATCTTTTGTTTGGTATTGCCTTACATCTGTGTAACAGTTTTGGGAGTAAGGCCATTTTCACTGTATTGATTAACCCCATTCAGGAGCAAGTGATATCTGTTCAATTTCTGATATCCTCTTGATCTCCTTTATAAAATTACTGTAAATTTCAATGTATAAATCTTTTAATTGTTTTGTTAGATTGATTCCTAAGTATTTTCTTTTGGGGGAGATGCTATTCTAAAAGGTGTCATTTCCCTCTCTCGGTGAGACTCTTGTTTGTATATAGGAATGCCATTGCTTTTCAAGCATTGACTTTGTACACAGCTATGGTACTGAATTTGGTTATTAAATCTAAAAGTCTTTTGGTAGAGTTTTTGGGGCCTTCTATGTAGAGTATCATGTCATCCATGAAAAATGACAAATTCTTCTTTTCCCACACTAATTCCTTTTATTTTTCACTCTTGCCTAATTGCTCTAACTAATGTTTCCAGAACAATATTGAGTAGGAAAGATGGTAGTAGATATCCTTATCTTGTTCTTGATTTTACAGTGAAAGATTTCCATTTTTCTCAATTTAGTATGATATTGGCTGTTGGTTTGTAATAGATGTCTTTAATTAGATTGAGATAAAATGCATGTATTCTGACTTTCTGTAGAATTTTATCATGAATGAGTGTTGGACTTTATCAAAAGCTTTTCCAGCATCTATTGAGATGATCGTGTGATTTTTGTCTTTGACTGTGTTGACATGGTGTATTACATTTATTGATTTGCATATGTTAAACCATTCCTGCATTCCTGGGATGAATAGCACTTTGGCATGGTAATATAATCTTCTTGAAGATTTTTTGTATTCTATTTGTTAGTATTTACTGAGAATTTCTGTATCTATGTGTTTTAGGGTAATTGACCTTTAGTACTCTTTTTTTGTTTTAGTCTTTCTGTGGTTTCAATATCAGGGTAATAATTTCCTTCAGGAAAGAGGGAATATTGCTTCCTTTTCAATTTCATTAAAGATTTCCAGTAGTATTGGCATTAAATATCCTTTAAATTTCTTGTAGAATTCATCAGTGAACCCATGAAAATCTGTACTTTTCTTTGTTGGTATGTTTTTAATTACACTTTAAACTTCATTAACTCATATTGGATTATTCAGAATTTTTATAACTTCCTTTTCAGCTTGGTAATTCATACATATCTAGGAATCTGTCCATTTTACCTGTGTTTTCCAGCAGATTTTATAAGTACATATTGATGTTTGTCTGAATTTTCACAGGATCTGTAGTGTTTTCACCCTTTTCAATCCTCATTGCATGAGTGTTGTTTTTTTCTTTCCTTTTTTTTTTTTGATAATGTTGGCAAGAAGTTTATTAATTTTATTTATTTTTTCATAGAACCAATTCTTGAATTATTATTTTCTTAGGCCCAATTGCATTAATTTTTGCTCTGATCTTTATAAATTATTCCCTTGTATGGGCTTTAGACTTGACTTCCTCTCCTTTTTCTAGAATCTTGAGGCCCAATGTTATGTTGTTTATTTGTGCTTGTTCTACTTCATGATGTGGAAATTTACTTCTATATATTTGCCACTTAGGATTTCATCATCTCAAAGTTTCTGGTTTTATCTACATTTTCACTTAATTGTATGTATTATTTAATTTCTAATTTTTTTTCTGTGACCCATTGATTGTTCAAGAGGGTGTTATTTAATTTTCATATGTGTATAGAACTTTTGCAGTTTCTTTTGTCAAAAATACCCAATTTCATTGCACTATGATCATATAATATTCCTGGGGCCGGGGATTTAGCTCAGTGGCATAAGCACTTGCCTGGCAAGCATGAGGTCATGAGTTTGATCCCCGGTACCGCAAAAAAAAAAAAAAAAAAAATATTCCTGGGATAATTCAGTTTCTTTGCATTTACTTAAACATGTTCAATGGGCTAGCATGTGGTCTCTTTTAGAGAACATTCTACATGGAACTGAGAAGAATGTATATTCTGATATTGTTGGGTAGAACACTCTACAAACATCTACTAAGTTCACAGGTTGGTTTTCATCCTGATGTTTCTTTGCTGATTTTTTGTCTAGATGTTCTATACCACTAATATCCCCAATTACAGTTGTTTCATTGCTTATTTAAATTTTCATGTGTATTAATATTTGTTTTACATAATTATGTTCTCGCTTATATGGTGCATATATTTTTTATGATTGGGCTAGTATGTGGTATATTTTGGCAAAATTCCCATGTACTAGTAAGAAGACTATGTGTTCTGTTATTGTTGGATGGAACACTCTCTAGATATCTTTTTGTCCATTTATTTGAAGGTTTTGATCAACTATAATAATTTCTTGTTAATTTTTTTGTCTGCTTGATTTGTCCATTATCCTTTTATGACCATAAGTTTCCTCATTACAATTTTATTTGTGTTAATCTGATTTTTCATGTCCATTAGTGTTTGTTTTGTGGATTTATGGTCACTACTTCATGCCTTTATGCTTACAATTGTAATGTCTTTTTTTTGGTATCATTTCCTTAATCAACATGCAGTGCCCTTCTTTGTTCTGATAAGACTTGGCATGGATTTCACTTTCTTGAAAGGGAATAGGTAATCCTGCTTTGTTATCAATTTATTATTGCAGGGATTCCTTTTGCATCATTTAATTTTTAAACCGAGTTTCTTTTTTAATTTCTTGTCTACTGTTTTCTTCATTCTTCCAATGTGTCTTTTGTCTGGGGAATTGCAATCAGTCACAGTTAGAGTTATTATGGAGATATTGATTTATTATGGCTTTATTTTCCTTTTGATGATTCCTCCTCCCCTTTTATTTAGCTGTTCATCCTGCCTGGCGTGTTCATTGCCTCTGACAAACTGACAATATTGGCTTCATTCTCTCTTTCCAGGACATACTTGAGAATTTTTTTGTAATGCTGGTTTGTGGTCATGAACTTTTTGAGGTGCTCCTCCATAAAAGTACCTTAATTTCCTGTCAATTTTGAAGAAACATTTGCAAGGCATATATGTTGGGATCTGAAATTGTTAACTCTTAGGGCTGGAGATATTTCCCCTTGAGCCCTCCTGGCCTTTAGGTGTTGTATAAAGAAGTGTGTGGGCACATAGGCAGTGACTTTCAAATCCAGAACAGTTTGGGCTGAGTGAGTGGGACCTGTGTCCTTTAACTTACCCTCCTTAGCATATATATTTCCAGCCTGACTGTATCTCCCTAAGCACAGCTTTCTACTGTGGGCATCTCTCACAGAGTCATTGTGGGGCAATAACACTTTGGGAGCACTGAATTCAAGTTTTTCCATGGCTACTGTGGGTCCCAAGTTCAAAGAATCAGCCCTGACCTAGAATGATGTGTGAGCAAGCATTCTTCAGGCTATCTGGAGGACACGTCTACTGTAGTCGCTTACCAGCTTCCCTTGTGGAAGGTCTCATATGGGGGCGGAGACCCACTTTTCCTAAAGCTTACAATACCTTCTAGCTCTTTTCAGCACCGTGATTCTCCCTGAAACTCTCTGGGGTTCCCAGCTTTTGTTTTGTCTCTATAGGTTCAGTTACCCTTGCTTGTTAGCCATGAATTAGAAGTCAGAGAAAGTGAAGATTGTCCTTTCCCTTTTCCATGTTTTGTTCTTTCACTTCAGTTTCTCTGTAGGTTTTAATTTTCCTGTTAGACACATCCTGCTTCCTGGAGATCTCTAAACTTAATTATTTATGGTGTTTCTGTGTGTTATGTGACTTTCAATTTTCTGAAGCATACCATTGCTACATTAAATCTGCTTCTGTGTTTTTATTAGTCTATGAAGAAGTAATATTTCTCTAATTCAACACAATCTAAAATTTAAATATAGATAACAATATTGAAATTGCCTTGCAGTACTTAGGAGTGTAGTTGATATCCTGATGATTATACTATCCATTCATCAATATTCCATTTTAGTATGACATAACAATGTACAATTGGAAATATAGAAAATTAGCCAAGGGTAATCTCAGTGACTAAATTGCCTGCCTGGTAAGCCCAAGGTCATAAAATTCAATCCCTGGAAAAAAAAAGAAAGAAAGAAAGAAAGAAAGAAAGAAAGAAAGAAAGAAAGAAAGAAAGAAAGAAAATTCATGAACATCAGGAACTATTCCTTCTAGCCATGAAATTTCTAGAGATATATCATAATTAAAAAGTGCTATAAATAAGGTGTTGTAGCATAGAAATTAAAGATATTTTTAAAATATTTAATATTCTCAAATGGTCATTTCTTCTTAAAGGTATTTTAAATTGTCAAACAAAAGTTATAATATCCTGAGGTTAGCTTTTAAGCAACATTCAGAAAATATTTGGGATTCCTTTTTCTAAGTCTCAGTTCTATTTACTTGCCATGAAAAACAGTTCCCATTACTTTGTATCACATTTCAGATGCTCTGAAAAACATTTCACAGTAGAAATTAGTTTAGTTTTGCAAATGAGGTTCTGGAAATAATTTTATCATGTAATGGCTAAACTATATTGTTGTGAAACATTTTACCTGACATTTTACAAAAATCATTTACTTTTATTTCTCATAATAATCTGGAGTCAATGTTATTTTTTCCTATGTAGAAAATGAATGCAAAAAGCATCACAGTAAGGAAAATAAATAGACAGAATTCAGACCCAGGCCTTGTGAGTTCCAACCCCCGCTCTTTCCTCTATAGCAAGTCCATGTCACATTTCTATTTCCCACAGAATATTTTTCTCTGCTACATGAGGCTAGAATATTAACTATAAAATTAATCACATATGCTCATAATTTAAAAGGTATATTTTATAAAAATATTAACTATTTTTAGAGCAAGTTTTTTTTTTAAAAAATCACCTTCATTTATAGACACTTTAAACTGCAGGTAGACTTGAATTCTGCACATATATGTCTATCATAAAGTTTACTTTAAAAAAAAGCTTTAGTTAAGAGAACAATACTTCATAATAAAATTTAAAAAATTTTAAAATATACTGTAACAAAGGTTTATGAATATAGTTTCTTTTTTTCTGTCCTCCCTTTCCCTCTCCCTCCTTTTCTTTCAAAATATAGTACTATTCTGTTCACAAGGAAACCATGCAAAAAGGACACCTATATTGCAAACAGACATCATAATGAGCCAAGAATTACCAGTCTATGAAAAACGAACCAGCAAAGACATTTATTAAATATAATTAAACACACAAATATAGCATGCCCCTCAAAATGGTTTTCAGAATCTCTTGGCAGGATAATGGTTGAAGATCTTTCCCAATACAAATTCAGACAAGAAAAGAGTACAGGAGGCTGGTTTTCCCAGTGCATATATATTGTTAAAATATTAAAAGGCATATGAACATGCAGTAAAATTTGACCCTTCAAAGGAACAATATAATGATCCAGAAACCAACTATAAAGAAATGGAACTCTGTGAGTTATCTGGAAAAGTTAAAATAATTGCATTTTAAAAGCTTGATGATCTGTTAAGGAATAGACAGGTATTATATATTTATATATTTTTCATATAGAGACTCCAAATATACACAGAGAGACTCAATAAAGCATAACTCAGAATAACATAATATCAATATCAAAATATTAATCAATTGACATGAATTTAAAAATAGAACCAAAGAAATTCAGGAGTTTAACACAACAACTGAACCCAAAAGCCTATCTATAGGAGTTAGTATTCATTTAGTCAAGCAAAAAAATCAGTGAGCCTGATGTTAGGTCACTGGAAATTACTGAGTTAGAAGAGATACATAACTAGAGATAAGTGAAGAAAACCCAAAGGACTTCTGGTCCATCAGCAATCCAACACTCCTGTGTATTTTTGAAATGTTAAAGGAGAACAACAACAACAAAAAAAAAACTCATACAAAAACAAAAGCAAAGCAAAAAACAAGCACAGGAAGCTTATTTGAAGAAATACTCACCAGAAAGATCTGTGTCTGACAAAAAGTACCTCCAAATTCATGAAGCACTAAGAACCATAACCAGAATGAACTCAAAGAAGACCACATCAAAATATAATTACACTTAAAATTGAAAAGACAAATATTTCTGAAAGCAGCAAGAGAAAAATGATTCATTGTCTACCAGGGAGCTACCATAAGATTATCAGCTAATTTCTTGGCTGAAAAGTCATAGAGAGTAGGATAAATATTCAAATTGCTGAAAAAAAATCAAAATATGTTTAAAAACATACCAGTCAAAAACACCATATCCCACAAAATTGTCTTACAATGGAGACTTATAAGTTGAAATAAAGCAGTGTTTAGAGAGCAATATAAATCCATGGATCAAGTAAATATATAAACAAACAGAAAGATGTAATACTGCAGTGGTTGTAATAAACTACTTTGAGTATACAATTTAAAAGACAAAACATAAAAATAACTAAACATTTTGGAAGCATGAGTTATAAAGATGTAATTTGTGATATTAATAACAGTAAGTGGGAGTAGAGATACAGAGAGTAGCACTTTGTGTGTACTTAAAATTATTATTAGCTTAAAGTAAAGAGTTACAGTGCAAGGTCCTAAGTTTGATTCCTGGTACCCCCATAAAATAAATAGTTATGTATTTAAAATATTATTACTGAATGCAATGGCAATAAAATTACAGTGATACACTAAAGAAAATGAGAAAATATGTCAAATACAGAAAATCAAACCATTTTTAGCATAAAAGTAACATGATTCAGGCAATGCAAGTAGGAAAGAGAGAAATAAAATACAACAAATAAAATCACAATAATAATACATTTCTTGACTGGAATGATGTAAAATGTAAATAGATTACACTAGTAAATTATATGATATTGAGTAGTTGAATGAACTTAAAAAGAAGCAATTATAACTATGTTTTTACAGAGAACTTACCTTAGATATAAAGACACAGGAGCTGAAAAAGAGAAACTGAAAAAGTTATTCCTTGCAAATTCTAAACAAAAGAGAGTGGTCCTGGCCACAAAATAAACTTTCAAGTCAAAACAGTTACTATACATAAATCATGATATTATCTAGTGATTAAAGCATCAATTCAATAGAAAGAAGCAATTATAAATACATCTGCTTTTAACCTAAACATACACAAATGTATGAAACATATATTGATTGAATTGAAAAGAAAATCGTGAAATAATAGCATAACTCAATAAAATATTTTTAGTAATAGAAAAAACAGAAGATCAATAAACAGAAGATTAGTACATCACTGTAAACAAAATATATATAACAGGTACTATGTAACATCTACACAACAGTATTAGCATTGAAGTGATACTAGATTTTATAGCAGTGGGAAACTAACACTTAAAAAATATGTAGAAATTAAGCAACATTCCCTCAATTAATCAGTTGGTCCAAAAAGATTGCCATAGTAAATTCGAAAACATCTTAAAACAAAAATTGAAAAACATACTACACACAAAAACCTCAATACTAAGATGTTGATAGTCATGACTATACTATCAAGTAAGAAAGATCTCAATTCAACTTTACATATGTAGGAGCTAATAAAACCTACATCTAAACCTACAGTTAACAGAAGGAATATAAATGCTACCAAAGAAATAAATGATGAATAAAAGATAAAGAAATGAAAGAAATGAAGAGTTATGTTTTTTAAAAAATGAACAAAATTCTCAACTAGTTTAAGATAAAAGACTAGTTAAATAGAAAATCAACAATTAGAGGGGGGATATTATAATAAATTTCACTGGGAAAAATGATTTTGAAACTACCATAAACAATGTATACCAACAAACTGGATAATCCAGAAGAAGCCAATTCCCTTGAACATATAATGGAATACAAATATTCTTTAAATCAAGACTGAATCATGAAGAAATATAAAATTATCAGACCCATAAAAAGAAAAGATGTTAAATCAACAATAGAAAACTTTCTATTAAAGAGAAGACCCAGATGGATTTGCTGAAGAATACTAGAAAGAATTTTAAAAAGAATTAGCACCAATTCTTCTAAACTCTTCCAAAACAATTCAAATGGAACACTTCAAAACTCAGTCTCGGGCCAGGTATATAACACAGCAGCTAGTGCCTGCCTGACAAGCATGAGGTCCTGAGTTCAATTCCTGATTGCAAAATAAATAAATGAATGAAAGTCTATGAGGCTAACATTATCCTATTACCTAAGCCAAACAAAAATGCTCAAGGAAATTTGGCTAATATCTCTGTTGAATATAAATGCAAACTAATATTAACAAAATGCTAGAAAATAAAATCCTTGAAGTACATCAAAATATATTATACCATGACCATGTGTAATTTACTCCAGGAGTACAAGGATGATTTAACATATGAAAATATAATCCAGTACACTAAGCGAACAAAGACCAAACTCTTATCTCACTAGATACTAAAATGCATTTGAGAAATGCAACATTTTTTCATGATAAAAGCATTTAAAAAATTATGAATGGAAATATTAATAAAGGCTATATATTAAAAACCTACAGATAAAATTATACTGAATGGTGAAAAAATATATTTAGTATAAAATATAAGATGAAGATGTCCATCCACTTTTGTCATTGTGTCATACTACTAGAAGTTCACCTCAGAATATTTAGATGATAAAAATAAATGGCACCCAAATTGGAAAGAAAAAAGTAAAATTTGCTTGTTTGATGATCTGATCCTATATAAAAACATAAAAATTTAATGTAAATGATGCTTTTATATTTAAATTAATTTAGAAACTTGCATGTTTCAAAATCACTCTAAGATTAGTTGTATTTTTGCACTTTAAAGAACAAAACAAAATTAAGAAAATAATCTTGTTCATTATATCATTGAAGAAAAACAAATATTTATGAATAAATTTAACCAAGAAAGAAAAAATTTACGGACCAAAATCTATAAAACAACGCTGAAAGACGAAAACACTTCATGTTCATAGTTTGGAAGAATTAATATTAGGGTGTCCATAATATGTAAGACTATCCACAGATGCAGTGCAATTCTATCCAAATTCAAACAAGTTTTTCAGAAATTCAAAAATCTATATGAATTGCCAAATTGATCTTTAAAAGAAGAATACAGACCACAGATTCCAAATTGTGGTACTAATGTAAAGGAAATAAGAGATTGCAGGAAAAGAGTAGAGAACCCAGAAATAAATCTTTCTATACCTGATAAAATAGTCTTTGACAGAGATAACAGCACTACATAACAGGAAAGAGGTATTTTCTTTGATATACAGTATTGTAAACATTTGATACCCATCTGCAAAAAAAAAGTTCATTTAGCTTATTTCACTTATAAAAAATAAAACAGTAAAGATTTAAATGCAGAGGTCTGAAACTATAAAAATTCTAGAAGAAAGTATGAGAGAAATAGTTCATGACATTAGAATGGGCAATGAGTTTGTAGATACCACATTAAAAGCACAGGTAACTAAACAAAAATAGTAAAATGGGACTTAATCAAACTTTAAAATTTCTATGCAGCAAAGGGAGCCATAAACATAATAAAAGAAAAACCGTGAAGTGGGACAAAATTTTGTAAAACATTTACATACAAGAGGTAACAACTAGAAAATATAAGGCACCCTATATTTTCATATCAACAAAACCTGATATAATTAGATATTTCTGTTCACATAAAAATGGAAAATAGTCACATAGGAAAATATGTGCAACATCATTGATTGCAAAATGCAAATTAAAACCATGAAATCAACTTACGTAATTGTGATGAATACTATCACAAAATAATTGTGGTAAATATACAAAGGATCTGGAACTCTCATGCACCATTGATGTATTGATATAGTGTACTTCCCATGCGAAAAAGTAAAGAGATTCTTCAAAACTTAGAAAGAAAGCTGTAGGGTCCAGCAATTGTACTTCTGGGTATATGTTTTAAAGTATTGAAAACTGGTCAAGAAGTAATTATTCTTTCATACTTGTTACAACATTCCTTAAATAGGCAAGATCTGGAAGCAAACTAAATGTCTGTTAGTGAATAAAGAAAATATTCCATATAAATAAATTAGAATATCATTCATATGTAAATACATCCTCCTTTATGATACAGTATTAGTAATCTGGAGGACATTATGTCAAAAGACACAACCCAATCACAAATATAGTACTGTACTGTATGTAGTACTTCAAAATTCTAATTATAAAAGACATATAAAGTAATCAGGCTCATAAAAACAGTAAATAAAATGGTTGTTGGCAGTGTTTTGGGCATTAAGGAAAGAAGAGTTGTACATGGAAATAGAGTTCCAGTCATGGAAGATGAAGTCATAGAAAACTGTCATAAAACAAACATCAAATTAACAATACACACATTTTTCAAAGGGTAAAATTATGTGTTCTTATCACAATAAAAATGTATGTGTAGGCCTATTGTGGTTGTTGTACATGTTTAATTCCAGCATTTAGGGATTACTTCAGGTAATTACTTCAAGTAATTTCTAGAGGAGAATCACTTCAATTTCAACCTAGCCTGGGCTAACATGAGATGCTATTTCAAAAAGTAAAAATAATACCTATATGTGTATGCACACATAAAAATATGATTATATGAGTGTTCGTATATGGCATTTTACATGTATGACTATAAGATATATGAGTAAATATGTATATGTTAAACAAATATTCATTAATATCATATTAAATTTTATTTATTTTTATCTTTATACTTGCATAATATAAACTGTTAAGCCATTATAATTATTAAAATTTCAAAAATTTACATAATTTTATTTACTTAGTTCTCACTTATTTTCTTTCTCCAAAACTGCAGACAGAAATGCAGGAATATTACAGCTATTGACTCAATATTCTTCATCTTCATGATGGAAAGCAGTTTGAAATCCCAGTGTGTCTGCCCAGCATTTTGACAAATGTGAAATTCTCCAACTCTGTGAAACACTTTGCATACTTATGGTTTTAATCTTGGACTTTGGTTCCATTTCCAAAAGGAGAAAAACCATCTGCTCCTCACACTTGAGCTCAAACTAGCTTTGCATTTTTATCACAACTGAAAGTTCAGAAAAATCACCAACACATCTTTTATAACTTGCCTCTTTGGATACCATATGGACCAACTGCTGTTTTTGATACAGATTTCTGAAAAAGATGTGGAAATTTTTCTCATGAATGTTGGTTTATTTAAATTTACACATGTCGTTTGGTTTAGTGGTTGATATTATCCCAGATATACAATAGAATTTTATTTCCTATGTATTAACTTAGGTTTGTACCAGTATCCTATACGGTTTCTATGTTTTGACCTTGCACTATTTTATATTCCAAATAAATTTCATTTATTTTTGGTTTTTTTGGTATCACACATATAAACTTGCCCTTGTATTTATTTTTGTTAGATATTTCGTTAAAACTTTTATGGTTTTAAGTGATTTTCCCTTGAGTTTATTGTTACCTTTCTAATGAACCAGCATCTTATTACAACTCTTCTGGTTTCCTTAATTTCCAAACAGACATCTTATGATGTATACTACCCTCCTCAACAACTTACAGCTCTGAGTTTTGCTGCAAGCAGATCCTTTCATTTCATAGAATGCTGAATTGGTTTGTGCTTGTCAGCTTTTAGAAAAGGTTTATTTTGGCTCCTAGTGTTGGGGCTTCCAGTACAGGATCTATGATCTATTGTTCCTGTTGCTTTGGGCCTATTGGGAGGCAGCATATCCCAGAGGGAGCAGGCAGCAAGCAAAACGTCTCACATCTTGAGCCAGGAAGTCAAGAAAGAATGAAAGAGAAAGAGACAGGGGTCCCAGAACACTCCTTGATGCACACTTCTAGTGACATAAGTACCTTCCTCCAGCCTCCACTTCCTAACGAGTCTACTGCCTCCTAACGGGACTTGGTCTTTGAACAGGGAACCTTTGGGGGACACTTATCCAAGCAATAATACAGTATGGCTTATATGTTTGAAGAAGGATGTAATCAGGGCTTTGACCCAAATCACTTAAGAAACAATTTTTCTAGTTATCTTATTACTGTGGTGTTAATTTTGTTATGACTCCTGTGGTTTTTTTTTTAATTTAGATTGAATAATTTTTGCCAATGAGTTCTGGTAAGAAACTTTGCCATGAGGCAGAAAAGGAAATCATACAGATACTTCCATTTATGCACATTCCAAGAACTTTACATTTCCTTTCCATATATCTGTCCAAGGTGATGTTTGCTCCCTAGCATCTAGTTATTTGCTCATCTGTTTTACTAAATATGATGAAATGGGAATGATTCTGAAGTTGGGAAGGATGTCACAGAAAGGAATTATTTAGGCACAAGATCCCTGAGGAGGTATGAAGGAATGTAAGTCAGAGTCCCCTGAAAGGATTAACCTGGACTTGGGCTAGGATATGTGTTGTTAAATACAAAAAAAGAAACAGCCCCTAATGACACTGTAAATGGCTGTTGCTTATAGGAAGTTGTGAGTGTTATATAATGAGTCTTAATTACAGGAAATAAGTCAGCCTTGGAGTTACAATATTCACCTGTGGGATTATTTTTAAACATGATGTAATAAGTCAAAGTTCTTCATGAGAGCTTTTAAAAATCTATAACTTTTTCTTCCCATTTGTTTTCAGTTACCTCCGAATATTCAGTGTCATACATTTTCTGGTACAGTTACAAGGCATGTTTTATTTTACATGGACCATGTGGTCATATCTTCTCTCCTTTAGATATCCTCTTCCTTTCACCTAAAACATTTCCTTGTACATTCATACGGTTAACTCAGACACAGAAAAAGCACACAGAAATAGAAATCTTGTCTCTGTTTCCACCAATCCTCACTAGCGCTCAGGTAAACACATTTCAAGTGCATGAAGCAAGTATTTCAGACAGACAAAGTTGTCAGTAAGTATACAGAAATAATTTTCCTAGCAGTTTCATAGGGATGATATGTAAGCGATTTAGATTTACCAAAGTGGTGATTACTTCCTGGAACTATGAACAATATTTTTAACATAAATTGTTAACATTAATTTGTAAAGGCAATTGTAGCTTTATAATAGTGATTGTGTGTTATAAGATTAATTATAAAGATAACTCCTTTAATAATGAAGAACACTAGCAAAATAACAGTTTACAGAATGAATATTTGGAAACTTGAATTTCACAGGTAGAAAAAATATGACTGAGGAGAATCAAGGAGTGAGGAGGGTTCCACAGACCTTATTGTTTGAACATGTCTGAGTAGTTGTAAAATCAGTTATCATGGTCTTCTAAGATCACCTGGGCTATGGTTTAATAATTTTTAAATTACATAAAGGAGTTTCTCTAAGCAAATTATGATTAGTAAACTTCTTATATTATGGCTAAGATCATTAGTAAACATACATCTGGAAAATTTCTTCAAAATATGTATGGAGGCTTGGGATTTAGCTCAGTGGCATAAGCAACTGCCTGGCAAGCGTGAGGTCATGAGTTCGATTCCTAGTACCAAAAAAAAAAAGATGTTATACAAAATCTCTATGGAATCTAAAGTAAGTATCAATTAGCCATTAACATCTGAGCTTCTGTGAAATATCAAGGATTTTGGACAGTTTCATTCACTGTTGAGTCATCACATAATGGAGACTACTTGTTCCATTATCAGGTATCACATAATTGTGATATGAGCGAGTAAACAACAGAATAGTAAACTTTGTGAGAAGAGGTTATGATGAAGTTGGAAATTTTTATAAGAGTTATATAGTTACATAAACAGTAAGGGATATTCTAATCAGAGAAGTTGGATGCCCAACATCTTTTAGGCAAGAGAATGCATAGACAGTTTATGTAATTAGTTGAAAAAAAATATATATATATCTGGAATAGAGAAACCAAGAATATAGCAGGCTGAAAGTTTCTTTTGAATCATCAGAGTAGTTTTATGTTTTGCTCTAAAAGTTTGGGAATATTCAAGTTATTTTAAATTAAAAATATTTTAATTAAGAAATGGCATTATGTGTTAAGCATAAAGTGTTCAAGGTTCATTTATAAATTACTATATTCTAAAATTAAAAACACTATCATGCTAGATAAATAATGATTTGAGAATGAATTTCACTAAATGCATAACTTTGACTAATATACAATAAAGCAAACACGTCAAGCAATAAGCACAAAGATTTGAAATACGAATTTGTTGTTTGTGGGTCAGTTAGTACTCAAATAGAGTTTGTTCTCTAGAATTTTAACGATTTCAAAGTTTGCCAGAAAGTAAGTGGCAATTTATAAATATTAAAACTAAATATTAAATATTAAAATCTATTGTAAGTTAAATAACAAATACTGCAACCCTTTGTACATTGAGCCCTATTAAACCAAGTTGAGGTTTTTTTCCTCTGTATTTTGAATCTCAGTATTGTACTCTGTTTAAAATAGTTAAGGAAGTTTTTTTTCTGAATTTTGAGAAATAATAAAACTATTTTTTAAACAGAAGCACACCAAATTTAAACAGCATAGATTCTTGCTATCACTTCATCTTTTAAAAAAAACATTATGAATATTTGATCAATTTTCTGTTAAAAAAAAGTGCAGCAGAGTTTTCTAAAATCCGTTTGAGCTGTGTAACCAATTTTGCCCCAGCATTGGAGTGTCTCAGTTTCCCACCCTTCTCAGTATAAAGCGCATCATTTCTTGCAGATGAAGCAGAGATGACAAGGGCACAGTTTCCAATTCATGCCTGATTTAAATTTTGGCATAGCCATTTAATACTTGTGTAGCCTCAAGGTTTTTAATTAATTTCCCAGAGAATTTATCTCTTTGGGTTTTTATCATGCAGAAGAGCCAGCAATATTTCAATCTTAGGCTTGTTTTGAGTTTTAATAAGGTAATTGCTATGTGTTGCTGAATATATAATTCACTTTTCATACATCATCACTCAACAAATGCTCACTTTTATGAAAATTATTAGGCAATCTTTTACTGTCATTTCTTGAAAGTTTTAGCCTCTATTAATATGGACTGACACATGCTCATTTTCTTTCAGTGCATATTTATACTTTCTATAAAATTTCTATATATAAATGATTCACTTTGCTACAAAAGTGATAAACCAGGAAAGGGAAAATATTCTTTGTCTTAATAATAGAAAGTAAGTAAAAAAGAAATCCTCGTCCTAGCGATAGAGATCACAGTTTAAAGTGCATATCATTTCAGTACACTTAGCATAACTTGGTTTTCCATTGCTTTGAAACTTTCAATCAAATTTGGTACCGGATGGATTTGAAAATTTTGGCTTTATCCTTTATTTATCCTTTATTTTGTTTCTTGGTACAAACTAGAACTTGTCCATATCCATTACATCCTGATTCACTATTCTTTCCAGCTCAATGAGTTTGTTGCTTTAGCTTCTGATATTCATTGTCCTTTCCCAAACCAATTAATGATGAATACTGAAGTACCACTGCACTTGGTATACAGGAGGAAGAAAAAAAGCAAAACATAAATATAAATTATAAAATGTCTCATCTGTCAATGTAAATATGTATTCAACTAGAGTTGAAACTATAGTTATTTTTCATTAATAATTTTAAATTGTTGACTATATTTTCTAGTAATATACTCTTAAATATTTGATGAACTTATCCAATTCTAAGTTCAACAACATTTAATGCAAGAAAGCAGTTACTATAGCTGTATTCTACAAAAAAGAAATGGAAATTAGTCAGTTTGAATAAAGTTGCCATGTTCAAACAACTGGTAACGCACCTTTGTGACCTAATTATCAAGAAGCATATTACCTTACATGTCAGGTTAATATAATTTAATATGAAAGAAATATATGAACTAGAAAAAAGCTAAAAATGAGTTTCTACTGAAATTTTTGGCAGAAAAGTTTAAATCATTAATATAGCAAATGATGTATTTCAACACTGATCCAAGTTAAATATGAAATGTTTAAGTGGCTATATCTTTTTGGGTTTCTACAAAGTATGAGGAATAAAAACCTATCATGACATAATAGAACAGGAATGCTATTGTGTGAAAGTGTGTCCTATTCGTGGTAAATCAAATGATGGCCTCCAAGGATATCTATGTCTTCACCGCTACAACCTAAGAACAAATATGCTACCTTACACTGTGGACATGACTTTAGAGATGTGACTAAGGGTCTGAACCTTGAAAAAGAAAATTATGCTGGGATATCTGAGTGGATCAAATTTAATCCCATGAGTTCTTTGAAACAGAGAACCTACCAAGTCTCAGTTTAAAAGAGAGTCGAAATTATGAAAGAAAGGTCAGAGAGATGCACAGTTGTTGGTTAAAGATGGGGAGAAGAGGAGCAAAGTCTGAAACCTGTAGATGGCTTCTCTTTTTATTAATATCTATTCACTTTACATAATAATGAGTTTTAATGTGATATTTCCATACATATCCGTGCCATGCACTGATCGATTCCAATCATCCTTTGTTTACTCCCCACTCTTCCACCCTCCCACACATCCTCCCCAATCTCTAGTAATCACTATTCTTACAGATCAACTTCCTTTGGTTGGTTCCACATATAAGAGAGAATGTGTAGCACTTCCCTGTCTCTGTCTAGCTTACTTTACCTAATGTAGGGTGTTCAACTTCAATATATTTTGCTGCAATTGACAGGATTTCAGGCTTCTTTATGCCTAAATTATAGTCCATTGTGTGCCTATGCAACTTTAAAAAATAATTCTATACATCTGTTGCTGGGCACTTTGGCTGACTCTTTATCTTAACTGACTAGTGCCACAGTAAACATAGGTGTGTAAGTATCTCTTTGGTATGCTGAATTTTTGCGTACACATTCAGAAGCAGGATAGATGGATCATATAAAAATTCTCTTTTATATTTTTAGAAAAATAAACCATATCCTTCACTATAATTCCTGTACTAATTGAATTCCTACTAACCATGTGTAAGACCTTCTCGTTCTTCACACCTTGGGCTATACATACTTTTCATTTCTTGCTGTGATAGTCACTGTTTTAACTGGAGAAAGATGGTGACACAGTATAATTTTGAGATGGCCTATAAGATTAGAAAAAGGAAAAGAGATTCCCCACTGCTTTCCCTAGGAAGTGCTGGAGCTCTGTCAATAGGCTGATGCTAGCCCTATAAGAACCAGGTCACACTTCTAAACTTTTGCGGTATGAGCTATAAAATTTGTATTGTTTCAGATGCCAAGACTACTTAACTTCTTATGACAACGGTAAGAAACAGATAGTTTTTATTTTATCTGAATGGCATTATAGTCTCTTTTCATTCACACACAAAATTGGAATTTTACACTCACATTGGGAACCCTCTCCTCTTTGATAATGCCTGCAGGTTCCAGGGTTAAAATAGAGTGCACTGTTTTAGGGAAAATATGAAGAACCGATCAAAAATGTGGTCTTGTCATGGAAAAAGAAATGGGCAGCAAGTGAAAGAAAATATTCAAATAAAGGTGAGAGAAGACCTAGAAATAAAATCAGTGAAAAGATTGAACCTGATAGAGGGAAAGCTGTCTATGAATTATTGAGCAGGACGATACTCACAAATCATTAGGAGCAAACTAAAGTGTGAGTGAGGACAGTGGTGCATTCCTGTAATTTCAGCAATTTGGGGATTAATCAGAGGCTGAGGCAGGTGGATCACAAGTTCTGAATGTGCATGTTTAGCTTGTGCAACTTAGTAAGGTGTTGTCTCAAATAACAAATACATGAATAAATTAAAAAATGGCTAGAGAGCTAGCTCAAGGTGAAGGCCCTCATTCAGTGCTCACTACTGGAGGGAAGCAGAGGGAGGGATAATTTTAGCACATTTTAAAAATCATAGAAGCTTTACAAAGATAAATACAAGTTTTCTGATAAGATAGTGTTATGAGTAATCAAATGTGTTCATCATGTGAAGATGTCCTCATTATGAATTTAAAATTCAGTGCACTATTCACCAGTAAAATCAGAGTTAGCTTCCAGAAACAACCTCTTTCCATAATGTTAGATTCCAGTCTACATCTAGGTAATCATCCTGATTTCTAAGTGCTACAATAGCATTGAACAAGATAGGACACTAAGCTAATAGTTTATGTTTTATTTTTCCTAAATCCAGAGGAGATGGTGAAACATTGTGTACATAAATGAGAAAACAAAATTTAGTGACATTTTAAATGTATTATTTATCAGAAATCTCTCTTTGCATTTTTGAAACCATTTATGAATCTGCAGATATTCACATTTATACTGCCTTTGCTTATTACAAAGGAAAATTCAGATTAAGTGCAAATAGGTATTCATAAACTTCCTGGCATCTGCTAAAACATTAAGTATATTAATATACTTCTATTAATTAGCAGCTTACATGATTATTCTTTGAATGTATTTGCTATGGCCTCACTTTCTATAAATTAAAAAACATATTTTTTGCCAAATCATTCATGTTTGCTTCCTAACCTTATATAAATCCAAGAACTATACTGAAGAAATAAGTGGTTTCTCATTAGAATTCTAGAGTCAAGGAGAAGAAAATATAAAGTTAATATTTTCTTAATGGATCAATTTGCAATTAATGTATTTGAGTGTCATTTTAGGAAATGATGCTTTATACTTTGTATCATACTAGTCAATAGATCTTAGGTACAGTTTAGAGAATACTAGAGGGTAAAAATCACTTGGACAAGTAATATTTTGCTTAAACTTTATACAAATATCATTGAACTTAGGGAAGTAGGAAAACTGACATGTTATCTTTGATGTGATAATACAGTATTGGGACCCAACATTTTCTGATTAGATTTTCAAAGCTTATTTGGTGAAGGAAGATTTAAATTGTACATACTTAACCTGGTTCAGAAAGCCTTCAGGAAACAAGAGTCCTTATTTAAATCCTAATTTTACATTAACAAAAAGCTTTATGTGAAGATGAAAGTAGCAGGAAAATTTCTGCCTGTGCACTACAGACCCTGACCTTAATTCTATTGTCATCTGACAATGAGTCTTATACATTCTGCCTGATACAATGTCGCCAGAATTTGCAATTTTTAATTGTAATTATTAAACAGATTTGATGTTGGATATGAAAGATTAGCCAGTGTTCTACAACAAAATGAATAAGAACTGCCAATTAAAAATTATATTTTCAAATCAGGCATGGTGGCACATGCCCCTGCAATCCCAGCACTGGAGAGACTGAGGCAGGAAGATGATTGTGAACTTGAAGCCAGCCTGAACTTCATAGCGAGGTCTTGCCTCAGAAAGTGAAATATAAATGAACAAAACTTGCTTGAAAATTATTAAAGCCTGAAATTTTGGGAAGTAATCTCATTTTGGGGCTAATTCTCTACTTTCTAATGTCAGCAACAGTGTATTGGACTGAAGCTTATGTGGATAGGAATCCTTTCTTTAATCAGTTTAAGTAATTTTTGTATTTTTATTCCTAACAAAGTTTGTATATGGTCTTTAGTAAATTGTATGTAAGTAAACAAATATTTACAATAGTGATAGAAAAAAAATGGTACAATGAAATATGTGCTTTCTCTTAAGATGGACCAAACAACTCAATCTAACTATAGAAAAATTGTTATTAGGAAAAGCTTAAGCACTTTTCTGCACAGGACCAGACAACTCCATTATTTATATTGCTACTTTACTTATGGACCATAACTAACAGAGAGATGCTCTGCAGTAAAATATAGTTCTGCTTTGACAACTATTTGCCCTAAGGTGTATGCATGTATCCTTTCACTCAACAAATAGCTACAAAGTATGGAGATTACAGGCAATAGAAGTATTCAGTAGAGAAGATACTAAACTGATGTGAGATCATTCATTCAGTCAATCAACAACCAAAACAGGCTAAAAGTCTAAAAGAAAGTACTAAGTTGTTGACTAAAGCATAGGTGAGTAAACATTGGTTTGGTACGCAGAAGTTAAAAAAAGGATGCATGTATTCTAATATAGTTCCTAATTAGCAAATATTCAAATGAAATAATTATATTTTATAAATGTTTCAGTTATTATGTAGTTTCTAATAATAGATATCATTATTATCTGTGACTTACTGAACTCTGACAATGAACTCTAGAGTAATAAACAACGACACTTTTATCCTTTTGTTTTTCTTCAGTTAGAGACCATGTCTAGATAAATTAGCTTTTATGTTTGTACCTCGTGGTGCTTTTGGAGACTAAATCCCATGTTTCATGGATAAAGAGTAAATAAAACTTAAGATCAGCTTTTCCTAGAATAAAAATATGTCCTTCTCTGTTCCAAAGGTCATCAGCTAAAGGGTACATCAGTTTATTTCCACAATTGACCAGCATCAGGTAGGAAGGTGAGCAGTGAAACAAATCACATGCCAGTGTTTCAAATACATCTGCAGGACAAAGATAAAACTATCACTCTTCATCAAAAAAATGTCTTCAATGGAAACTCTTTGAAGTCTACAACAGTTTAGAAATGTACTTGGTGTATGCTGTGTATAAAATTTGCATTTTCCCCCAATTTTATTATTTGCTATAAGACGCTCATAGATTCACATGCTGTTATAAGAAAATTAATATGGAAAAGTTCTACAGGCCTGTTACTAAATTTCTACCAATGACACCTTGCCAATGATGGGACAAGACCACAGTCACACAGTTCCATCACCACCAAGCCCCCTCGCGTGGTCCTTTTATAGCCACCCCAATTTTGATCTCACCTACAGCTCCTGGGAAGCCCCAGGCAACCATTCTTCATTTGTTCAATTTTGTTATTTAAAAATATTACGTTAATATTACATTAATATAGCTTTATAATATATAACATTTGGGGCTGGCTGCGTTTAGTCTGCAGAATTTTTTGGTGATTTATCTAAGTTGTTTCATATGTCAGTTTTTAACACCTTTTGTGTGTTTTCTTCTGAGTAATACCCAAGTGCACCCCACTTGGTTGAATGATTGAGTCGCTGAAGGATATCTGTAGTGTTTCTGTTTTTTATAACTCTTACACATAAAGCTGTCATAAACATTGTTAAACAGGTTTCGGGTTAACTGCAAACTTTCATTTCTTCAAGTTAAACGTTCTGGAGTACAACTGGTAGTAGATGACATGGTTTAATGTTTATACTTTTAAACAACTGCTAAAGTGTTTTCAGTGTGCATGTATCATTTCCGTTTCCCACTAGTAGAGTGTGTGTCTAGCTTCTTTCACACTCATGTATTTGATGTTTTCCCTGTTTTTCACTTTAACCATTGTGTTATATATTGACATAAAATTACAATTTTAATTTGCATTTCCTTAATGTTTAATGATGTCAAATATTTATTTGTGACACATACATCCTATTTACAAGATAACTGTATCCTTTGCTCATTTCTAAATAGATCGTTTTCTACCAACATTTTGAGTTCTTTATGTTTAAATTTACATTTAGATATGTGATTTGAAACTATTTAATCATATCTATACTTTGTTTTTTCATCATTTTAACTGTATCTCAGGCAAATACAAATATGAAATGGAATTAAATCTAATTTTATATGATTGCCTTTAGGGAATTGTATTTATGATTTTCATGTCTAAATATGCTACTATACAGATATTTTCTTTTTTTGTCCTAACAACCTTAGTTTACTTCATATTTTCTCTTATGAAATGTTTTGCATTTTTATTAAAACTGCACATAAATACTCTTGTGTTGTTCTATTTCTGAATAAATTGTATTCTTTTCAAATAAATAGCTTTACTTTATGTATTTCATCCATTGATTGCCTGTTTCAATTTCATTTCATTTATTATCTTTGTCATTTCCATTGCTCTAGTTGCAAATGGTTCATTTTGCACTTTTTCTAGGTTCTTAAGGCAGTTGAATTATCGATTTTAACTTTCTCTTTAATTTAATTTGTGCGGTTAGTGCTGCAAGTATCTCTCTCAGAGCTGCTTCCTTTTCAAAAATTCATGGAGTTCAGTCTCTATTTCCACTTATGTCTGTTTTGGAGTCACACATTATATTGAATAGTATTGTTGAATGTCCAAGTGTTGGAGATTTTTCTGCTATCTTTGTTATTTGTTTCTTGTTCTTTTGTAGTCAAAGAACATATTTTGCATCATGTGAATTTCTTTAAATTTCTAGAGCTTTATGGCCGACAGTATGGACTATGCTAAGATACATTTTCTGGACATTTGAATGTGACAGGTATTTTTCCATTTTTGCTTAGTACTTTAGAGATGTTTATTACATCCTTTGAGGTAATTAATTCTTTTATGTCTTAGATGACATTTTGTCTGCTTATCTACTAGGAGAAAGTTCCACGTCCTGGGCCCCAGCAGGTTCCAGACCATCCCTGGAACATCCTATCTTATATAGCCATATCTTGGCCAGAACAATTTTCTAATTTGCATAATGAAAAATTTAAAATTTTTAATTAGAAAAATAAATGAGATATAAAACAGATTAATGACTTTCAGATTCTAGCTCTACTTTTGCACAATTAAAAATATTCAAGATTTGGTGAAAATCTTAAAAAGTTTATAGAGACTCCAAGACTTGGAATGAACAAAGCATGTGAAACCTACACCTCTTTAAAACTGATTTCTAAATGACCCTGTGTTGAGAATTTTTTAGTTATTCCTTTTTGTGAGGCCAGCCCTTTTACTTGAGTATGATCAGATTTATTTCACACCCATTTATATGCAGGCTGTTTTGGAACTGCAGAAAGATTGAGTTTATACAAGGAAGGACTGGGGATTTTGCTCAGCAGCATAAGCACCTGCCTTGCAAGGACGCAGTCATGAGTTCGACCCCCGGTAAAACAGCTTATACAAGGGAACCTTAAGATTGCCTGTTTTGTTAAAAAGTGAGTGCATAGCAGAACTTGGTCTCATGCTTTCTTTGGTAACTGCATGTAAGAGCCTAATGAACAAGGTGATGCTCAACAGACTCCGAATCCTGGTTTCCACAGATAATTACCAAAACCTACACAGTGATTACACCTTCCAAATAGTCCCCTTGAATTTGAATTCATAGGTGAGTCAAAGCATATTTCTGTTAAGTAAACTCTGAAACATAATTTTCCTTCAGGAGCTTACCTGAAATACAAGGATTTTGAGACAAAGGAAAACATATCATCACTATAATTTTTCTGGAAGGTGTCTCACTGAATGCTTTTCATACCATATCTGTTTAATTCTCTTAATGTTTCAGACTTTTAACAAATATATGCTCTGTGTATGAAGCAATTTATACTATCACCTTTCTTACTTACTCTGGTATTATTTCCTGCTTTGTAATTGTTGGTAAAATTACCAACTGCTGATCTTCTGAAATATTTGTAACTGCATACAACATTAAGAATTTACCTGCAGAAGTGGCTGTGGCCTGGCAAGCCACGGCCACCCCAGGGCGAGAATGATATCAGTGTTTCCTGAGATCTGTGACACGCCAGTCAGACAGTTCACCCCTCTGGTGGGCACCTGTGAGCCTACCAGTGGGCAAGCTAAGAATCAAACATCCACCCCACCCCCCTGCCCCCCACTAGCAAGTGAGAGCCAGAGATCTGAGAATGTCTTGCGAGTTTGACTATATGCGATATAGCAAATAAGGGGGATTTTGTTCTGCCATCTCTTTGAGGGCAAATATTTTTATCTCTGTTTTGCTCTGTTTTGATCAATGGTATTGCTCTACTCAATATTTTGTTCCTGTAATTTCAGTATTTCCTTCGGTATTGCTCTGCCTGATTGAAGGAACAACTATTGTGAAGAAAACCAGATGTACTGTTGTGCCTATTGCTGTTGTCCCGGTGGCCTGCTGTGAGGTTCTGTGTCAATTTCACTGCGCTGCCTCAGTTGGCTATGTCCTGTCTTGTTCTGCTGTATTTTACTACCTTCCAAATAAAATAAATAAAATAAAAAATAAAAATTTTTTTAAAAAAGTAAGTAACAACAACAAAACAAATCAGCAAGGTACTGAGCAACCTGAAACATGTTATAGCTAAACAGATAACAGACTTAAAAAGCAAAAGGAGGAAAAGCAAGTACTATAAAGGATATAACTGCATGTATACTAAAGGGTGTAGGATTGATAATTAGGTTGCTAAGTTTTGTTGGATCAGAGAACGGAGCTGTTTGCAGCCTCACTGTTTGAATGTCCTCTTTGTATGCTTTGATTTTGTAACTTGAACAACTACATCCAGGAAGACAATATGTAATGTATCAACTAGTGATTTCTTACTGTTCATTTTTTTTGAATTTCTGTATTTTTTCTACCCTTTTTTTTTCTATTTTGCTTTGTTTTTCCCCTCTCTTTAATAAAATTTAAAAGAAAAAGAATTTACCTACAGGTATCACTTAGGGTTGGACACTCTCCCTATATGTGTGATTAGATAAAAGTAACAATATTAAAAACATTAAACTTTTTTTCAAGAAGGGAAATGAGGATTAATCTTAGAGGTACTCTATCACTGAGCTATGTCTCAGTAGCTGGGAAAAGCATTGAATTTTCTTTTATATTCTGAGCATATGTTAAAAATTTCAAAATATCCAATTATTTCTTACTATATGAAGTAAAATGTCTTTTTTTAACCTGTTACACCATGATTAATGTGAATTGCACCCGAGATCCACTTGCTGTCTTTCATGTCCTCACGTTATTCAATCTGATAAGAAATCCTCTTTTAATTTTTGTTTTACAGGGGGTCGAACTCACAACTGCGCGTTCCCAAGGCAGGCGCTTAACACTCTGAGCCACATCTCCAGCAGTAAAACTTTTAAAATTTTTTTCTTAACTCTGTTAGCACTGAGCATTTTCAAAGGACTTTTAGCAGTAATTTAGGATTTTCTTACCTCATAGATGTTTCTATAGTTCACTGAAGTCCTAAGAGACTTACATATAAAGACATTGCTCTGTTTTCCACGTGTCCCCTAAGGTTCGCGTAATGAAACTTAATTTTTCAGTGCCACAGTGTTGGGGAGTGGGAACTCCAGAGGGGCTGGATGTGGAGATGGCACCCTCATGAATAGAGCAGTGTCTTTGTCAGGACGTGAACTAGCTATCGTGGGAGTGCTGCACATTTTCCTCTCTCAGTGCTCACCCTCTGTCTCTTTCCAGTGTTCACCAGGGTATGAAATAGCAGAGGGCTTTCCTTAGACATGACTGCCCAGTCTTGGACTTATACCTTTGTGACGTGTGGGCCAAGATCTGCCCTTGTCTTAGAGATTGTTCAGTCTCAGTGTTCTTTTTTCCAACAAATATCAAACTAAATCATATGTGATCTAGTATCACTTTGCCTAGCAACATTAATCAGAAACAAAAGTTGAAATGTGTTTCTAGTTTAATTCTTCTTGGTAACAGATTGCTTGATGAAACTATGTAGAAAGATGTACGGTCCATAAAACTTCTGTTGAAGATACAGGTTAATGGAAAAGTGATCATGTCTATATAAACTTACAGTTTAAAAATGTAACACTTGTTCATATGTCAGACTTGCTCATATATCTTTATATAAAATCCACAGTTAACAAGAAGTATGAATTTATCTCTGATGATACAGTGAAACAGCACCAGGAGGCAAATTGTGAAAATGCCAGGTCATATCTAGTTCATATAGGTTCAACTGATGCCTAAAATAGTGACAAGTATTTGTAATTTTATTTGCAATCTAAAACTGACCAGGCAGTATAAAAATTTAATTCTAGGGATAAAGCAACTGTAGAGTTCATTCTTTTGTTATCAAAATGAGACCTTAAGAATCTAGCCTTTTTGCTTTATTGTTGTTCTATTCTAAACGGGTCATATTTTTTCATATGTAAAATTTCTACTGTTTTTTAAAGTGCTTTTCAGGCATGACAATAACAAATGGAAAAATAAAATGCTTCTTCACCAGTGTTCTTGTAAAAATCATATTAAGTCATTCTTAGAAATCCTTTGAAATATGCTTTTTGTTTCCTATTGGATAGGCTGTAGCTAGGTAACATGGTCACCCATAAAATAAATATGAGGAAAAGTATTTTAGTAACTAACACTTCTCTTTGAGGAGAACATTTCAACATAGGCTTTTTGAATCACAGTATTGGTAATAGTTCTAGCAAATGCAAGGATGGTTATTTGCTGTACTTTCCTAAATATTTGTTGTCTACTATAAATAGATGCACCAGGAATCATCAATGAACTAGAAAATGTGCAAGGGTTTGTATGAGACTTTAAAGTAAAAAAATGAGAAAAAATTTTGTACCTATGCCAAGAATGTCACAGGGTATACAAATATTTTTATACAACTAGATTTTACAACTATCTGGAGAAAGGCTAAAAACCTCTAATGCTCTTGCATTCTATATTCTACATTTTCCTCTTGAGTGTCTTTGTCATAGAAGTATCTTGCTGATAGAATTGGCGTCTATTAAATGAAAATTTTAAAAAAGGTAAATCTAAAAGCTGGACATAAAAACTGCAGACCTGAACCCTTTCTGGTTTTCCTAGTCTCTAGAGGATTAATAAATCAATTGCATGCATTGGTCATTGATTATTTTCAGCCTGTCACATTTCAATCATATGTCTAATTAAAAAACAGTAAACATCTTAAATTTTTTTTCCACAAGGCCTATTGGTGTGATATATAATTCCTTGGGCTAATTAGTTGCTATTAATTTTTACTCCATCTTTTAAAAAAAAATCATCCCATTTTTCATTTTCAATATAATTGTTTAATTCCAAATTATGTAACAAGTAAAATGAGTGACAGGTAAAGACAAGAAGGAAAATAGGAAGGTACCACACATGTTAAGGTAAGGAAACAAGAGTTAAAGCTAGAAAATACTGCAACATAATCAGTCTCAGTGTTTGAATCCCATGGTTGTAAGTAGATTACAAAGTTGCTGGGTCAACAAGGAACAAAGGGTGGAAATGATAACCTTAAAAAACACAGAATAGGAAAATGCTATGTATACATCGAGTCACATGTAGTGCAAATAGTCTGGGTTGATCTATGATAAATTAGGAACTTGAAACTTTTTAAGAAACATTATTGTATAAAATTTTAGCTAAGTAGACAAGGGCCTCCTTTAGTCTTAAATAGAGGGCCCAGATAAAAACTGTGTTTGTGAAAAGAATAATTTGTAGATGTAAGGCATATGACAGTACAAATCACCTGTAAAGGGTGAGCATAGTGCATTCAAAATTAAATGAACTTTTAGTTGTGATACAAGGTATCTTCAAAAGTCATGTGATTGTTGTACCCCTGATACTTTTTATTCACTGGTTTATAAAGTAGGTTTTATTTGTGTGATTAACAGTAAGTAACAGATCATTTCTCTCATTTAGTCTTCCTGAGGTTGGTGCACTAAACTGTAATGAGTCAAGGTTAGGTAAAGTTGAGACCAATAAATATGCCAGTGGGCTTCCCCATCATAGAATTAATGGGAGTAATGAGTTTCAGAGCTCAGAATGGACAATACCAGATGAATCTCCATTCAGAATAATCCACGAAGAATAAATGCAGAAATTTCTTATGTGACTGATAAGGATTGGTGATAGACAATGTTTTTGAAATTTCCAATGTTTTTCAGGGTGCAAGAATCTAAACCTAAGACTCTGATGTTTTAGAATAATTTTAGGAAGTAATATGGAGATATTTGTAGAAATGTATAGATTTCATTGAGCCTAATATTTGAGAATCTGTGTTATTTAAATTAAAGAAGTACCAAGTTTAGAGATAAGCATACAGTGATGTTGACTGTATCATATGTGTAGGGGAAAAGTTAGTTATCTAAATTGCAAACAGCTGGAGAAATAGTTGGCAACAGTGATTCATTCCATGCTGTAGGACTTTGAGCAACTATTGAAGCAGATAAGCTTTCTCTATGTTTAAGCATAATGGACAATTTTTCTTGAGACACGGGTGTACATCTTAACAAGATTAATTATGCTAATATATGTATACTGGTTTAAGTGATCAAATCAGGGAAATAAGCACTTCTATTTCTTCAGAGGTTTATCGTGGTTCAGAATTTTATATATTACTTTCTTTAGTAATTTTGAAATATATCATAAATTGTTGTAGCTAATAGTTATCCTACTGTTATAAAATAAAGCCAATTTCTCTCCATTGATAGACATTTTGTTTAATTCCACATATCAGCTATTGTGAATAGAGCCAGAGTAAACATGGAATATATCTTTGATATAATGATTTAATCACTTTTGTGTATGTACCTAGATATGAGACAGCTGGATCATATAGCAGTTTTATCTTTAGTTTTTTTAAGGAATCACCATACTGCTTTCCATAATGGTCATACTAATTTAAACTGACACCTGCAGTGTATAAGTGCTTGTTTTGCCCTAAATCCTTGCCTGCAGGATTTGTCGTCTTTCTGATAGACATTAAAATTGGGTGAGATGGCATCTGGTTGTAATTTTGATTTTCATTTCACAAATATTTAGAGATATTGAATTTTTTGCTTATACTTATTGGCCATTTT
The DNA here is from genome assembly GCA_004027455.1 of Hydrochoerus hydrochaeris. Taxonomy (NCBI): domain Eukaryota; kingdom Metazoa; phylum Chordata; class Mammalia; order Rodentia; family Hydrochaeridae; genus Hydrochoerus; species Hydrochoerus hydrochaeris. Next base: position 75,511 of record PVLA01004094.1, on the reverse strand, counting down.
ATATTTTACAACTGAGAAAATTCTTCTCAGATCTGTAGCTCAGTTTAATTAATTTCCAGGGATTTAAGATATTTGAATTACAATGTTGGAACTTTGGGCGCTGGGAGAACAGGCGGCCTACTGGCCGCCCTGGTAAGCAGCTGGGGCCCTGCCGGTGCGCGGTCTAAGAATCAGACATTGATCCATCCTCCCCACCCCACCGTTAGCCATTAGGCACCTGCGTTCTGAGTATCTTTTTGGAGGATGAATGTATACAGCGTGGCAAGTAAGGGGGATTTCCTTCTATCATCTCTTTGAAGGCAAATATTTTTATCACTGCTTTGTTCAGTTTTGAGTAATGTTACTGCTTTGTTCAATGTTCTGTTTTTGAAAGTTCGGTATTTCCTTGCATTTTCCTCTGCCTGATTGGGGGAACAGCTAGTGTGAACAAAACGGACTGTACTGTTGAGCCCATTGCTCATGTCCTGGTGACCTGCTCTGTGGTAGTTTTATTGCAGTGCGGTTGCATGGGTTTGTTCTGTCTTGTTCTGCTGTATTTTGCTATCTTCCAATAAAAAGAAAATAGATAAAAAAGTAACAAAATACCTCCAAAAATCTCCCAACTCCACCAAAGCTGATCCATGGATCATGGATGAGGAGAAACTCAAAAACAAGGCAACAGAATTATATAAGATGATTAAAAGTATATAACAACAACAAAACAAGTCAGTAAGATACTGAGCAACCTGAAACAGGATATAACTAAGCAGATAATGGACTTAAAAAGAAAAAAAGGAAGTGCTCTAGAGGATATGGCTGCATATATGTTTGAGTGTGTAGGATTGATAACTATGTTGCTAAGTTGTTACTGGATCAATGAACTTCTTTGCAGTCTCACTGTTTGAATGTCCACTTTGTATGCTTTAATTTTGTAACTTTAACAACTAGGTCTAAGAAGAAAATATGTAATTTATCAACTAGTGATTTCTTACTGCTTTTTTTTTATGAAACTCTGTATTGTTTCTACCCCTTTTTCTGTTTTGCTTTTTTTCTCTTTAAATAAACTTAAAAAAAGATAGTTGGATTACAAAAATTCTGAATATAAATCCATTGTTACATAATTAATTTCCATATTTTGAAACCTAATCTGAATATTGCCTTTTAACTGTTTTGTTTATTTCTTTTGCTGTGCAAAAACTAAATTTGATATAATCCTAATGCTTATTTCTGTCATTGGTTATTCTGGAATCCTGAAAACTTTTCCTTATACCAGTGTCTTAATCTGTCTCTTGTATGTTTTAGACAGTTTCAGCTTTTGTTTATTTATTTATTTTGTTGCAGGGATTGGAACTCATAACCTTGCACTTGTGGGGTAGATGCTTCTGCCACTGAGCTATATCCCCAACCCTGTTTCAGCTTTTAGATATATGTCTTTGATCATTTGTAGTTGGATAAATATATTTCTGCAAATTAATTTGGGCTTTGATATTTGTGGGAGACTGCATTGTTGATGATGCCTAGGGCAGGCTGTAAGACTTAATCTCACAATTGCTTCTTTTAAACAGGGAGAGGCCAAAGTCCATGTGCTTCATGAGAGCACTGTGGATCACAGAATATTAACTTTATAATTCTTTCACTTTTTTGCTTATTAATTGGTGTCTTACTATAATGTCTTTGAAATTGTAATGATATTTAGTAAGGAAAATAGCTAAGGGCATAACATATACCAAAGGCTGTTATGGATTGACCAGTCATAGTAACAGTCCTAAGCCTTCAAGTCAAATCCTGGCCCTAACAGATGACTGCTAATACTTCCACCAATCCTTTGGTATCTAAGTTACTTTTATGCTAAAACAATGCGAGTAATGGCACTATTTGGAGTTCTGACTTTAAGGCATCTGCAAGAATTGATTCATTTCCAGGAATTCTTGCTCTGCAAAGGGCACTCAAATTTATATTCTTTGGTTGAACAAAGATGAAGCTAATATGTCTTCTTAAAATGCTTCGGTGGCCACGACTTCATGCATGACATGGTGCAGAAAGAAATGTGATCTTTTATAACAGTTTTACAGTATAATTTTTCTGATAATTAACCCAAGAATATTTTTGTAGCAGGGAAAAACAGTAATTTGGAGAGACAAGGCTCTCTGTATATTTAAATTTTTATTTTGAAATGTTATTGTTTTTGTCTGGTTCCTTTATGCTACTAAGGATAGAATTACAAATGACAGAGGCATGTTTTTGTGAATAAACTTCTTTTCCATGTAAGTGGTAATAATAAAGTGATAGTAAAATCATACCTCAGAAACATGCCTTTTTTTAATCAGTAAAGTTTAAATTTTTATATTTGAAAACACAACATGATGCTCTACATAATTACACAGTTGGAAGGAGACTTAGATCACATGATTCCACCCTCTCAATTTCAAAGATAATGAACTGGGACCAGTTGAAATGAATTATCATTTCGATGGGAATATGGATCTTTTCCTTCCAGTATATGCCTGCAAGACTGTTCTGTGCTTCCTTATTCAAGAAAGCCTAATCATTGTGAGCTTCTAGACTCAATATTTTGGGTTACATAACTTACAGACTTTCCTGAGAAATGTGATACAAATATGTAGTCAAAAGGTCCTACAAATCTTTAAATTATGCCCCCCAAAAATGATTTTTTTCCAAAATAAAATTTTCTTTTTGAAAATAGTTCTGCTTTAAAATATTCACATTTTACCATTAAATATTCATAGCACTTGTTAATTTATCAAAAGGATATTGAACCCTAAGGTTTTTTTTTCAAAGAGATAATAGTAGCTCCCTCTGCCCAAAGTATAAACACTGATTCATGCGGAGCACCTGGTTTTCCTTGGGATCCTTGGAATTTTGATACTATTCTGAGAATGCCTGTATCATCAGTCCCCAAAAGAAGTGGTAACCATCAAATCTTTGAGGCACTTTCATTTCCCCCAATATTCATATGTGTTGCCCCAACTAATTGTAAAAAGAACTAAGTGTGTTTTATGTGGCTCCACTGGGAGAGAAACCTTCACATCTTGCATCCAGTTTCCTTCAGTCCTCATACTTTGCTTAATTTTGTATTGTTTTAGAAAAGTTTAGCCATGAATAAGATTATTTGATGAGCCCAGTGAGTTCTTCTAGTGAATAATCAAACCTGGTTCTTGGTTTGACTAGCAGGAGCAGTGACAAAAACCGCAGTGTCATGTATATCACAATCTTAAAAGAGACACACCAATATCTTTGCCATAATTTATTAGTCCCCACAGATCAACTTGTGAAGGACATGGCTATTGCAGGGTTTGAAGGTCCAGGGATGAAAAAGACTGAAGGAGGCTTAGGAGAAATGAATTAATTTAAAGGAACTTAAAGTAAAATGCCAGCAGGGATGCAGAACAAAGTGTGGTCTGCTGAGGTTGTCCTTAAGTACAAGTATTTTCTCTCCAGGTTTTCAAAATTTTATGAAGTGCAATTTTTAATTTTTTTCTCTCTTATAGTTTTGATGCCACAGTTAGAAATCTGTTGCTAAATCTAATGTGATGAAGACATTAATTTTGCCCGAGACTTATATTTTTGGATTTTGGGTCTACACTTAAGTTTTTAATATGTTTTTAATCACTTTCTATATGGGAGATGAAGGAAGTAGGCAACTTTTTTTTGGAATATAACTATCCATTTGTTGTAATCCTTATGTACTGAAAAGACTATGATGAAAGCCTGGATTGTCTCTGTATTTTTTAAAAAATAAAGTTTATTACAGAGTCATGGCTTATTTGTAGACTTTCAGCTTGATCCCAGTGATCTACAGGTCTATGTTATGGCTAATGTGATATTGTTTCCTAGTACTGTGAATAAAATAGGAATCAGTGAGTCCTGAAGTTGGATTAGTAATTTTCAAGTAATACATTTAAACTTCATTTGATTGATTGATTGAATGACTGACTTGAGATAAGATCTCACTATGTAGTTCAAGCTGGACTTGAGCTTACTTTGAACCAAGGCTGGTCTCAAATTTGCAACTTTCTCCTGCCTCAGCTTCCAGAGTGTTGGGATTACAGATGTGTGCCACCATGCCTGGTGATAAATTCATTTTTTCAAAAGTATTCTCTTTGATGTTATAGATTTTTTTAAATCGTCATGGTTTTTGAGTGAAAATATTAAACATACTGATTTTATATTTTTCAAGACTGATGAGTTCATTTATTAGTTCTCATAGATTTCAGTGGATTCAATCGGATTTTTCTATGTACATGATGATGTCATCTAGGAACAGCGATAGCTTTACTACATGTTTTATAATTTAAATTTTTTAAATCATGGTCATGTCTAAATTTCCTAGTCAGAATCTCTAGCACAATGTTGAACAGAAATGACAACAGAGACCCCTACCCTGGTCTTTTCCCTGATATTTTGGAAAGTGTATCGTCTTTCTCTGTTATGTATGATGTTATCTATGTTCATTGTTTTAGTCTTCAATTGTTCTAGATGCCCTTCAACTACTAGAAAAGTTTCTTTTCTATTCCTACTTGTTCAACATTTTAGGTGGTGAATTTTAATTCCATTTTCTCTATCTGCTGAAGTGATCAATTAAAAAACTTGTATGTTTTATTACATGAATTTATTATTGGATATTAAGCCAATTTTTTATTCTTGTGATAAATCTACTTGATTATGTTTTAAAATTACTTTTTGGTTACTAGATTGAACTTGATGGTATTTTATTGAGGGGTTTTGTGGCTACACTCATAATACGTCTCAGAGTGGAGTTTCTTCAGGATTGCTTTATGGTATTTGTTTCAGGTTAATACCTTACCTGAAAGAATAAAAGTTGAAAGTGTTTTACCTTATATTTTTTATAAGAATTTGAAAACTAATTGATATTAATTATTCTTCAAACTTAGAATTCTCCAGGGAAACCACCTGAATTCGAGCTTTGCTTTGTGGAGAGCTTCTTGTTTACTGCTAATTCAGTCCCTTGGTTTTTGTATTTATTCAGGTTTCATTGTCTTTCTGGCACTATGTTCATTTAATTGAAGGTGTATAATTTCATGTAACCTCTGTATAATCGTTTCTATTTTACAAACTAAAGTTTGTAGTAATTTTTTCTCTTATATCATTGATTCTAGAGATCTGGTTTTTTCTCCTTCAATCTAGATAAAAGTTTATCAGTTTTTCAGTCATTTCACTGAACTACTCTTGCTTTCATTACTTTTCTCTACTGTTTTTCTAATTTCTATTTTATTTTTGTTCCAGCCGAAGAATGAAAACATTAATACTTTACAAGCCTACTTTGTCTCTTTCATGTATACCCCCTTTCACCCTCCAGTTTTCATTCTGAGTTTATTTTCAGCCTTCTTGAGATGTGCCTGACAACTAACATGTTGTGCGCACTGCCAGCACGGCGTTCTCAGCACCTGACAGACTGAAGTGGAAGGATTGCAAGTCTGTGTCCAGATGGGGCAATTTATATACCAGGAACATCTTGTCTTAATAAAAAAAAAAAAAAATATATATATATATATATATATATATGGCCATAGAAAAGGAAAATTGTGTATACTTAAATTGTACAGTGCTATTTTCATCTTTTGAGCTTTCTATATTTATTTTTTAACTGACAAATGAAATTGTAGAAGTTGTGTATACTGATATGGTCTCATGTGATGTTTCAATTTATATATATGTTGCATAACATGTAAATAATACTATTTATCGTTTATTCATGATGAAAACTTTCAATACATTTTCCTGAAGTTTTTGAGATATAAAGGATACGAATATTACCTGTATTTGCCCTACTGTTTAATAGTACACGAGAATTACTGACCTCCAGCCTAACTTTCTTCTTCTTCCTTATACTTGCTTCAGGTTACTTTGGTCTGTCCGAATTTAGCCTCCCAAAAGGTTACTAGGAAGAGGATGAGAAAGGCCAGACTTCACTCTTCTTTTTCACCTACCACCTGCTGCCATCTTGCCTTCCTTAAATGACGACCTTGTGACGCTGCTGAGGAAACGAAGTCATGTGTTTTTGACCTCATCAGTCTTGAGAGGAAATTCAAGACTTGAGACAAGAAAAGAGGAGATTATGTTGGTTAAAATAAACTAGACTTGCTGTTATAATTTTGATAGATTTTCCTAATTTTATTTTCAGTTTTTTTATTCTCCTTAGATCCTTTCCAGAGATTACAGGTGTGTATGTATGTGTATGGCGGTGTGTAATTAAAAAAAAAAACAAAAAAAAAACAAACTTTTACCAGTTTCAGTGGAGAGAGAATCCATGGAGCTCTTTTCACTGTCCTGAGGGAAATAGAATTCTTCATTATGGTCAAATTTTAGATCTGATAATTGATAATTGGCATCTTATTATGTGCTAATTAGACTTCTTATGAAATACTCAAATGTTCTCTTTAAGTGTGTTATTTTTATTCACATAAAATTTTTCATTTTCTTGGCACATGCATTTTGCAGGCATTTGAATCATATCATTGCTGGCTTATCTTTTTACTTAACTTTTGATGCAGGCTTTGAATGAATATAAGCTTTTAATTTTAATGAAGGCTATTTAATCCTTTTTTAGCATTATATATTTTAAATCCTATTCTACCTGAGAAATGGTTGATTACTTTTAGGTCAAACAATGTTTCCCCAATCATTTAATATTTTATCTTTGTCTTTTAAGAAAATTCAATTACTGATGTTCCAATATCTCTAGTCAAAGGAAAGTCTTCCCCCACAGAACTGCAGGGAACACTTATCACAATCCATGTTTCTTCATGTGTATAACTCTTTTTCTGAACCTCTGAAGTCTTGTGGGTCTGTTTGCCTAACCTCACACCAACACAATATATCTGGTACTACTATTTAGGTTCTTATTCAACCCTGAAATCTCAAATTGTTTTTGTTTTTTCCAAACTATTATTGCTCCTTGAGATCACTTTAGCTGTTCTAGTTTTTTTGCATTTTTATATAGCATTTAGAATTCACCATTGCATCTTATTAATTTTAACCAAAAGAAAGCAAAAATTTCAAACTTAATACTGTATTTTATAACTTAGATTTCTTCATTGACCTAAAGATTTTAATTTGTTTTCCTTCAGCCACATTTTTGTTCATTTTTAGTGTTATTTAATTTTATTAAAAATATACATGTTTTAAATTTTACTTTACAATGATCCCTTCTGGCTATATAACAATATAATAAATTTTGGGGTACTTATTTAATATGCCATTGCTAAATATTCTATTGGTACTAACTTTTTTTGTATTTTATTTTGGATTTTCTAACTAATCATATTATCAATGAATAAACATATTTTTATTATTGTAATATTCTTCATTGAACTCAAAATTAGTAAAACACTAACTAGACAGCGTAGGATAAATGTTCCAGTTATTCTCAAAGTCAGAGACAAAGCATTACCTTTTTTATCATTTCTTATGATATTTGATAAGGATTACTTCTTGGAATTATGATTCCTAAGAATATTTCATTTTACTATATCTAGTCCGATTTGAGTTTTGACATGAGTAGGTGATAAATTTTATCAAATATTTTTCTCTACTTTTGACATGACCTTATAATTTGTTTTGTTTATTCTGTTATTGAGTATGTTGACTTTTAAATATTCTACCAACTATTTGTCATGGTATATAGTCTTTTTAAATATACATGTTTACTGTGTTTGACTTGACAGGGCTGACCAGGATTTTGGGGGTGTATGTTGTTGAATAATTTTCATCTTTGTGTTTTTTTTTTTTTCTCCAAATAGCCATAACAGGTTTTGGTTCCAGGGCTATGATGCCAGGATGCATCATATCTTTCTCTGTTCTTAGAAAACGTGGCCGATTGTATTTTCTACCTCTTTCCATCTTTCTAAAACTTTCCCTTCTTTTCCTTGAGTAAACAGTCTCATATGAGAAAGTTTCCTCATCTTTAATTTTGAAAGTTTTTCCTTTTCTTACCCAATCTAAAACTTGTTTCTTATATGCAGATACTTTCCACCCTGAACTTCTCAACAGAGGACTCCTTTTGGAACCACATCTCTTATATCAATTTTACTTTTGTTGATTAATCTTGATTACTAAATTCACTAGATTAAGAAACTCTAGAGAACTGATTGGATGGTGAAGAGCTTACATCACGTCAATTCTTACCTGAATGGACCCTGAGGCGAGGCTTGACTGGAGGAAGTGGTTCCTGAGGGCACCGTTTTGGGGTCGCTATCTGGCCTCTTCTTTTTAGGCTGTTCCCCTGCTCAGTGCCTTGTGGTGGCCATAAGTTGAGCAGATTTCCTTTGGCCTGCCCTCTGCCTGATGGTTCTGCCTCGGGGCTGAACAAACATGGACTGGAACCTCGGAAAACATGACTCAAACTTGCCTCCTTTAAAATGCAGGTGGCATATATTTTGTCCTGTGACCAACATAAAGAAGAATAAGGGTGTCCTTTATTTCTAATTCATGGTTTCAGAACATTTTCTATCCATGCCTCCACTTCTGGGAGGAAAAATAAGGAACAGGAGAACCACAATGCATTTTTAAAAACAGAATTAAAAGCTAAAATTATGATACCTACTATCTCTCCTAGATGAAATCTTCATCATAAAAACGAAATATAAGGACATTCATTAAGTCACAACGTTGCTCATAAAACTTGCAGATTATACTAAACTTTTGGTAAGATATTTTATCTTTTCCATAACTTGGTCCAAATCTAACTGGAAATTTTTGTACCTGAGTGTATCCTTGGAGCAAGTTAACTTTATTGCTGTAAGCATAGCTAATATGAATATTCTGTGCTAGAATATTATGTGCTCCATCCATGCATTCAGATTATGCCTATCTGTGATGTTCTCTTGATCACTTTAGAACTAAATGTTCTGGTTGTAGTACTGAATTTCTATGGTAATGATTTCCCTCAGTTATTATTGGGTATTATTACTTAATGTTTTTGCATATCAAATTTTAGATAGCTCTTATATCTCTTTCCTAAAACAGGGTCCAGAATATGTTAAACATTCAAAGAATATTGTTATAGAGGTAAAAGTACAAAAAGAAGATTATGCTTATTTTCTGCTTTTAAATATTAATAAATATATAATGTATAATAGGTTTAAGAATCAGGAATTGTCTGTACTATCACCCCTGTGAATGGCCTGAAAGTTTCTTCTTTGTGAACTGAAGTTTATTAATATATTTCTCTACAAACTTCACAATCAAAACTTAAATTTTTTTAAAATCCTAGGGTGAACAAATAATTGTATTAAAAGAATAATTGCTTCATTTAAAAATGTTTTGCTCTCTGCAAAGAAGGTTTCACTTGTATCAGTGGACATATGTCCAGTGTCCAGAAATTTCACAAGAGAAGGTTACACTTTAAATGTCAAATTGGTGAAATATGCAGTGCTACATTTTTGCCATTTTTGAGACAATATGTTGATCATTACCTAGAATATATATTTTTAAAGAAAGTTTTCAGAATTGAAAATGTGACCTAATTAGCATCAATTATGTATAGATTTATTATAAATCATGCAAAATAATGATCTTCTCTAGGAGAGATGTAAAACATTTAAAAATTCACCTGAAAAAGTAAATTGAAACTTATAGTTGAAAACAAAAGCAAAATGTCTGAATCCTATTATATAATAAAATATGATCCAAAACAAAGCTCAAAGCTCTCTTTCTCTCTCTGGTTTGCAGCCTTCCACCACTGTAAATGATTGCCCCTCTGGTAAGTTCCACTCTGCCTTGGAGCCAGCCGATTATGGACAGAAACCCCTACAAACTGTAAGCTAAATAGACTTTCCTCCTTTAAGCATGGGTGTCAGGTATTTTGTCTCAACAAGGAGAAAAATGTAACTAAAACAAGGTATCCATGGAAATTACCATGTAAGCTTATAAATAGTGATGGTTTCGAGTAATAGTTTTCTGCTTGGCTTACTGCCATAGGATAGCCTTTTTTTCTTATCAATAATACATTGAAACTTTGGAAATCAAAAACAATTGACTTACAGTTATCCAGATATAACTTGTCTATGTAAGAAAGTTTCTTGATTATAAAATACTTTAATATATAAAAATTAAGTATGAGTCCCAAAATTGTATCTTAATTTAGGAAACTAAGAAAAGCTTACCAATAGTGTATAGGTAAAGACATAAAAAACAGAGATCTATGAAAAACTACAATTAAAAACTTTATTTTTTAAGATGTATAGATTAGCAATTTGGTAGGATTGGAAATTCTACTGCAGAAGGAGTGATCAGAACTGACTTCTCACTGAGATCAGCCAAGGAATCAACAGGAGGAAGAAGGTTTTGGGAAGCATTGGGGATTAGCCCTATGGAAATGGTTTTCTTTAAGCAAATAAAACTTTTAATATGAAACATAATTTGATTTAATTGTGAAAAATAATTTTATGTAGAATTCACGTATTCATTTAAGAAATTTCAAAGGGGCTTGAATTGTGACCTATGAACTTCCATATTTGTTAGTTTCTCTAAATATGAGTATTTATTATGCTATTGATTTTTCAATTATGTTTTTATTATTCTATAAATATTTGTGAGTTTTAACCAAATTCAGCAAACCATAAGAGATGTCATTCTCCCTGTATGAATTTGCCACCCATTGGTAGACTGTTTTCTGTTCTTGGCAGACTTTGAAGACACTGTTGATGACCATGAGTCTTCTCGCAGTTGGGACTCTTGAATTTCAGTTCTTCTGGTTATGAATACCTGTGTGTCAAAGATCATGAGGAGAAGGAATGTATGAAATAGAACTCAAAGTAAAGTGGACTCTGTCCAAGAGTGTTGGGAAACCTCATTATTCCTTCCGAATTAATGCTACTGAACTTTTACTCTCAGTGTCTTCTTATCTGGACTCCTAATGTCTGTCCATTCTTTCCTACTTCTAACTCACTTTTCTAAGCTCAGTCTTTTCTCTCCTAACTCATGTAAAAAGTAAGAGACTGCTATAAACATCAGCACCGCCCTTGTCCCCAGGAACTTCTCTGTTGGTTTGGTATCTGGATATGCACTGGTCTAATCCCACTTCCAACAAGTATTTAGCTAAACTACAGCTTCTCTTGTAATTTCACAAAACTATTGTTTTGTACCAATTTCACACTGTATAAGTTTTAGCTCATAAAATCTGTATTACAAGGTTATTATGGGATCTAAATATTTATACAAAGAAGAGGACAAAACATTTTGACCAAGATGAAATACCTTGTTTTGGCATATATATATATATATATATATATATATATATATATATATATATGATGGACTCAGAAGTCTTCCTGCATATCTGATTTCAATACTGTACTCACTTTGCTATATTCATAGCCTGGTTCAATAGAAATTGTCATCAGTTAATCTATAGTACCTAAAAGGATTATATATCTCCTTTGTGTAGGTCTTGAATTACTAGTGGTTCAGGTACAGGAAGTAAACAAATTAAAGTTATGAACAAATTTGAAAGGCAAATTAAGGCTTTAAAGTAAGCACTAAGAAGTTTACTGTCAGCAGTCTAAATTAAAAAATATATATATATATATATATATATATATATATATATATATATAT
>PVLA01004094.1:0-63834 GCA_004027455.1 Hydrochoerus hydrochaeris | reverse complement strand
CTCTTATGTATTGAGCCAAAAAAAAAAAGAATTAATTGCAAAAAATCTTGCATGAAAAATCTTTATTTTCTTACTCATTGAGTTACCATTAATCACCTCAATTTAAAAATATCTGCCTTCATAAAAACTTAAAATTAATTATAGGTATGATTAAAGAGGTCTTTTGGAACTATAAAGCATGGCATAAATATAAGTATAATTATTTTTACCCAATAATTTTGTGTACATACAGAGTTTTTGTAAAGTATATTATTTTTCTTCACAGAAACTACAATGCTCACATATGTTCAAAATAAAGTGATTTAACTGAGAATATTAGTGCTTATTTTATAATATGACCTAGCTTTGTCATGTATTAACTTTATGAACACATTTTAAGTGTTAGTTAACTGGGTAATATATCAATTAAGTTTGCCTTCCTTCCACTTAAAGTTTTCCACATTTAGCAATTGATCGTCAAGCATCTTTCAGTCCAAGGTGTTCATTCTTCACCATGTTCAAAAGGCTAAGTTACTTACAGATTTCTGTGGTCCCCTCCTTGTCCACAGGCCACGCTAAGGAAACGTGGTTTGTGACAAGGCTAGATTGAAACCGGTATCTCAGGTTCTGTTGTCCATGAATGAGGCTCACCCTGGGCTAAGGCTCCAGTTTCCAAAGATTTCCAGTGCATTTGGAGTGGGACAGGCACCACTGAGTTCATTGTCTGTACTGGAGTGAGAAGTGATGAGTTCCAAGCTTTTCATCAATTTCAGCTAGTGTGCCACACACAAGCTCTTTCCTTGATACGGTGATTAAACCTCTTTTCTTCTTTGATAAACAGAAAATTCCTCAGCTGCTGTTTCCTTTTCCCAGTGGCCAGCACTGTTTGACACTGTGTTTCCCACAAACTGGAGGTGATTTGATTGGTCACGCACCCTCTTCATTATCTACAGTTCTTAGCTGTCAGTCCTGTAACATAATCACGGTTTTCTTGGGCTCAAACTGGCTTTCGAAGATGGTGCCTTCTTTCACACTGTAGGATGGTTGTATCTTGGAGATTAAAAAAAAAAATACAAGACTTTTAATTCTCCTAGATTGTTGTCCTAAATGATGAAAAGCTTCTTAAGGTGGCTCGCCTTCCCAGTACTGTATAAATCTGCAGGGAAATGCCTGAAAGTTGCTTTATACCAGCTTGTCATATAGAAGTCAGTACTTGTAATCAGACTGCATATTTATCTAGATGCAGTCTTCATTTTCATTTACACCGGGGTTCTCTTCTTCAGCCTCCTGAAGGAGAGGTTGCTCTCTCCCACTGAATATTCAGTATTAGCATTCTCTATTTCAATTCTTTCACTTGTTCCAAATAGCAGTATTTCTTGGCTTTATTTAGCAGCTAACTTTCTCAAGTTACACTTCAGAACTTTTCTGTGGCCACTCTACTTCATATAGCTGCATTCATGTTCATTTTATGCCATCACCAAAAGCATTAGGTTTATGCTGTTTATCTCTAGACTGCCAAATTCACTTATACACTGTGGTTTTAATGTGCATTTCCTGGTCGTTAGTGATGTTGAATATTTTTCCATACTAATTGGCCATTTCTTTTATTTTAGAAATATTTATTCAGATAACTTTTTCAGTTTTAATGGGATGTTTGCAACTGTCATTTTTTTGAGCTCTTTATATATTCTGGGTATTAATGCTCTGTCAGATTAATACTGTGAAATAGTCTCATTCTGGAAATTGTCTCTTCTCTCTATTAATTATTAATGAAGTCCTTAGTTTAATATAGCTCATATATTTTTGCTTTTTTTGCCTGTGCTTTTGGATCCTATCCATTAAAAAATTGTTTTACTGATTTGTTTTCTCTTAGCAATATAAAAGTTTTAGGTTTCACTTTTAGGTCTTTGATCCACTTTTATTTTTATTTGATTCACTGTGTATAAGGTCCTTTTTTATTTCAAAGAGAATAAAACCAATAAAAATGATACAGAATTTCAAAACATGATTGGAAATTAACAATGATTACTATGTTGCATATTGTTATCTTCAAAACATTTGATCAAATTACCAGATATAGAATGCAAAATTGATCAAACAATATAAGTGCTAACTGTTCCTTTCAATTAACTAATAGAGTTAGTAGTACAATTATCTTAGCTATTTTGTGTGTGTGTGTATATATATATATATATATATATATATATATATATATATATATATTTCCACCTTCTTGATATTCTTCTGTACCCTATCCCAGTTATTTTTTCCTTTGAGCAGTTTCTTTTCAGACTCAAGAGGGTGTAGATAATCTTATACTTAGAAGTATCTTGACCTAGAGTATAATCCTGAGATGACTCAAGAAGGCATAGATGATTTTATGCTGAAAATGTCAATGTAAACATCTCAGATGGGTGGTACCAATAATCACAATCCTTCTTTTTATCCCATTGGGAAATATGCAAAATTAGCCTTTGTGAATTTGTGGTCCCCATCCGGATATCTTCTGTGTGTAGGATGTTCTTGGTTTGTGTCTATCCCAAGATTCTACCTTTCAAATTATTTGAGAGTGGAATTTTCATTTCTGATCGGCTCAGTCCTAGTCTTTTGGTGTAGGGCTGTGATGAGGTTATTACCCCAGAGTTTCCAAATATTGTTACACAAAGGAGAACTGATTACACCAGATTTGACAACCTAGCTACAGTAGTACAATTAACAATAATGGCAGCCTCAAACATAGTTTAGATAGCATCAAACTGTTGTAACTATTGATTTTGTATTTATAGGATCAAAGTCTGTAAATATATAAAAGAACCAATCATAACTTAGGTGTTTGTATGCCAAGTGTTTCCCATTTTTAGTGTGGATTTACCCTGGGTTCCTCTAGGTGAGCCAGTTTCTGAGTCCCAGCTTCTCCCTATGCTACCCATGCCATGGTATATGGGAATGGGCCAGATTCCTGGGGTGGCAGAGGTGATGGGTGGGGTTTCTCCCCTCTTGCTTAGCTCACCGAAGTTCCCAGGGTGGCAAAGAGATGATAGGTAGGGTTTCGCTCTTTTCATGCCACTCACTGAGGTCTTTAATCCATTTTTAATTGATTTCCATATTGCATGAAAGTGTCAAATTTAATCTTTACAAATATGAATATTCAGTACTATATTGCTGTTTCTGTTTAGTGAATTGCTAACTTTTTTATAGTGTATTTTTTTACTTTTGTCTAAAATCAGGTCTTTTAGATTTATGAATTTATTTCTGGAATCAGTTCTGTCCATTTGTCTGCTTTTTTGTCACTACCAAGCTTGTCTTGTCAAACAAATTACTACCTCTGTACTTTATGTAAAGATTGGTACTGTGATGCCTCCACTATGGTTCATTTTTCTCAAAAGTGCTTTTCTATGGTCTATTTATGTTCTCACATGAATTTTTGCATTTTTTTCTATTTCAGTGTATACTTCATATTTTAAATTGGATAACATGAAGTCTGTAAATTGCTTTGAATAAATAGGCATTTAAAAGTTATTTTTAAATGGGATTGTTTCTTTTCTCCCATTTCTTTTATAAGGCTTTTGTAATTTTAATTGTAGATAGAGGTCCTTCACATTCTTTAATAATTTTTTTTCCTATTTCTTTTAGCTACTGTAAATTGAATGGATTTTATTATTTATTTCTCAATAAGTTTGCTATTACTTAGTAAAAATTATAGTGGTTTTTGTATATTGATTTTGTATCCTACACATTACTGAATTCATTTTCTGTTCTCACAGTCCTTTGGTGTAAACTTTTGATTTTTTTTCTATATAGATCATGTCATCTGCAAACTAGGATAAGTGGCACTTTTCTTTTTCATATGTCTGTTATTTCTTTCTCATACCAAATAGATCTAGCTAGTACCATATGGGCCAGCAGCGAGGAAAGTGAATGTTTTTGTCTTGTTTCAACTTTTGAAAAACACATTTTCAGCTTTTTTCCTTGCAGTATGTTATTAGGAATGTGTTAGCTGTATATAGTCTTTTCTTCCTTTATATAATTTCTTTTATATGCATTTTATTGCTACATGTTTGAAATATCTAATTAATTTATTGTGTGGACTTTGTGCAGGTATATATTACAACTTAATTCTTTCTTTCATTTCCTTCCCCTCCCATCTTTCTCTGCTCCAACTTTTAATTCCTTTCTCATCTAAAATCTCTATTTCCAGTTTTTTCTTTGAGTATCTTTTTGAGAATCCCTGTTCCCCTTCCTTTCACGGCTATCGTCTTAGTTTTTATTATGTTTAAGTATGTTCCCTTTGTTCAAAATTTTTTCAAAATTTTAATAATAAAGTGATGAAGAACTGTTGGAAGCTTTTCCTCCCTATATTGAGACAGGTGCTTGTGTTTTGCTCTCAGTGATATGGAACATTTATTATTCATATATATTCCAGCAACTTTTCATTCCTGGGAATAATCCAATTAGGTCGTGGTGAATGGTATTTTTATTGTACTGTTGGATTCAATTTTGTAAGATTTTGTTGAGAATTTTTGCATATGTGTCTATCAAAGGGACTTATTTACAGATTTCTATTGTAATTATAACTTGCCTAGTTTTAATATCATAAAGCAAGTCTTCAATATCTCCTCTTCATATAGTGAAATATTAAATTATAGTTTATGTTAATCCTTCTCTAAGCAGATTAGTGGAAATCACCAGTGAAGGAATCTAGTCCTGGGCTTTTCTTTGCTAGAGATTTTATATATATTTTCAATAGCATCATTCAGCATTTGTCTACTTCTGTTTCAGGGTATTCACAGTTTGGCTTGGAAAGTCATATGAGTCCTGAAATTTTTCCATGTTTTTCTAGGTTTTAGAATTTGTTGGTATAATGTCCCCATTTCAGCTTGAATTTATTTGGATATTCTTTATTTAACATTATAGTTAAAAGTTTATTGAGTTAAGTATATCTTTTTTCAAAATAACTAACATTTTGATTTAAGTTTATATTTTGTTAATTTCTGCTTTGTCTACTAATTTTGAGTTTGATTTTTCCTGGATTTTCTATTTGAATTTTAGAGTGCTTGTGGGTTTCATTTTTTTCTTTTACTTTTTTTGTTTTTTTGGGGGGAGCACTGTACTGCTTTCATTGCATCCACAGACTTTTGTATTTTATGTTTCCATTTTCATTTGTTTGAATATATTTTTAAGTTTGTCTTCTTTTTGTGGCAGGGGTACCGGTGATCGAGTTCACGACCTTGCACTTGCCAAGCAGGTGCTTGTGTAGCTGAGCTAAACCCCGGCGTAAGCTTGTCTTTAATGCATTTTAAGTACAATGCATATTTAAGTTTTTAAGTTTGCTGTTAGTGCATTTTTGCATTGTATTTTTAAGTCTTCATTTAATTTTTGCCATTCACAAGAGTACTGCTTGTTTCCATGTGTTTTTTACAGTTTCTAAATTTCTTACTGATTTTTGGTTTCATTTCACTTTATTCAGAGAAGATAGAAGTTACGATTTTAATGTTTGTGTATTTGTTGAGCCTTGTTTATGCTCAGTGCTGGGGAGCTCTCCATGTACTGATAAGATGAGAGTGTCTGCTATGATGGTTGGGTGAAATACTATGTAATATCTGTTAGGTATGTTTGCTCTATAATACAGTTTAATAATCTTGGTTAATTTTTATATTTATTACTTTTCCATGAATTTTGAAGTGGCCAACTATTTTATCATTAGTTCTAAAAATGATGATATATAACTGTAAGATCTGTCATATGGTGCCTCTATATTTATAATAGCTATAAAATTTTATTCATCTGATTTCCTAATCATTATATAGTTCATTTCTCTCTTTTCTAATGGTTCTTGACTTAAAGTGTATTTTTATCAATATAAGTGTAACTACTCCTGTCTCATTTTTGTTTGAATTTATGTAAATTATCTTTTTGTATCTCATTCCTTTTAGTCTTTTTGTCCTTAATGGTGAAATGAGTTTCTTGTAGATAGCAAATCATTGGGTATATTTGTTTTAAATTTAGTTTATATCTTTTAATTTGGACAATTAATGCATATACATTTAAAGTTATTCCCTATAAGTAATTTTAATAATAATTTTCTGACTGTTTTGAATAACCTGTATTCTTCCCGTCTTTTTATCTCTAGTGCTTTTCTATCTTGACAATGATGACAACCAGATATATGTATTTTTTTAGTCTTTCCAATTGCTATTTCTGCTTTTCTACTGTATTTTATACTTTAAAATGTTTTTGTGATTGTAGTTAACATTCTTTTACTTATAAATATAGGACTTCCTTAAGCATGTTTTATAAGACTGGCCCAATGTTAATAAATTTACTTAACTATTCCTTATTGGATGTATTTATTTCTACTGTTTTGCTGGGTGCAGTATTCTTGACCAATATTCATTTTCCCATCAAAACTCTGAAAATAATATATTCTTCACCTCTTGACTATAAGATTTCTCTTGCAAAATATACTATTAGTCTAATTGCAATTCTCTTGAATATTATTTGATTGTTTCATCTTGATTCTTTTAGAAATCCCTTTGTGTTTTGACTTTTGAAAATTGAACTATGATATGCTTCAAAAATGCCTTCTTGAAAGGATCTTCCTGAGAACCATGGGCTCTTTTATGTGAATATTCATAATGTTTCCTAAGATCAGTATTTTGGCAAATATTTCATGAAGTGTTGTATTCATTTTCCTTTTTCTCTTTCATTGGCAGAAGTCCTCTGGTTTGGATATTTACTTGTTTAGTGATGTTATACATATTTTTGAGGCTTTCTCCAGCCTTTTAATTCTTTGCTTTTTATTTAATTGTTATACTAGGTTATTTTCAAAGACCTGTCTTAGAAATTTGTTTTTTTCTGTAATTGAGTTTCTCACCAGTATTTATTAACTGACATTCTGAGATTTGCAGTTCCAACATTTCTGTTTAGTTCATTTGCATGATTTTTACACCTTTGCAGAACTCATTTATATCCCAAGTTATTTTCTAATTTCATTTAGTTGTCCATCTAAATTCTTTTCTGTCTCATTGAGTTTTCTTATAATCATGATTTTAAATTCATGTTCAGGCATTTCATCAATATTTTCTTTAACTCTGTTGCAAGAGTTACTGTGTTATTTTGGAAATACCATGTTATTATTTTTTCATAATTCCTATATCTCCACATTGATCTTTGCACATTTGGATAAGTTGTGTGTCTGAAGTTTCTAATGCTGCCTTCATATTAAATATTATGGTTGTAGTCAGGGTTTGAAAGAGAATATATTTAATATGGAATGCATAATTTATAGATTATTTTATAATGTTAAATCCAAGAGTCAAGTGTAGAGTAGTGCAGGAGATCTGTTCATGTACTAGAAACCCAAAGAATTCACTGAGAGCCTGGAGCCCATGGCAATGTCCTGAGCAAGTCCCACTAAAGGCCTAGAGCCCAAGGCAATATCTTCCATGAGTGTAGCTTGATGTCTAGAGCCCATGACAGTGTCTTATACAAGTCTATGTAAAGGATCTGCACTAGAAATGTGCAAATGCCAGTGGCAGAAGCTAGAAAGTCTGCATCAGTGGCACGAAAGGTCTATGCCACCAGGCAGAGATATCTGCATTGGGAACAGGAAGTGACATTCAAGTTAAAGACCAGTGCTCACCCTAAGAGAACCACAGCCATCCTCAGCAAAAGCAAGGACCCAAGTTCCTCTGATGAGAACAGCTGAGTTCTTAGGAAAACAAGAATGCCAAACTTCTCCAGGAGAATCAACTGCACAACATCTTACTCTCCAGTTATACTTTTATGCTGTTGGCAACAGTTCTCTGGTGAGACTTCCCTACCCAGAACTATGCAGATTCAGTCCATCTCTGTGTTGTAAGCTGACCACAAGTTAACCCAATACAAGCACATTCTTCTGAAGAGAGAGATGGCAAGGTGTTAGTAGGCCATATTGATTTGATTCCAATTAGATGTCTTTGAGTAGTTTATATATTGCTTCTTCAGATCTAAGTAATGAATTTGAACAAGGTGTTTGTGACAGTGAGTTTAGAGAGCTCATCCTCTTTGCAGAGTGAAGAAATTCAAATAGCTCACATATTTGAAGTGCATCAAGACTAGGACTAAGTCACTTTCTGTGTAGCTATTTTAGAAGATCTAGGCATTTGTAATTCTGTGCATATACAAACTGCAAGGACTAAACTTGTTAGTCTCCTTCAGTCACATAGTAGTGAGGCCATTCCAGAGTGCCTGGGATATGGAATATTGTATCAGCTTATCAGTAGTAGGAGAGCACTGATCAGTATTCTTGGGCTTCAGATAGGTTTGTTCAACAGCAAAAGCATGTGAAATACACAGTTGTCAGTTTTGGGAACTGTAGAAAACCAAGGTCACCCCATGGCCTTGGCAGGAGTCACAGATCTTGTATGGCAGTGCCTGTGCAGTGCAAAATTTACCTGCCACTCTTTTTTTAAAATGCAGGTTCCCCTTAGTGTGAGCAGGGGAAGTGATGTACTCCTACAGCGCACACTTACCTCTGCGAGTAACAATAATTTGGAACTACTCCAGCAACTCAGGGTGATGATTCCCACACAGGAGTAGGGGTAAGGTGCGATGTGGTCTTGATCAAAATGATTGACCACAGCAGTGTAGACAGGACTCTGGAGTGTGCTTCCCCTCTGGAGCAATGTGATGGGAGGGCACTCCCTGAAAAACGGTCCAAGGGACTCACCTGCAGGATTGCTCGGCAGCTGTCCATGGTGCTGACACAGGCTGTTAAGGTTCGCACATTTACCTTTTTCCTCTACAGGGAGGCTGTCTGTATTCCATGTGAAAACCACAATTTTATTTGTGCTATTTTACAGTATTTATGTTTAATCTTTGCTTGAACCAATGTGTTTTTAATTACTGAGTAGTTGATCCTAAAATTTGCTGTAGAATAATTAAATCATGTACTATCTTATATGTACTTTCATTTTAAATTTCATTTTATTAGTGCGTGTTTGCAAAGCATGAAGTTTACATTTATTTAGTGAGTAGCTATATGTAAATAACATCTTATTCTTTTTTATTCCCTTTCGCTTCGCACCTCACTCCAGCTGTAGATGTTCTTCTCTATGATTATCATTAGTTCATATTTCTAACTTATAATGTCTGCATTAAATTGCTAGTATTTCATATATGTTACATCTTAAATATTTTACTTCTTCCTCTTTGTCACTCTCCTTACTTTTGGTCTCCTGAATACCTTTCTGTTGGCAAAAGGTCGATCTTCCTCTTTTCATTCTATCCTTTGTTTTGCTCTTTATTAGCACTTTGCATCACTCAAAAGAAAGATAGCATGGCATTTAGGCTTGTGTGTGTTTGACTTAATTTATATTTTCCATTTGTGTCGTGCTTTTTTATTTCAATTTTATTTACTAATGGAATAAATAAAGCAATGATTTGGTTTTCTTTAACCTATGTTTCTGTGAATTAAACTATCCCAATCAGGTCCCTATACTTAAGACATAGGTAAGGATTTTTAAATTTTAATTTATTTGTACATTTTAGACATATATAATGATCATATTTTTCATAGACGATTTATACCTGCATATTATACATCTTGATTTTTTTCTCCCTTGCCCTTTCATCGTTAACCTGTTTTTTCCTCCTTATTTACAAAAGCTTTGTTTCCATTTTTCCTTCTATTTTCTTTTTTCTTATCCCTTCCTTCCTTTTCCTCTCCCCCAGTTTTGTTGCCCTTTTCATTTGAATGTTTTCTTCCCATTTCCAATAATTTATTATACATTTTGTTCTTTATTACACTGTCAATTTCTCACATCCAAGAAACACTGTGGTGTTTAAATACATGTGTTTGAGTATGGTTTCAGGTGCATCCATTTGCTCAGAAATGTTACAAGCTTATCCTTCTTTATACATCATACTCATCCTCCATTGGCTAATGACATTTGGGCTGTTTCCAAGATTTAGCTACTACAAACTGTGCTACTACAAACATGGGTGTGCATATATCACTGAGGCATGTTATTTTCAATTCTTTCAGGAATGTATCCAAGAAAGGGAATAGCTAGGTCAAATGGAACGTCTAGTTTTAAATTTTGGGGACTTTCCACACTGATTCCCATAGGTGTTCCACTAGTCTACACTCCCCCAACATTGGAGAAGTGTGCCTATTACCTATAGCCCCTCCAGCATTTGTTATTCATTGATTTTGTATGATAAACATTTTTTCTGGAGTGAAATGGACTCTCAGCATTGTTTTAAATAATTTGCATGTCTAGAATGATTAGTGATATTAAAAATTTTAACACATTTATTTAGCATTTCTACTTCATCTTAGAAGTGTGTATTTATCTCATATACATATTTTTGGATCATATGTTTAAATTTGAGGGGAGTTTGATTGTTTGGATTCTTTAGATATTAGTTCTTTGTCTGAGAACAATGGGCTATTTTTTCCAGTTCTGTGGGTTGTCTCTTCACTCTATTGGTGATTTCTTCTGTGCAAAAGCTTCTGAGTAAGATGAGATCCTAGTTGTTGAATCTTTTTGACATATCCTGTGCAATTGAGGTTTTGTTCATAAAGTATTTGCCTACACCTATGTCTTCAAGAGTTCTACTTATTCTCTCTTCCAGGAGATTTAGTGTTTCTTTTTTTCTTAATATTTAGATGTTTGATCCTGTTCAATTTTAGTTTAGGGCATGGTGGGAGGTTTGGCTCTAGTTTTATTCTTCAGCATAAGGAAGTTTTTCCAGAAACATTTATTAAACAGGATATCTTTTTCCATGACTGAGTGTGTTTGGAGTTGTTTATGCATCTTCTAATCTATTGCACTGATTCTCAGATCTGTATTTTTGCCAATAATAAGTTGTTTTTAATTACAGTGGTTTTGTATTATAATTTCACATCAGGGGTTTTCATGTACCATGCCTTGCCTTTTTTGCCCAGAATTGCTTTTCCTATACTGAGTATCTTCTAGTTCTAAATGAGTTTTTGGATTCTTATCTTTAGTCCTGTAAGGTATACTATTGGTACTTCCATTGGAGTTGCATTAAATTTGTATAATAATTTTTGGAGCATGCACATTTTCATTGTATTTGTTCTTTATACTCAGATGTAAGGGATAGCTTTTCATTTTCTGATATCCTTTCTGATATCCCTTTTTGGAGTATTGTAGTTTGCAGCATTGAGACCTTTTATTTCCTTCATCAGATTGATTCCTAGGTATTTCATTTTCTTTGGATGCTATATTATGAAATATGTTGTTTCTATAATTTCTATTTCAGTGAAATTTTTATTTGTGTAGAAAATGCAGTGATTTTGAATATTTGTTTTATATCCAATTATACTATTGAATTTGGATAATAAATACAGAATAATTTTGGAGAAGTTTTGGCATCTTCTATGTAAAGAATCATGTTATCCACCAACAATAATTATCTTCTTCCTTTCCTGTCATCTTTTTCCTTTTATTTCTTTATGGCTAATGTTTCTATAACTATAATGAACAGGAGTTGGGATAGTGACTGCCTTCATCTTATTCCAGATTTTTGAGTGTAGTCTTCAGTTTTTGTCAATTTAGTATGCTCTTGGCTGTTGGTTTCACATAGACAGTTTTATCAGGTTGAGACAAAGACCTTCTATTCTAATTTTCTTCAGAGTATTTTATCATGAATGGATTTTTTTGATTTTTGAAATGATTTTTCCACATTTCTTGGGATGACTATATGGTTCTTGTCCTTGACTCTTCTAGTGTGGTGTTTTACATTTATTGAATCTTGTATGTTAAAACATCCCTGCATCCCTGGGATGAATCTTACTTGGTTATGGCATCTAATCTTGATTATCTGTTGCTTTCTGTTCACCAATATCTTAGAGAATTTTTGTGTATGTGTTCATTCAGAAGATTGGCTTGTTCTTATTATTATAGTTTTGGATATTTGGTTAGTATCAGAATAATGTTTGCTTCCAGGTATAACTTTGGGAATATTGCTTCTCTTTCAATTTTATTAAAAAGTTTGAGGAGTAGTGGCATTATATCTTCTCTAAATTTTTTTGTAGAATTCAGTAGTGAATCCATTAGGACCTGGGCTTTTCTTTGTTGGTAGGTATGTTAATTGTATCTTCAATTGTATTGATTAATATTGAGTTATTTATAATTTTTATATCTCCTTGATTCAGGTTTAGTAATTCACATGTATCTAGAAATGCATCCATTTCTTCTGTGTTATGCATCTTTTAAAAAGTACTTATTGTAGAAGTAGATATTAGTGATCTTCTGGATCTGTAGCATCCATTGTAATTTCACTCTTTTGATTCCTAACTGCATGAATTTGAGCCTTTATGATTTTGATAAGGTTGGCTATGGGTTTGTCAATTTTATTTAATCTTTCAAAGAATTAATTCTTTCACTCAGTGGATTCATTGTAGTGTTTTCTTAGTGTCTATTGCATTAATTTCTACTCTGATCATTACAAAATTTCTTCCCTTATATTAACAATCAGATTGAGTTGTTCTTCATTGTCTCGAAACTTGAAGTTCAACATTGTTTATTTGCCCTTAGTCTGTTTTATCTGGTATGGTAATTCTTAGGACTGCTTTCACTGTGTGTCATAATTCCAGCATGTTGTATTGGCATCATTATTTAATTGGAGAAACTGTCTAATTTCTTTATCTATGACCCATTGGTTGTTCAGGAAGATGTTATTTCATTTATGAAATTTCTATGATTTATTTTGCCATTGATTTCCAAT
The DNA here is from genome assembly GCA_004027455.1 of Hydrochoerus hydrochaeris. Classification (NCBI taxonomy): domain Eukaryota; kingdom Metazoa; phylum Chordata; class Mammalia; order Rodentia; family Hydrochaeridae; genus Hydrochoerus; species Hydrochoerus hydrochaeris. Next base: position 51,117 of record PVLA01004094.1, on the reverse strand, counting down.
TTAATTGCACTATAGACTGATAATCTGCATGATATCATTTCAGTTCCTTTGAATTTACTTAAGCATGTTCTATAATCTAGGATAGGATCTATTTTGGAGAACATCCTGTATTCAGGTGAGAAGAATGTATATTTTGATTTTCTGGGCTGGAACACTCTGTAGACATCTAAGTCCCTTTTTAAACATTTGGTTCAGGTCTTACATTTCTTTCATTTGTTTTGTCTGATTGATCTGTCTCTCTTTGACAGTGGGGTATTGATATGCTCCATTTCGGTTTCATCAGTACTTATTTTATCTTCTATACCCTGTAATTTTTGTTTTATAAAGCTGAATTTGTTATTACTTGCTGCATATATTTATGTTTGTTATCTCCTTCTCTTGCATTGTTCCTTTAAATATGTCATGACTTTCTTCATCTCTTTTGATCATTTTTGGCTTTTTATGTAAATAGAATAGCTATCCCTGCTTTTTTCTGGGTTCATGTCATATTAAACATTTTCTGTGCTTTGACTTTCAATGTATTAATTTCTTTTTGAAAAAATGTTCTTCTTGTATGAAGCATATTGTTTGATATTTTTTCTTGATCCATTCTGCTGGTCTCTTTCTTTTGATGAATTGACCACTTATTTAATGATTACAGAAGATATGGGTTGACTTCTTGCCATGTTATTTTCCTGTTTTTTTTTTTGGTTCCATTTAGCCCCTTGTTTAATTACTGCCTTACCTGGTGAATTCAATCTGTTTAGGCTTATGGAATTGTAGTCCTCATTATCTCTTTCTCAGTTGTCCTTCAGAACATTTCAGAGTGCTGGTCTTGTGGTCATAACTTTCTTCAGGTATTCTTTGTCATGGATGTCTCTTATTTCTCTATCAATTTTGAAAGATAGTTTTGCGGTGTACATCAATCTGGGTTGGAGACAATTTTCCTTAAGGACTTGAAATACTTCATTCCCAGCTCTACTTGATTTGAGGGGTTGTGTGGAGATGCCTGATTCTGATGGGCTTTTCTCTATAGGTGATTTTTTTTTCTTTTCACTAACAGCATTTAATGTATGTTGTGCTGAACTTTTCGAATCTTGACTATTATATGCCTTAGTGGGAACTTTTTTATAATAACTAATTGGAGTTCTATATGGCTCACTTATCTTCACATTGAATTATTTTTCCATGTTCAGGAAGTTTTTGCTGTTACTTCTGTGAACAGGTTTTTATGTCACTTTTGCTATCTCATGGTTTTTCACTGACTCTAATCAACTATGTTATTCTTCTTTAATAATCTAGTAGCTATTGAACTGATTTTTCATGGTCCCTTGCTAATTTTAGAAATTTTTGATTTTCATGGTCACCACAATCCTATCTTTTCTGATATTCTATCCTCACATTGGACATCTATGTGAATCTGTCTCATGAATTCCATTTCTTTCCTATGTTGGATGTTCTTAGTTTCTATGATTTTCCTAAGTTCTTCTGTGTATCTGTATTTGCTCTAGATTTACTAATCATGCACTTTGTTTTGGTCACCAGTTTTGTTACTCATGTGGTCTCTATAGTTTTTTGATAAATTATTTCTGATTCATTTTTTTTCTTGAGTCTTATTCCTCTGCTTTGTTATTTTTGGTGTCACCACTTATGAGAATTCTGGTGGGTTGATTTTGACTTGTTTTACTTCATTGCCCCTTGGGTTTGCATTTGGCAAGCTTGCATTCTAGGGTTGTATCTTGCTTCTATGTCTATTCATTTTCTATTTCTTTGGTTTAGTTCCTGGATTCTTTTAATTTTTGTATTACAGGTAGCTTTATTGCTAGTATCGAGAACCTTTAAGAAATGATTACTTCTCAGAGATGTCTGCCAGGTGCTGCTTGATCTTACTTCTCCAATTAATTGGGGATGAGGAGTTGTTGCCTATTTGACCTAACCCTTGGTTCTTTATGTGAGGGTCATAAACAATGCCTTAGGCCACTGGCAATCTCAATCTTGGCACACCATGAAGAACTACTTCATAGAACACTCATGTCACCTTGGCTAAAGTATTAAAATCAGTAATAATAGTGACAAACATAACTGAAAAAATGACAAACTGTGGTAACTATTAATTTGACAATTTTAGTCACATGAACTAGATGTATGGTCTTAGAACCTAAACCAAACCAAAAAATCATATACAGTAAGTATGCCCTCAGTGCTGTGATTTCACCCTCACAGAAGGAAATTTAAAAGGACTCAAGAGGATAAAATAGAGAAATACAAGAAGAGAAAGAGATTGGAAGTGAGGATGGAGGACAAAGAAAGATCACAAAACTTTGAGAAATGTGTGAAGGCAAGAGGAGGGAAAGAAAGAAGAAATTAGAACAATAGAACAAAACAACACCCACAGAAAACTACAAACAATGTTCACAACCATATAAAAACAGAACAATCAAGAAAAAAGGGAGAATAAAATATTCACTTGAGAGCATGTCTCTGCTGTCACTGGTAGATAAAGTAAGCAGACAGAGCCCAATTCCCTCTTGGTTAATCCCAGAAAGCCAGTGGTGAATTTATGGAGTGGTGTTGGATAATTCCAGGAAGCCTGCCCTGTTAGTTTCACTGAGGGTCTGCCTGGTTTCTGTGAGGCTGTAACCTGAGTTATTCATCCTCCATGTATCTCCTGCCAACTTAAGCTCAGTTTTACATCATCCTGACACTGAGAGCTGCTTGATGGAGCCACCTCACAGATGTTTTCAGTTCCAAGCTCTACTCGCTCCTCTCCAAAATGACAACTGGCCAGTTTCCCTTGCCTGGGGGATATCTGAAGCAGAATAACTCACCAGCCTCTGCATGGCACTGTGTCCACCACTCCATTTCACCGGTTCGTTTCTCCACGTATGCCTCTAGGGTTGCCTGTAGTCGTTGTGAATCTTCAGGTTCAAGCCACCTCTCCTACGCTGAGAGCCAGGGCTAGGGAAAAAGCATCACTTGCCATTCCTTCTTCTGCACTGAGGTCATTCTTTTCCCAGTGTGCTTCAATTCTCAATATAGATCTTTGCTAGTCCCAAGGAAATATTTTTCTCTTTCTCTTCCTCACATTGTTATTTTCCAGAATCTGGACTCCAAATCTTGAAGAGTCTTTTTTTCTGCTATTGACCACTGAAAACTTCCTGGAAGTCCATAGGTGAGACATTGCTTTGTGCTACACAAACATATTTATCTGACACTTTTCTAAGCCCTCATTCATATCTGTTAGTTTTCTCTCCTATTTGAGACTTGCCATTTAGGTAAAAGTATTCACTTGACATATACTAAAAACCTAATAATTTTGTGCTAAGTGAATAAAATAAATTGTGCTAATTATTATGATTATATATTTATCATGAAATTTATATATTATATAACAGAGTATGGATTTCAGTTTTGTATATAATTTTCCTAACATTAAACAATTTTTTTACATTTCTAGTCATAAAAATGATGCATAGTATTTTTCTCTTAATTTCTCCATCTTGTCACTGTGTGTTTGTGTGATAATCTGATGTAAACTTAGATCTGGGCACAAAGGAAATAGAATCAGAAAAGTCACAAACAAGTATTACATGGAGCTCACAAAACTTTTGTTTTATAAGATCCAAGTGAATGGTTAGACAGGGTATAGTGTCTGAAGAAAAGTATCTGAAATTTTGTTGAGATTATTGAAGATTTAAGACCATGGGCTTCATATAATTATTCTAGAAATGGACACATAGACACATAGGCATGTGTACAGACACACATGCAGTCATTTAGAATTTTCTTTTGTTGTAGTAGTGATATATCCAAAGCATTTATAAGGTACAGAATAAAAAGAAATCAACCTGCATTGCATTATCAACTCTAGATAGCTATAAATTATAAACATAATTTACTATAAAAACAGAATATTAAAAATTTAATTTCACCAAAGTTAAAAGATATAATTAAAAAAAACTAAGAAAGTTGAGTATATTAGACATTCTTCATAAAATATAAAGCCTTAAGACTTTCTCTGATGTGAAATTATGAAAAGATGTGTAGCCTTTTTAATAAAGTAATTTCAATCTTAAACATTAATTATTAGCTCCTTGCTCTGACATTTGAATTCACTGATATCCTGATTCTTCTGCCTTTGCACCATAAGTTACTTCATTTTTGCTTCTTTGAATTTTTGATGAAACAGATCCTTACCTTTAAAAGTGTAACACTTTTACCATGTAAACTTTTATGCTTAAAAGTATATAACTTGGTTCTTGTTATTGTTTTATGTTTGTTGAATTTATTCATGTTATATACATATGCCTGGTCATATACTTAAAATAGTAATTTTTGCAAGACAGAATATATATCGGATGAGATTTTGAAATACACAAAGGTTTTCCAGTCTTCTAACCATATGTTCTGTGGAGGTCTGAGCCCAAACTAGTTTTCTCCTTCTATCTACACTGGATTATTTGTTCTTACTATACTGATTCATTTAAAAAATCATTTATTAAAATATGTTTCAAAGGTGACTTTTTATGTTTGATAAAACATATGTCCTTAGATGTGCAAATCTGTATTTCAAGGAAAGCTTGTTTTATTATAAGTTTCAGTATGCTTTCTTATTCCATTTATGTACTTCTTTATAAAGCAAATGAATCATTTTCATTTCACCAACTTTAATTTCCTTTTTTGTTGTCTTTGTCATCTTATTCACTGGAATTACCCATAGCATTTGTCTGTACAACAGCTTTTCTCTCAGTAATGTAATGTTTTAACCACATCTATTCTTTTAATTTCTCCCTTTAATTAGTTTTCATAATCTTTTTTACTCTTCTCAATTTGATACTTCTTATATAAATTCTTTTTTACTGTTTATGAGCTATTTTATCAAACTGAAATGATTATGTTGTATATTTTCAAAAGAGGAATGGAAAAGTTGTGGTAAAAATATTAATAATCAGATGTGATATTCTGTTCCTAAGTCAGAAATGCTGAATGGAAAAGTAGAGTGAACTTCTTCTATGTGATTTTGTAAATTTTGTGTTAGACTTTAGTGTAATTTTTTAAAGGTTTTGTGAAAGAAGTTATGGCAAACATTTAAATGTTTTAAGAGGAAAGTGATAGGTCTTCAGTGCTTTAATAGGTAATTAAATTTCTGAGGTAGGAAAATGTATAATTAGGAAAAGTCTCTAGGAAAGCATTACACATGGTAATAGAAATATTACTCTTAGAAAATGACCCTAAGTTTAACAGAAACTAGTAAGTGTTTCAGCTTAACACATTAATAACATTTCAATTAATTAAATTTTAGAATCCATCATGGAACAATTCCAATAATCATATCTTGAAGAGGAACATCAATCTCCTGCCACTTTTGTAACCAGCATAATTCTAGTATTGAATTCGTGAATATTGTGCAGTGATAAGAAGTGTTTATCGGAACTTGAATGTCACAGTAGGTAGCTAGAATGACTCAAGCAGATGATTTAAAAATTGAATTTCTTCTGTGTCATGCACTATTTCTGCTAAAACCAATAAATATCTTCTTGTTCAAATGATAATGAGTTTAATTGTTACTTTCATATTTAGCAATTCAGAATCAAAATGGAGAGTATAAACAAATTAGGGTAAATACAAGTTGTGGATAAAAATAAGTGTAAGCAAGACTGGAACTAAATCTCTTTCAAGTGATAACACTTCACTTATCTACTTAGAAGTGGTCATTGTTTATCATTTCAAACCTCTAGAAATAAATGGGTTTAGTACACAGAACATATTTCATAATTTTAAAATATACAGTATGCATAATTATAAGCACAAGTGTACCATAGATACCTAGAATAATTTCTACATCTTACCTTTAACTTCAGAGTAAATATATAAGCTGAACATGGTAGTAGTATATGTTTATAATCTCAGCTATGCAGGAGTCAGAGGCAAGGGGATCACATTTTCTTAAAGAATAGTTTAAAAAGAGATGTGGTGTAGATCAGTGGTAGTTGGCTGTTTGTCTAGCATGCATGAAACCCTGGGTTCCTTCCTGAGTTCTGAAATATATGTTGCTAAGTATGCAAGATGTCTCTGGTTGTGTTTCACTGCTTTCTTGATTTTATGTAATAAGCCAGTTACTCAGTGCTATGATGTAGATATAAAATGCCCTCTTCCCAATTCTCATGTATCCAGAGCTGGACTTTTGGAAAGTGCTTAGAACACAGAGTGCTCTACTCACCACGCACTAACCCACTGATGAATGTCCAGAAATGAATATCCTGTTAGGGGGTGGAATGTGGTGGGAGGTGGGTGACTGGATGTGACCTGGAAGGTATATATTTTTATCCTTTGTTTTTTGCCATCTTCCTTTTTACTGTCTGGTCATCATAGTGTGAACAATTTTCCTCCTCTTCTCCAAGCCATGTCTTCCTTGGAGCCAACCAATAATGGACTGAATTAGCTGAAGCTATAAGACAATACAAACTTCTCCTAAATCATAGAAATCTGGAATGTTGGTGTCAGCAATAGGAAAGTTAACTCAATACAGCAAATGTGTGAATGATCATAGAGATTTTAATAAATAACACAGGACACTCTTCAGAAACATTAGTGTTCTAGATGGCATTTCCAAGTTTTCTGAATACAAAACTCAAGGAAATAGTTCTGTTTATTTGTATTTTTATAATTTCTCTGGGAAGTAAGTTCAGTTAAACACATCGCTATTTCATTCATAGTTAGCATTTTATCACCTTATGGTGTCTTCATCAAGCTATTCATTCTTACAATATTAAGATCATTTCATTCTCCTTTCTTCTTGAAATAATCTTCCTTTATCTTCATTGACATTATCCTTACCTGATTTTTTTTATGTGTGATTTTCTTTTGTGTCTTCTTTGCTCAAAGAATCAGAAGAATTTTGGCTATCTTCTCTCCTATAACTGTCCAGTTACCTTGGTGATCTCATCTAATTTTAGAGTTTTAAATATGATATATAAACAAATGATTTGAAAGAATATATTCTTTTTTTATAACTGCTGCATATTTCAGACTTATGTAGTCACCTGGCAAATTGGCATTTTACTGAGTGAAGGTATCTAAAATTTAATTTGGTGAAAATATATCTCATGAATTTCACCTCCATTATTGGAAACTGCTTATTCATTTCTTTGTTCCTTTCCTAAATATGTTACTTTGACAATTCTTTTGGGTCCTATGATGCTCATATATTTCATTGTTCACAACCCACCATGTTATCTCCTTAGTTTGTGTCACTTTCATATCAAAAAATAATTAATCTTTAACTGTTAGGCTTCCCATTCATTTCGCATAGAGCAGCAAGTGATATTTTTCAACAGTAAATCATATAGGGTCGGGGATGTAGCTTAGCAGCATAAGTGCCTGCCTGGCAAGTAAAAGGCGTTGAGTTCAATTCCTGGTACCAAAATAAATAAATAAATAAATAAATAAATAAATAAATAAATGTAAATCAGAGAATACTGACATCTATAAAATGTTTTGATGTTTTTCTACACTGTCATTAAGACATTTGAAAAACTTCATTGTCCTGCAAGATTCTACAAATCTGTGCCCCCTCATGTGTTTCTAAAAATTTTTCTCATCTACTACACACTAGAACCCCTATATTTCATTTTCTGTTCTTTGGATCTTTGTAGTAGATTTTCCCTACACATATATGACTTGTGCTCTGTATTTTCACATGACTGTCTCTTTAAAACTCATTCCGTATAGAGCATCCCCCAAAAATCTTTTCTACAACATAAATGGAAAACAATATCCTGCCTACAATAACACTTTACTGTGCAATTGTATATTAAAGAAATTGCAGCTCCTGTAATCCCAGCACTCAAATGGCTGATGCTGGAGACAGCCTGAACTACATAGTGAGTTCAGAGACAGCCTGCACTACTCAGTAAGACCCTGTCTCAAAACAAATACAGCTCTGTGAAAAAATCTGATTCAGTAACATGTATGCTTTTATTTTCTCCCACTCCAAATTATATAAGCCATTAAGAAGGAATGTCAATAGCTACTGCTCTTAGTATCTTATACATCTATGGTCCCCAGCTCAGTATCTGGCAGATAGTAATTACCTTAATGTGTTGAATAAACAATAGACTAAAATATATCTGGAAAATATAATCCAATCACATCTACTATGAGTAAATGTTGTCTGAAAATGTCCAATTATAGATAAGTGCATAATGCTGAGATTGTGTTGACATTCTGCATTAGTTAGAATTCATTTTTTTGATAAAATACTTAAAACAAACTAAACAGAGGAAAGGTTTATTTTGGATGATGGTTTTGGGGATTTTCATATATAGTCAACTGGCTCCATGGCTTTAGGTCTGAGACAAAACAGGAATATCATGTCAGCTATAAAAAGGAAAGCTGCTTGCTTCACAACAGCTGAGAGAGAGAGAGAGAGAGAGAGAGAGAGAGAGAGAGAGAGAGAGAGAGAAAGAAAGAGAGAGAGTGAGAGAGAGAGAGAGAGAGAGAGATCTTTGAGGAAGGGGTTGAGAAAAGGTATAGTTTCCAAGAGCTCCCCTATGTCACCTAGTGTTTTCAGCTAAGCCCCACCTTACAAAAACTCATTAAGCTATAAACTCATTGTGGATTAATCCATGCTAAATTTAGCACTCCCGTGATTATATTATTTCCCCAAATCCTATCAGCTGAACAATGGCAGACATTCTATAACTAAATCATAATATTCTGCCTTTGGTTGCTAAAGGGTCATATTCATCTTATAATGCAAAGTGCTTTCAGTCCATCCTCAAGGTCTGCTAAAATATTTACAGTCCAGCATTGTTCAAAAGTTCAAGACCAAAGAGTTCTCTGTGCACTTCTGTAAAAATGAAATAAGATAAGTATTCCCAAGATGCAATGGTACAGTTAAAAGATTTGTATTCTAAAAGGGAGGGTGTCTTAGTTGTATTTTTCATTGCTGAGACAAAATACCTGGCACCCAAAGCTAAAAGAGTAAACTTTTATTTAGCTCAGTTTGTACAGATTGTATTCATAGTTGGCTGGCTCCAAGGCAGGACTGTATGGCAGAGAGATGTCACAGAGAAGAAAAGCAGTTCATTGCATGGAAAGCAGGAGATCACAAAAGCAGCTAGTGACCAACAGCAGCCCTCTTTCTGTTCTTTGTATTTCCAGTGTACATACCCTTAGAGCAGGTAGCACTTATACCCACAGTAGACCTTCCCATTTTTCATACTTAGAACTGCACCAAACCAAACAGTGGGCTAATTTACTAATCATATGCCCTTGAACCCAGAATCCCACACTTATTCTCAGAATCATACAGCATAGAGCCAGATACCCCTGAAAAACTCCACCTGTGTATAGCTAGACCAAAGCTATAACACAGAGATAGGAAAACAAAAGGCAAATTTTGACTGAAGTGAGACAGAGTAGAGCAAACATTGAAACCTGTAGCTCCATGTCCAGGATCTAAGACACTTTCTAGTAGCATTGGAACTTCAGAGGATTTAGACAGCCTTACCCAAAAGTCTTCACTGGCTGTGTCTTACTTGGCTTCTTGGGCAGGCTGTCCTCACAGTCTGTGGTTTTTATTCACATACATTCACTGTGGCATCTCTAAGCTCGCCTTCATCTCTACTGCAGTTTTGGCTTCTTTCTCACAACTTTCTGCAGTGCCTCTCAAGGAATGCCTGCAGAGACTTCAATTCTATCATGCATTGCTGGTTTCTTAGGCCTTCCTTTGAAATACTGGAGGAAGTCTCTATGGTCCTGTAATAATTGCATTCCACGTGCCTATCAAATCAACTTTGTGTGGATGACACCAATGTCTTCCCTGTGTTAGTAGTACCTGGGATGCCTTGGACCATGAATGCAGTAACCTCTCAGTGACTGGGTAGCTAAATAAGTGGATACACTTCTTTAGGTGGACTTATATAAGCAGTGTACCCTAATACTTCACAAAGAAAACTCCCTCAAATGATTTATATGAGGATAACTCTTATGCCATTGGTGGGGTCTGGCCAACTCCCAAGATGCCTTCAAGGGAAATGTCCAATTGTTTTCATGCAAAGTTTCTTTATAATGCCACTAATATCTTCAGCAAATATACTTTACATGGGTTACATATAGAGTTCTTTTCTGGACAAATGGTGTTTCAAATTTTTCTGCCCTGCTTTTTTGTTTTTGTCCCAATTCTCATTGTAATTTCCTACAAGTAGCCAGAAACAGGCTTGCCACAGCCTGCATGTTGTCCTACTTTGAAATTTCTTCTACCAGATCAATTTCTCCATCATTTTTAAACTCAGCCTCACACAAAAATTTCATGGCATGGCAAAATGTACTCAAATCTTTGCCAAACATATATAAATGACCTCCAGTCCAATTCCTAATTGAATCTTCATTTTCATCTGAAGTCTCATGACCTTACTCTCTGCATTTCTATCAACTTTCTAATATTCTGCACTCATGACACACCGGTTATGACATTCTAGTGTTTCTGCAGCCCATATTTCTAAATCTTCCTAACCATCTCCTGAAAACTAGTTCCAGAAGATTCCGTATCACAAAATCTAGTATAGTTACAGTAATGATCTTATTTCTCAGTTCAATTTTCTATATTATCATTCCATTGTTGGGGAAAAATACCCAAGAATAACAATTTATTTGGCTCACACTTTCAGAGGTGTCAGTTCATAGTCAGCTGACTATCATTTTTAGACCCGTGGTAAAGCAGAAGCATCATGGTGGAAGACAATGGCAGAGGAAAGCCATCATGGTGGCCAGAAAACAGAGAGGGAGAAGAACTTGTACCCCAGAAAAAGGTGTGTATTGTGTGTTTATATACCACATACCCCATACTCATCTGTTGGTGTCCACTTAGGTTGATTCAAAATTTTGTTTGCTGTGAATAGTGCTGAAGTGACCACGAGAGTGCACATATCTGAGACACTAATTTCCTTTAGAGAGACACCAAGTGAGGTGGGACTTTAGATACTGTTTTAAGAACTTGTATAGTATTTTCAATAGTGGAAAGATTACTTTACATTCCTGCCCATGCAGTTCAATGATTTCCTTTTTACTACACCCTCTCTAGCACATGTCAAAAGACACCTTTGTCTTTTTGATAATTTCCATACTAACAGGTATGAGTTCCTTTCTGAATATGATATTAATGTGCATTTTCCTGATGATTATTGATAGTGAACATTTTTTTCACAGAGCACTCGACCACTTTATGTCTTCTTTTGAGAAGTATAACTTTGACCATTGTTTGATCAGGCTATAGTCTGACTACTGAGTCCTTATATATTTCCAATATAACGCCCCTATCATAGATATGGTGTATAAATCAGAGGTTACTAGGGAACCATTTAATGCAAAATATACAAATTAGAAAAATTTACATGATTAGCTTATAATGGCTATCCACAGAGTCAGATGTGAAAGAGTACAAACTGTGTTTGTGCACCAAACGCCCAAAGGATCCAGTTAAAGGCCTGGAGCTCACTGTAGTGTCCTGTGCGAGTCTCTATCAGGAGGCTGAAGGGTCTGCACTGGAGGCCAGGAGATGACATCCAAAGTGAAGGTGAAGAAGGATACAGCTCTCCAGAGCAGCAGGAGCAAATCTTCCTTTATAGTTTCCCTTTTATACCATTCAGTTATCTGATGAAAACTATCATATCACGGTGCCATCCAACTAGAAGTAATGGGAAAAGAAACAACAATATTTATACAATTAAATTGTATAATATACTTTTATTGTATATTTTAACTTAAAATCTAGAATCAAGTCATATGGTCAGAACCATTTACGAGAATCTATGGGACACAATGAATGCGGTCTTAGAGAAAAGTTCTGTGAATACATACTGCTTTGTTCTTTTTCTGTGTTATGGTCCATTTCTCCAACTGTTTTTTAACTTCAGACTTATTTTACTGTCAGTTTGTTCCTGATTCCAAGAAATGCCAACATATTATTTTCCAGATTTTTGGATTCTGGATCTTAGAGAGGTAGAACTTTGCTGAAGATCACTACAAATTTTTTTGGTAATCTTCTCTTCCTAGATTTTTTTTTTGATTGAGATATGTGTACATATTAAGGGATTGCATTTTGTTAATTCAATACATATATGCAATATATAAAAATCCAATCAGGGTAATAAACATTTCCACACTGAACCCATTAATTACTTTTATGGGTTGTGAATGCCACACTTTTCTAATCATTTTGAAATATATGTTGTTATCCTACCAAGCTACCCTACCTTATCATGCTAAATAATTAAAAACAATTCTTTCACTGGAACTATGCTTTAATGCACCTTATTAAACTTCCTTTTATACTGTCTTCCCTGTTTTATTTTTTTCTATTTTCTCATTGCCAGAATCTTATTCTAACCTTCTACAAGATTGACTTATTTGTTTCCAAAAATGAGAGGAATCACTTCTTTTTTTTTTACTTAATATCATTATTTCTAAGCACATATAGCTACAAATGACAGAATTTCATTGTTTATAGTTGAACAATATTCCACTGTGTAAATATTACACATTTTCTCTATTCATCTTGTGAAAGGCACCTAGATTGTTTACATATTTTAGCTTTTGTAAACAGGGCTGCAAGAAATAAGGAAATGCAAGATCTTTTTTGACATAATAATTTCATCTCCTTCAAATATAACCTAGGAGAACTCTTGAATGATATGACAATTCTGTTTTTAGTTATTTGAGGAGCTTCTATACTGTTTTCCAAAGTGACTATAATACTTTAAGTTCCCACTAACACTATGTAGAAGCCCCATTTCTGGAGATTCTCACTGGTACTATTTTCTCACTTTTGGATGCACCCACAGTAATTGGGATGAGATGACAACTCAATGTCATGTCATTTGATTTTCATTTCTCCTATGATATTAGCAGTGCATGTAATTGTTGGCAATTTGTATGTTTTCTGTCAAGAAATGTCTTTTTAATTAGCATATTTTAAAAATGAAACTCATTTTGATGCTCACAATTTTGCATTCGTTTTATATTGTGGGCATCGCTCTCCTGTCAGCCGAATAATTTTCAAATGTTTTTTTCTCATAAAATTTTTGTCTTAATTCTGTTGCCTCTTTGCTGAGTACAAGCTTTTTATTTTGATGAAATCTCATTTATGTGCTTTCACTTTTGTTACCTTCGCCTTTTGAGTTCTATCAAAAGCTCTTTGGCTACACCAATGACTTAATGAGGTGGTAAGACCAAGCTATCACAAAGTGCCAAAACTGCAATTAAATTAAACCTGAATACTGAGGTTTTAGGTTAGGGAAAAAAACCCAAAAAACTAAAAACAAAAATAGTTGTTACCTGACGGTTGGCCTTGGCTGCGAGGTGACTTGGCCTGTGTGCTGGCAGAGAGGGCTCTGTGTGCCACTGGGGAATGCAGGCCACTGGGGAATGCAGGCCACTGGTGCATCACCTCTGTCTTTGTGCTTTCCCTATGATTTCTGTGTAGTAATTTCACAGTTCCAGATTTAACACTCATGCCTTTCATCCATTTTGAATTGATTTTTATGTAGGCTGAGAGGAACAGATCTAATCTTATTCTTCTATATCCAATCTGCCATTGCCATTAATTTAGCTTATGTCTTCTCCATTGCAAGGTTTACTTAGTAGGAAACTCTGTCAAAAACTGGTTGATGACAGGATTGTGGATTAATTTCTTGACTGTTTTGTTACACTTCTGTATGTAGGATTTTATGCCAGTACCTTGCTGTTTGAGTTACAGTAACATTTTATTTTCAAAAGTAGGAATTTTAATGCCTCTGGAATTACCCCAGACATATACACTATGACTCCTGCGTTTCTCTGTAAATACAGAGTCATCTGGGCTTTCACAGGAAGGATTTTAGTTTATAATTCTGTGTAGAAAATGATTGGTGTCTTGATGAGAGTTGAATGGATAGGTGTCTTTGAGTAATATAGTCACATTAATAAAATTGATCTTATGATCCAAGTACATGGATATCTTTTAATTTGTTGTGCTCTATAATTACTTTCACTAGTGTTTTATAATTTTTATGGTAGAAATCTTTTACTTTGTTGGGTAAATTTAGACCTGCAAACACAGAGAGAGAGAAAGAGAGAGAGGAAGAGAGAAGAGAGAGAAGAGGGGAGGGAGGGGAGGAAAGGGAGGGAAGAGAAGAGATAACAGGATTACTTTGCTTTAAATTGTTGCTGCGATGAACTCCAGACCCTTGTTCATGTTAGCCAAGCTTTCTACCACTGAATTAAAACTCCAGGTTACTCTTACAGTGTCTTCTCGGCAAGTTTATTATTGATGTATGCTACCTCTTTTGTTCTGCATGTGGATTTTGTATCCTGTAACTTTACTGAAATCATCTTAGTTATAACCATTTCTGTTGGAATATTTAGGTGTTGTATATGTAAACTAGTGCACTCTTCAAACATGAATAATTTAACTTCTTTCCATTTGGATGCCCTTCATCGTTTTTCTCTTGTCTAATCACTGTTAAGACTTCCAGCACTATGGTAAATAATACTATGGTAAATAATAATATTTTTGAATCTTCCATGATCTAAAAAGAAATACTTCCAGCTTTTCTCCATTATGATATCTTATGTCATCTATAGCATTTTGAAGAATGTTTCTTCTATATGTAATTTGTTGAGATATTTTATCTTGAATATAGAACATTATTTGAACATTTTCCTGCACCTATCAAAATGATACCATTTTTGAACTTAATTCATTTGATAAGTAAGTATTGAAGCATATTTGCATCCTTGAGATGAGTCCCATTTTATTAGTGTAAATTTGAGAATGTGTTAGTGCTACTGGTTTGTTATACTGAGAATTTTTGTTTCTCTGTTAGTGATATGTATCTGCAGGTTTTGTTTTGTTTTGTTCTTTTTATTTCTTTGTCTGGTTTTAGTATTAGGAAAATCCTGGCTGTATACAAAGTTTGGCAATTTCCCTTTACCTCCATATTTTGGAATAACTTAAGAAAAACTGAAATTATATATTTTAAAAGTGCTTTCTAGAATTCAGCAGTAATGTCATCAGGTCCTGAGAGTGTTATTGTTTCTGTCTAATTATTCATCTTAAGTCTGTTTAGATTTTCTAATTTTTGTATATTATATGTGTTTTGAAATTCATTCTTCTACGATTTCTCCATTTTAATGTACTGTTGTAATTTCTTATTACTTTTATTTCTGTGGCATTTGGTGATGTGCTCTTTTTCCTCTCTGTTTCAATGCATTTTGGCTTTTTTTCTTTTTTATTTGAATAAGCTAAAAAGTTATTCTTTCTTAGAAATAATACTTATCTTTTCATTGATTTTTAATTACACTAGTTTTTCTAAATCCATTTGATCTCAAATACACTTTTTTTATTCTCTGATTTTCATTATTTAGGTTTGATTTGACTGTACTTTTCTAAGTCTTTGATGTGTTTTGTTAGGTTCTTTGAGAACCTTCATTTTTTTAAATATACATGTAAAGTACTATAAAATTCCTTCTAAGAAGTGCATTGGTATATCCTATAGATTTTGACATCTTGTCATTTTAATTCATACCTATAATTTTTTTCTTTTCTACTTTAATTTCTTTAGTTACCTGTTATTTAGGTGCATGTTAGTCAGTTTCTATATATTTGCATACTTTCCATATGTCCTGTTTTTCAGTGTGATTTCATTGTTATCCAAGAAGAAACATGCTATGAATGAATTCCCTAAGAATTTATTGGGACTTGGTTGGTTGCCTAACATGAATTCTGTCCTCAAAAATGTTCCATCTGTTGATGAGAATATTTATATTCCATTGCCACTGGATAAAATACTCTTACCTGTTTTTTATGTCCATCTCTTTTATGGCATGGTCCAACTCAGATGTTTGTTGATTGTACATCTAGATGATCTGTCCATTAAGGAAAGTGGGGTTGAGGTTCTGCATTGTCTTCATACTATATTTCATACTTCATACATCTGTGTGATCTTATGTAGGCTGTGCTTATGCTTGTAAAAGTTACATCAGTTCACCAAATTGATTTTCTCCATATTTAATTATTTTGTCTTCTTTTTAAGGGTTTTTTTTAGTAATTTTGATTTATATGTTAAAATTAAAGGTACTTAAGCTCAATTTTTGTTCCCATTTGCATGACATAGTTTTACAGTGCATTCACTTTCAGTCTATGTGTATCTTTACCATGGAAAAGAGTTTCTTTTAGCCAAGATGTAGTTGGTTTTGGTGGAAATGTATTTAGCCAGTCTCTGTCTTTTGATTGATGAATTTTATTGATTTGTGTTCTAATCTGTGGTTTATATATATATATGAATCTTCTCCTATCATTTTGTTAATGGTATTCTATGAGTTTCCTATATTTTTTGTCCCTAAATATGTTTCTCTGTGTGTGAATTGGTACTTTTATATCATGATAAGTTTCTGATTGACTTTTTCTTTCATGCATTTTCATGCTGTTATTTATCATACTCATATAAACATAATATTCTTTGAAGTACTTATAGGGCTAACTTGGTCATGATTATTCCTCACGGTTTCTACTTATAAGGCAATTAAACTTTATTTCTATTTTATTTTGATGATAAGTTTGCTGATTATAGTATTTTTGCTGGTGATTTTTTTCTTTCAGTATTTTAAAGTACTCCCCCATTTTCTTCTGGTTTGTAATGTTTCTGCTGAGAAATCTATGGTAGGTCCCCCAAAAACTGCCACTGTGTATGACTTGATGTTTCACTGTTGCTGTTTTTAGGGTTCTCTCTGGTACTTTTAGTATTTTTCTGTAATACGCATTTATAAAGATTTGTTTTGGCTGAATCTGGGGTGCATATGAAATCAAGGTATCTATATCTCTGAAAATTTGAGAAGTTTTCAGCTATTATTTGATGAAGTGGGTTATTAGTACTATTGCCTTTCACTTTCTGAAACTCCATCATGTGTATAACTGTATTTAATGTTACTTATTAATGCTCACAGGATTTATATGCTTTATTTTTCTTACTTTGACTTGAATATTTCAAAACACCTATCCCCGATTCCAGAAATTCTTTTTCTCTTTGCCTGAGTGTATTTGTAGGAAGCCTGCTATCGCACTTAGCATTTCAGGAATTGAATTTTCAGTTACAGTATTATTGACTTTTCTCAATTATTTCTCCTTTTGGTATATTACTCATTCACATTTTGATTCATTTTTTTTAAATTTTATTTAAAGAGAGGGGAAAAAATAAAACAAAACAGAAAAAAAGGGTAGAAACAATACAGAATTCCAAAAAAAATGAACAGTAAGAAGTCACTAGTTGATACATTACATATTGTCTTCTTGGATGTAATTGTTCAAGTTACAAAATTAAAGCATACAAACTTGATTCATTTTTCGATTTGTCTGTATTGCTTATTTGCATTCTCTTGAATCTCATTGTGTTGTCTTAGGATCCTTAAGTCTTTTTTCAGGCATTGTATAAATTTCCTTCAAATTGAGATCTTTTTCTGGGAGATTTCCTTTGTAGATTGTAGATTGAGTGCCTCAGTAGTTAAACTGCAGATGTGGTAAAGTCTGCTATGACTTTGCAAATAAAAAGTATATTCCTCCTGGTTTTACAAAGTTGAGGTCTGATGGCAGTAGGGCCTTTTGTGAGGGCTGCAGTAGTCTTGGTTATGTGGGATTGGGGGACAACTGGCTCCATTCGCTCATGGAAAGTATAGTGATGGAAATATTGTGGCACAACAGGCACAGTGCCTCAGCCATAGTGAGTTAGCTTCTCTTGTCCCCATTGTATGAGCGGAGTGGGGCTGGAGTACACGGCACAGTTGTCATAAACTCTGGTTTTGAAATATATAGCTTGTAAGTACCCCTGAAATCTCCTGTCACTCTACTGCCATGATCTGGGTTTTTAACACCTCTGTGCTTACATTTGCCAGCACTATTGTGTCCACTGCCCAGACTGTGGGTTAGATTTACAATTGAACATTGCTTTATTCTTTTGTACAGGTTTTTTTCCTGAGTATCCATGCTAGTTTCTAGAGTTCTCCCTGTCAGTCTCTTTGAAATATGGTTTTTCCTGTGCTGCTCTGAACTCTTCTCTATCCCAGTCTCATGCAGGGCACTTCTGTTCAGCCTTCTTGCCTTATTTTTGTGCTGAACCCAGGTTCTGTAACATGAGGTACTGTAACTTTTTCTCCATACACACATATTTACTTAATAACGTTTTTGCTAGTGGGACATACCTCTGACATTTCTGTCACTTTACTGATCTCCATTATACATATAATTTAACTTTTTGAAAATTTCCAAACTATTTTTTAAAGTAGCTGAAACATTTTATATCATAACAGCAATAGATAGAAGCTGCAGTTGCTCTACCTCATACACTGATATTAAATTTTCTTATTTTCTTAATGGGAAAATAGATCTTTTGCAAAAGAGAAAGGGGCAGAGAGACAGGAGGAAAGGGAAGGATTGAAAAGTAAGGACTTGAAAAAAAGGATGATCTGTGATGTGATGTGTACATGCAGCAACTCCCACAATGAATGTGAAATATTATGTACTGCAAACATGTACTAATAACATTTTTAAAAATTAAAATATCATCTTCATGGATATAAATTGGCACCTAATTATGTTTTATTTCTGTGTTTTCTGATTAAATAGTGGTGTTAAGTGGTGTTAAGCATTTTTATTATGATTGTTGTTTATTTCTATATCTTGTTTAGATATATGTCTGTTTAAGATTTTCCCATTTTTTAAATTGCTTATTTTGTATTATCAACATAACTTTTTTATATACACTGAGTACCAGTCATTTATTAGGTACATGGCCTACAAATCTTTCTATTCTATGTTTTGTGCTTTTTCTTGCTAATGTATGTGGTGTACATTGTTGTAATTTTGATGTCTAATTTATCTTTGTTATTCTTTTGATATGTCTAAGAATCTACTGCAAAATCCAAAGTAATGGATTATATAATATGGTTTATATAAGCATTTAATAATTTTTGGAATTGTACTTAGATTACTGTTTTTTTGAAAATTTTTTAATATGATGTGATGTAGTGGCCCAGCTTCAACATTTTACTAATGGATATTCAGTTACCTTAGTAATTTGTTGAAAAGCTCATTCTTCCTTTCAGTGAATGCTATTAATTTATTTCCTCAAAATCAATTGAACTTAGATGTCTGGGTTTCTTTTATAATGAATCATTATATGCTGATTGATATGTCTATGCTTATATAAGTAACATTTTGTTTGGGAAGGCCATTGTAATTCTGAAATAAACTTCATAAATCTTAGTACAACATTGGGTAGTATTAAATTAATGTTAATTCATACAATTCACACACAGGGGAATTTTTTCTGTTGGTCTTCAATTATCCTCTTTAGCATTATATTAGTCTTTAATATATAAATATTAATGGTTTAATGAAAACCAAAACTTTCTGATCTGGGCATTCATTAACAATAGGATTTATTTGTAGCATTTTCTTTTGGATGCAATTATTTATTTTAAATAGAAAAAAAATTTTAAGACAAGATAATAGGATGGTAACAATAGTTAATATATTGAGTATTGTTTTCTTTTCATTAATTACTCAGAAAACATACCAGTATTTAATTGTCTAAACAATATTAACACAAACTTTTCAATGAACTAAGAAAAATTAGTAGTATAACTATCTTTGGATGTAATTATAAAAGAAATTTTAATCTTTTTCTTTATAGTTTTCATTACTGATATATATATAATCTCAATTTTTGTTACTGCATTGCTGAAAGTTTTCTCAATAATTTGTGTGTATGCATTCCTTGGGATTGTTCACATGGAGAAGTTCATTAGATTATTATTAATAATTATTTTTATCTAAGTAATAGTTTTTTTATTTCTACTAAGACTTGTTTAAGTATTTTAGATTCTCCATGTTATTCTATTTTTTAAATTATTGAGTTTTAGTTCTCTATGAGACTAGAAATATATATTTTTTATTGTATTTAAAGAAAAAACACAAAACAGCAAAAGGGTAGAAATAATACATAATTTCAAAAACAGTAAGAAATCACTAGGTGATAATTACATATTGCTTTCTTAGAAATAGTTGTTCAAGTTATAAAAGTAAAGCATACAAGTGGACTTTCAAACGGACTGCAAACAGTTCTGTTCACTTATCCAACAAAACTTATCCATATTGATAATGTTTGTCAATCCTACACATTTAAACATACATGCAGTTATAATTTTTAGAGTACCTTCTTTTCCTCTCTTTTTTACAATAGCAATTGTACACTTTGGGCTTTATTACTCCTACATTTCTTATTACTTTTTACACTAGAGACACAATGTGATATTTATAAATATGATTCTTACTTATTTCCCTAATGAGGATAGTCTCAAGTTGTCTCCATTGGTCTATGAAGGCCTCAGGATCCTTGTTTATGGCTGAGTAATATTCCTTTGTATAAAAATACCACATCTTTTTTCATCCACTCTGCTGTTGATGGGCATCTTAGTTATTTCCAAGATTTAGCTATTACAAATTGTGCTGCTATGAACATGGGTACACATATATCACTGTGATATGAACTTGTCAGTTCTTCCGGGAAAATACTGGGGGTGGGGGGCTGGATTGAATGGAACTTACAATCTTAGGCTTCTAAGAATTCTCCAAACTGATTTCTATAGTGGCTGCACAGTCTACACTCCCAACAACAGTGGAGCAGTGTTCCTTTTTCCCTGCAGCCTCACCAACATTTGTTATCAATTGATTCATGATGGCAGCTATTCTTTCCGGGGTGAAATGAAATCTTAATGCTGTTTTAATTTGCATTTCGTGAATGAATAGTGATGGTGAACATTTCTTCTTGTATTTATTTGCCATTTCTACATCTTCATCTGAGAAATGTGTGTTCATCTCAGATGTCCATTTTGGAAAGGGTCTTTGAATTTGGGGGGCTTGATGTTTTTCAATTCTTTATAAGTTCTGGATTTAAGTTCTTTGTCTGAGGGGTTGTTGGCTAAAATTCTTTCCCATTCTTTGAGTTTTCTTTTCACTCTTGGTGATTTCTTTTGAAGTGCGAAAACTTTTTAATAATATGAGATCCCTGTTATTGACTCTTTAAAGTGTTTCCCTGCGGTTTGCATTTTGTTCATGAATTCCCTGCCTACTCCTATGTCTCCAAGACTTCTACCTACCTTTTCTTCCAGTAGATTTAGTGTTTCTGTTTTAATATTTACGTCTTGTTCCATTTAGACTTAAGTTTTGTGCACGGTAATAGACATGGATCTAGTTTTAGTCTTTAGCATGTGGAAAGCCAATTTTTCCAACACCATTTATTAAAGAGGCTATCTTTGTTCCAGTGAGCATGTTTAGCCTCTTTGTCAAATATCAGGTGGCTGAGTGTCTTTGTAGTTGTGCTTGCACCTTCTTACATGTCCCATTGATGCTCTTCTATTTCTTTGCCAGTACCATGCTGATTTTATCACTATGGCTTTGTAGGACAGTTTCAGATCAGGAGTTGAGATACCTCCTGCCTTGCCTTTGTTGCCCAGAATTGCCTTTGTTGTTCTAGGTTTCTTCTGTTTCCAAATGAATTCTATGAGTGTTTTCCCTAGATGTTAATGTATTTTGACTGAGATTGCATTACATCTGTATAACAGTTTGGGGAGTATGGCTATTTTCACAATGTTGGTTCTTCCTAGCCAAGAGCATGGAATATCCTTCCATTTACTAATATGCTCTTCAATATCTATTTTTAGAATAGTATACTTTTCATCATATAGGTCTTTAACATTTTTACTTAGGTTGATTCCTAAGCATCTCATTTTTAAGATGCTATTGTGAAGGGTGATAATTCCATAATTTCTCCCTTGGTGAGTTTTTTGTTTGTGTACAGGAATGCTATTGATTTTTGAGGATTGACTTTGTATCCAGCTACACTGCTGAATTTGTTTATTACTTCTAGTAGTCTTTTGAGTTTTTTGGGTCTTCTATATAGAGTATCCTGTCATCAGCAAACAGTGATAACTTAACTTCTTCCTTTCCTATCTTTATTCCTTTTATTTCTCTCTCTTGTCTGATTGCTCTGGCTAGTGTTTCCAGAACTATATTGAATAGGAGTGGTGATTGTAGACATCCTTGTCTTGTTCCTGATTTTAAAGTGAAAGCCTTCAGTTTTTGTCAATTTAGTATAATGTTGGCTGTTGGTTTGTCATGGATGCCCTTTATAAGATTGAGGTAGACACCGTGTATTCCAAGTTTCTGAAGGGTTTTTATCATGAACATGTGTTGGACCTTGTCAAAAGCTTTGTCTGCATCTATTGAGATGACCATGTGGCTTTTGTTTTGGGCTCTGTTGGTGTGGTGTATTACATTTATTGATTTGTGTATGTTAAACCATCCCTGCATTCCTGGAATGAACCCCACATGGTCATGATGTATAATTTTCTTGATGATTTGTTGCATTCTATTTGCCAGTATTTTATTGAGAATCTTTGCATTAATGTTCATTAGTGAGATTGGTCTATAGTTCTCCTTTTTGGCTGGGTCTTTTTCTGGTTTGGGTATCAGAGTAATACTTGCCTCCAGGAATGATGTAGGGAAGATTGCTTTCTTTTCAATTTCATTGAAAAGTTTAAGGAGTATTGGTATCAAATCTCTAAATGTCTTGTAGAACTCAGCTGTGAATCCATCAGGACCTGGGCTTTGCTTTTTTGGTAAAATTTTAATTACATTTTCAATTTCAATAGCTGATATTGGGTTATTCACAATTGCTATATCTTCTTGGTTGAGCTTTGGTGTTCATATGTTTCTAGAAATCTGTCCATTTCCTCTGTTTTCACTCTATATGAGTAGAGATTTTCAAAGTAGGTATTCATGATCTTTTGAATTTCCATGGGATCTGTAGTAATTTCTCCCTTTTCAGTACTTATTGTGTGAATTTGGGTTTTTTTCTTTTTCTTTATAAGGTCAGCTAGAGTTTTGTCAATTTTGTTTATTCTCTCAAAAAACCAGATTTTTGATTCATTAATTCTTTGGATTTATTTTTTAGTTTCAATTGCACTGATTTCTGCTCTAATCTTTACAGTTTCCACTCTTCTATTAGCTTTGTGTTTAACTTGTTCTTATTTTTCTAGAAGCTTGAGATGAAGCATTAGGTTGTTTATTTTTGCTCATTCTTTTTCTTGATATGACAATTTATTGCTATATGTTTCCCTCTTAAGGCCACTTTCTTTGCATCCCACAGATTACAGTATGTTGTTTCCACATTTTCATTGAATTGTAGGTATTGCTTTATTTTTTCTTTAATTTCATCTGGAGCCCACTGGTTGTTATTTGATTTCTGTGTATTTATGCAAGTTTTGCAATTTCTGTTGCCATTAATTTCCAATTTCAGTGTGCTATGGTGAGATATTATGCTTGGGATAGTTTCAATAGTTTTGCATTTGCTTAAGAATGTTTTATGGGGTTAATATGCGGTCTATTTTGGATAATGTCCCATGTGCAGCTGAGAAGAATGTGTATTCTGATGTGGTTGTGTGGAACACTCTGTAAACATCTACTGTGTCCAATTGCTTGCAGATATGATTCAGTTCTATTATTTCTTTGCTCACTTTTTGTCTAATTGATCTATCTTTTTGTGACAATGAGGTATTAAGGTCCCGTAATAATTGTGTTCTTTTTCATGTCCATTAGGATTTTTCTTATATATTTCGGTGCTCCTGTATTTGGTGCATATGTATTTATAATTGTTAGTTCTTCCTCTTGAATTTTTCCACTAATGAGTATGTAGTGACCTTCTTTATCTCTTTTAATCATTTTAGGTTTGAAGTTCACATTGTCTGCAAATAGAATAGTTACTCCTGCTTTTTTCTGGGTTCCTGTTGCATGGAATACTTTTT
The DNA here is from genome assembly GCA_004027455.1 of Hydrochoerus hydrochaeris. Classification (NCBI taxonomy): domain Eukaryota; kingdom Metazoa; phylum Chordata; class Mammalia; order Rodentia; family Hydrochaeridae; genus Hydrochoerus; species Hydrochoerus hydrochaeris. The sequence continues at coordinate 27,240 of PVLA01004094.1, read as the reverse complement.
TCCATCCTTTGACTTTAAATCTGTGAGTTTCCTTTTGGTTCAGATATGTTCCTTGTATACAGAATATTGAGGGATCATGTTTCTTAATCCATTCTGCCAGCCTATTTCTTTTGATAAGTGAATTGAGGCCATTTACATTTATGGACATCACTGATATGTACTGGCTTGACTTTGTCATGTTATGTTCCAGTTGTTTGCTTTCTGCTTTCTCCCTTTGTTTAATTGCTTGTCCTACCTGGTGGTTTCTTTCTTACAAATATATTGTGTATCAATCTTATAATTGTAAAATTTAAAAGTGACTTAAAATAAGATGTATTCCAGAAAATATTTCATGTGTCTTGAGGATGATAAATCTACATTTCTTTTGTGCTATCGTAGAATATTGTTCAAGTCCTCTACTTTATGTTGATATTTTTAATGGTCTTTTATTAGTGGCACCTTTTCTGTTTGATTGTTTTTTGCATTGTATATTTAGCTTCTTTAAATTTCCAATGTCCTTATAGTTTACATATTTTTCTACTTTGAATTGATTATCACTTCAGTGTCACTCTAAATTCTGATTCTGTTTAACACTGTCTAGTCTTTAAGTAATTGTCACAATTCATATCTTTATGGGAGGCTTGCATTAACCTGTATTTAAAATAGCATGTGCATTTTTAACTATGCTGAAAGAATGCACAGTTTAGAAACAGAAGACATAGTACTGAATTTAGACTTGCTGATGTAAGTACTTATCCTAGCGTTATTTCTTCATATAGCTTTGAAATAATCTAGCAATTTTTAAATTCATCTTAAATGATTTGCATTAATATTTCATTAAAAGAAAAATTGTAGTTCTAACACCAAAGTATTCTATTTTGAAAATGAATCACTTTTTTATTCACTTTTGAAGAGCAGTTTTACTAAGTATAGGATTTCTGATGGGCAGGATTCTTTGTTTCCTTATAGTACCTTAAATAAAACATCCTTCCTCCCTTCTGAATTCCATGGTTCTGATTAGAAATCACCTGTCAGTCTTAAGAATCCTTTGCATGTAGTTGCTGTTCCTGAAATTCTGGATTTCATTTTTAGAGTTTCATTATGAATATCCACGGTCATTCTCTTTGGGTTGATATTAGCTAAGGCTTTTTGAGCTTGGATATGTAGTCCCATGTTGGTCACCAAATTTGAGCATGCAGTTGTCTGCCTTCAGTTTTCTGCTCCAAGGACTTGGTAATTTCAATTGTCTTTCTGTTTTTTGTTTTTTTCATTTCTTTCAGTTATCATAAACTTTTACTTCAGAGCTTTTGTTTGAATCATTTTTATTAGTTTAGCTGTTTATTGATATCTCATTCTTTTCATAAATCATCTTAGGATGCTCCTTCACTTCCTTGATAACTATTTTCTTCTGCCTTTTCACAGCATACTTCATGATTCATGCATAGATTTTGTCTAAGTATAGTGTCTGCTTCCCCATAACCATTTAATGCAATTTTTCCATGTATCATATACTCTTTTCCTTTTTGTGGTTGAAAATGGGCAGATTGAATCTTTTAATGTTATAATGTCTAGAAATTAGCCTGTTTTCCTTCCATAGAATGTGTTGATAGTTTAAAAAAAAAGGAATATGTTGATCGTAATTACTGAGTAATACTTTTGTTTATTTAGTGAGTTTTCTACAGTATTTTTTCAAAGATCATATTAATTGAGGAGTAGTTTCTAAAGTCTGTGTAATTACCTCAGAAGTCAGCCAGTAGTTGATTTTATTGGAACTTCTTTACATATGAAAACTCTTAGTTTTTTGCTTGTTTGTTTTTCCCTTTCTAATGTTTGCAGACTGGCTCTGAGGCATAGCACTCTTTTGAAGCTAAATCAGACAACCTGGACGTCTACCTTAGCCTTAATCTCTCTCTTATATGGAACTTGCAGTTATGTCAAATGGGCCCATCTTGAGTTTTCTGCAGTTTATCCCAGGATTATTTCCAGTTTTTGTCTTACACACTGCACACCATTTGCCTGTTGAACATGTGACTCTTCTTTGTTTCTGTGCATTCTTTTATGCAAGAAATTGTTCTATTATGAATTTCTTCCCTGTCTTTACAATTGTCTAATGCTTGTGCCATCTGCCATCCTTGGTTTCAAGTTGGCACCATGTACAGTATATCAGTAAATCTTATAGAAGATGCTGCCTGAACGATGCTCTCAAAGCCTTATAGCCTCCTTGTGTAGAAGGGGAAAATGTCAGACTCCACCCCCTAGAGAGTGAATTTCCTTTTTGCATTCTGCAGCAGTACCCTGCTCTGGGATTAGGATTGGCCATCCCCAGGGCTGCCAGGTTTGCGGAACTAGGGGACTAGAGATGGATGTTCAATGGCCAAAAATGCACCTGATCATTCTTAAAACATTTCAGCTACAGTATTATCATTAAACAGGCCCCTAGTCATAAAACTGTTAATTGTGTCAATATTTGTTAGTTTATTTTTGTTTCTATGGATGAACCCAGCATTGTACTCTTTCATTTCTGAGACCCTGCTCCCTGTCTCGTTACTTCTTGGCAGCAGACTTTACCTTATCTCTTTCTGAGTCATGAGGTTCACTTCTGGAAGAATGATTGAACTTGGCCTAGATCAATTCATCATAAACCCAGATAAAATAATTGGAGATAATGTTCAATTCATACATCAGCAGTAGCATTTCTATATACTAAGATAAATAAAGATACTCTCTATGAATACTATTCACATTTCTGCCCAGAGCACTTCTTTTGTATAACTCTATAATATCTTATCATCAGTCATGGGGTTGCCTGGAAATTTGTGTTTGAAAATTTATATCTTACTTTCCATTTCATAGACATTTTTAATCCATTATTTATTTCATGTTTTTAAGAACAACTGTGAATTACAAATACTTATCTCTTTTCAAACGCAGTAACATATTTTACCCAAGTACATTATTTCTAGATTTGTTTCACCTTTCAAAAAATCATTTTTCTTTTTGCATGTTTCAACTTTTCAACCATGCAGTTTATAGCTTCTCAGAGCCCTCTTAGACCATTTGACAAAAGGAATACATAGAGGGGTGAAAAGGCAAAACTTTAAAGCTATGTCAATTTTGTTTTCTTATACTACTTTACTTGATTTATATGATTTGTGTTGAACAGACCCATATGGGGTCACATATCTGCTTTACTATGGATGCAACAAACAACCTCAAGGAAAGGAAACTGGTGACTTTATCTGACTTGGAAATTTTTAGACAATGCATATCTAAGTTAGGGAAGAAATGGCAACTTGTATCTCTCCATTAGAAATGTCTGTCAGCTTTTGTCCAGATGTTAACAATTAATTGTAAGAAAAGAACTAAAAAAATATGAAATATTTTAAATTTGTATTAAATGTGATACATGCACACAATAATTTCTGTATTTTAGCAGAGAATAAATGCCAGTGTCATAGATTGAAAGTTAAACATATCATTGAATAAGAGATACTTAACTAAAATGGCCTATGAGTCAATTTCTAAAGATTTTAAATTTGGATGGAGGAAAATTAATTCCTTATTTGTATTAACCTGTGAACCAAATTGGCTTTTCCTTTAAATAAGAATTGAATAAAATAAAAATAAAGATTATTTACTATTTATATTACCTGTATCTAAAGCAATAGATAGTTTCACAGTGAATTACAGCTGTTTCAGATATATGAATGAGTGTTGTAATTTTTTCAGCATTATAGTAGTTATTAGATTCTGTTCCAGAAAGCATGTGATCACAGTCATCTTGTATGATGTTTCCCAGAAGCAGCTCAGGCAGAATCTGTAAACCATTCAGGTATGATATTGTAAAACTGCGTGGAGAAAGAGATTCCATTTTTATAAATGCAAGGGAACCAATGTTTATAGAGTGTAGCTATAAATGAGAACTTTCAATGGGACAAGATTAGGATTTGCAAGATTAGGATTATGAAAAAATTTTGATAGCCTATTAAGAAGTAAATTATCAAACTGCCAAAGAAAAGATGTCCCTCAGTTTAGTAATAGCCCACATTCCACAAGAGAAAAAAGAGTTGAAATTGATTAGTAAAGTAGGAAAAACTGAAGTGATTCCATTTTCAAATAATGTGTTACAATTGATCTACTTCTGTATATCTATACAATCTACAGTTCTAAATAGTCTCCCTGAAATTTGCCATCAAGAAATTGATAGGCTCGTTTTCCTCCAGCCTTTCCATTTGAAATTGGATAAAACTTCCATGGTATGCATCTTCATTTTTATAATATCACTATTATTCATTAGACATATGCTCATATAGAGAAAAATTGACTTTGTGTGTGACCGTTTTTGAAACAATTTAAAATGACTAAGATATTATTACTTGAGTTTCATCTGTATTTTAGAACATAATTTTTCTGAAACTAAAGGTTTCATCATCTTATGTAGATGGAACTCCTGCGATGCTTGAAAATCTTTCTTTTCCTGATTTAGCAAAAAAGTAAGCTCCTGTGGTTGCTATGTGTTGCTCTTACAAAGATTTGCCCTGACATTAAGGATTCTTTTAACTGTCCTGACAATTTTGTCAACAACTTTAAAAGTCATGGGTTTTATAATTCAAAAAAGATTTTGTCAAGAAATTGAGGCAGAATACTAAATGCTTCTCAACCACTCAAAGTTTCAAGAAGACAAATGTTATTTGGAGCTAATTTTGAGTCCAAAGCTTACTTGGAACATGGTCAATTGTGTCTTTTACTTTTCCTTTTTTAAGAAAAGGAAAAGCCATTGAGCAAATGTTATATCTATCATAATGAAGTTTTAGTTTCTGTGAATTCTAACTATAAGGGTAAATGTGATAACAGTGGGACCTAATTTCATAGTCCTTTCCTCCAACTCCTTCCAGTGAAGGACACCAAGAACGTGACTTTAAGCAACTAAAAGACATTTCACCAAAAATTAATCCTGACCACATCTTGATCATGGAATTTCAGAAGTGTTAGAAAAAAAAATTATGCTGTTTGATCCATTAAATGTGTATTTTTTAAGACATTCCAGGTGGGAAATACAAATGGCAAGGTGGGGGCTCCATGGCTTTTTATAAAAATATTAAAAATATAAAATAAATGATAAAAAAATTAATCATGAAGAAACTGATAGAGAAGTACATACACTACACATGAGATAAGCCAATTCTAAAACACAAAACTTAAATAATTTTCTAAGAATATCTATGGTTAAAATTTTTTTTCTTGAACAGTACTCAAAAATGCAAAATATAAAATTTAGTATTGAATAGATTTTCTATATTTGCAATATTTTATATTAATAAAAAAGAATACAAATACCCCATATTTTTCAATACACATAACTGGGAGTGAGTATCCAGAAAACTTTACAATTATAAATCAATAGAAAAATTATGTAAATAGATAAGTACAAGGTCCATACTAGTGATAAGATAGAACTTTTATCTTGAGTTGACCAAGATTAACAGTAAGAGCCAAAGCAATGTACAGCACTTGAGAGGAGTCTTGTTATTTAGATTAAAGGTACTCACCTGCTATTTTCAGAACACACAAATATTTTGTCCTACATAAAACCTGATATATTCATTTTAAAATTTAAGGGCAGGCCAATATGAAATATAGGTAAAGATACAAAAACTCATGACTTGAAATTTAAATCGATAAATTTGATTTGAAGTTATATTCCAAAGCTACAGTGGTAAAAAACAGCATGATACTGCCACAAAAACAGACATTGGCTCAATGTAACAGAACTTAAAGGAAAATAGTTTATTTGGAAAAGGGCAGAAAAAGAGAAGATAGCTACTCTGGAAAAGTAAGGAGCATCAGAAACAGCAAATATCGTGATACAAATGTCTTATAATGGTTTTCTTTAAGAAGAAAAGAAAGCATCAAAATTATACATATGACATGAAAAATTGCATTCATATTAAAATGTACTCAACCTGATTGGTAGGTAGACTAGAATTACTACTTACAAGCTCAGCTACATTTTGAAGTATGTCTTTCAATTGAACATACTTAAAAATGAAATCTTAAATACTATCATTTGATTTATAGAATAATTTGGCAAAAGAACATAACACTTATAGTCAAAAGTAAGGTTTTAGAGTACATAAAAATCCCACTCCAAAAAGTGAAGGAAATTAAATTTTAACTGTATATTCATGTAGGTATTTAATTATTTTTATTTTATAGTTATACTAGTTCTATGTTTATTAAAATATTATTTCATAAAACTATAGTCTGGCAAAATTCCTTAGTCCACAACTGATAAAGTAGAAGCAATACAATTCTTCAAGAAAAATAACCAGTCACAAACTTTCAATAAATTTCAGGATACATTAATTTACTCCATAGATCAAATCAGAAGACCATTTAAAATAGGCCACATGCATTAATGAGAGAGTGAATGTGTTATTTAGATTTTGATTCCCAAAAGCAAGCTATGCATCTGACCTGATTTTCAAAGATGCCCCATCTTTTTTGCATTCTGTGGGTGAATTCTGTTGTGGTCCCTTCCAAATCCAGCCCTTACTAATTTTAAGTAATTGTTGGTTTTATGTGCATCAGGTACATCTACCAACTCCCTATGGTGAAAGTAATTACTGTGGTACTGCAAACCTGTAGTAATAAAATGTTTTTATGTGATAAGATCAATAATTGCTCATATTCTAGAGAAAGGTGGAAAAAACAGAGACATCTATCCAGGTAGATATTAGAAAAGTGCACTGTAAGTACATAGGTCCTATTCATAGAAGGCATAGCATAGCCAAGAGTTAATGGAAGGAAAACTGAAGCACCAAATACACTGAGAATGAAATGTTTGACTTACTGATAAGATGCAAAAATAAACAAGTCTGGGGGGAATTTTTGGTAGCTATTAAAATTACTATCCTTGTCCTCTAATGCAAATGACAAGAAATGTTTACTTATGAATTGTGTGCATATATTTTGAAAATATCTCTGTATTGAAACTTTGTGTTGTTATGAACTATTTTTGTTTTGAATCTGGTTTTGATTTTCTTGGGAACACAGTCGCTTTTATCATAATACTTCACACCAATCACATTGAAACTGAGAACTCTAATTACAGCTTCTCAAGGATGATGAGAAAAACAGCAAGGAGACTGCCTGACAGGAGGCAGATATTTGTGTACCAAAAAGTATGTTCACTGTATCCTTTGTGAAACAGATATATAAAATTATGGGTGGGATTTTGACAAAATGTTATGCCTAAAAGCTCAGAGAAACACCTCTATTAAAACTGATGGCTCGTCTAATGCCCTGTATCCTCTTATACTGTACTTCCATGGTGCCAGTTTATACAGATGTATATATGATCTGTGTAAATACTAGTTTTGATGATCAATTTCTCTTATTTTTGCTATGTAGTATACTACTACCTTGAGTAGTGTGTGCTTTGTACCTATAGGCATCCACTGATATCTATGGGGTGCTGTTTGCAGGAGGAGTTCCTGAAAAAAGCAAAATCAGTGAGTGCACAAGTCCTTATCTAAAATGATACAGTATTTACATATTTCCTACACACATACTCCTTTACAGTAAATCATCCCTAAATTAGTTTTAATATGTAATGTAATATAAAAGTAATGCAAAAGTTGTTATACTATATTTTTTAGGAAATCATGAGAAAAGATCTGTAGATGCTCAAGTTATAAATTTGTCTAAATATTTTTGGTCCATTCTTGGTTAAATCTAAATATGTGGATTTCATGTATGTGAAAAACTTGGTGTATAATGTCAATATCACAATAGTTTACACAAAGCTATTCCATGTAACTACATCTAAGTGCAGATTTAAGAGCCTAACTAGAAATACTTAATTGACCAATTTGGTCTGATGTGTGTATTTTCTTAGAGTTGTCTTTATTTGTCACAGGATATTAAAATAGATGTTTATACAAAACATTTTTATCAGTCCTTCCTTGCTGCATATGGTTAATTTTATGTATAAACCAGACAGTGATACATGACACTAAGATATTTTCTTAAATTTTGCCAAAATTTGTAGTTATAATGCTTTAAACATATAATTGTTATTTATCAAATAACACTTTTTTATATTAATCTATCTTGTAGGTTTAGATACTATATTGATAAGTCAGCTTATCCATGTGACTAAAATTAAGAATCATTTTCCTTACTCAATATTTTTTCCTCAAAAGTACTTATGAGCATTAAATAATACCAATTTCAAAGAAATATCTGATGCTTTTAAATGTTTTGACAACAGAGTATCAGCAGTATAAGAGTTTCATTTTTGGCCAGGGGTTTAGCTCAGCAGCTTAAGTGCCTGCTTGGAGAGCATGAGATTTTGAGTTTGAGTCCCAGTACAAAAAAAAAAAAAAAAAAGAATTTCATTTTTTGTATATTACAATTTTCAGGTAAACCTATTAAAATACAATCACATTTCACTCAATATTTACAGTATACACAAAACAGAAGGATATACATTCTTCAAGTATATGTCTCACGTGTAAAATTATGCCCATATTTCACAAAAAATTCTCAACACTTTTGTATGGATTTAAGTTACAAAAAGTATGGTAATTCCATAGTAGGTTGAAATTAAGAACTAGTAAGAGAGAGATACCTGCCAATATGCTTATATGGTAAAATGTATCAGTATATAACTTTGCATCAAAGTAGAAGTAAAGATGTCAAATTCTTAGGTTTTGCTAAAGTAGGCATTAGAGAAATCAAATCATAGATTTGAACAGGTTTTTTTTCTTTTTCGTATCAGGGATCAAATTCACGACGTTGCATTTGCCAAGTAGCCAGACATGGAAGGATGTCTGGAAGGATGGGTAGAAGGATAGTTAGTTTACACCACTGAGCTAAACCCCGGCCTTGAACACTTACTTTTTAAAAAGTTCATCTTATATTCTAAATTTCTATCTTACAATAGAAAAAGAAATATAAAGGTAGAAAATAATGAAATAAAAGAAACAAATGATACAAATTGTCAGTGGAAGTAAGGGTATTTGTTTGGTAAATCTCCTGCCGGCTTGATCAGAAGGCATAATGAAAGAAACCCCTCAAATTTCCTGTACTGGGGTAAGGGCATATGGCTGCACACCTTATAGATTGTACCAACTTAATATAGCAATTCAGTGAAGATCTTCATAATAATTTTGTTTCAAAAGTGAATGGACAAATACTGAATCTTGAATGACAAATCAAGAAAAACAAAAGCTATGAAAGTCTATATCTATGTAGAAATTGGTGTTATAGACAAAGCCTTTTCATAAAGACAATTCCAGTTGTAGAAGGTTACACTAGGGAATTGCACTCAGCACTTAAAGGGAGAGCATCAGGGCCCAGTTCTCTACTCAGCAAGACCCCCACACTAAAACCAGCAGTGTCACAAGAGACAGCTAGTACAGAATCTCTCCGGAACAGAGATCCAAAACTCTGCAACAAAATCTGTGCTACACCAAATCCAATTACATAGAAAAGATAATACAGAATGATCAAGTGGTGTTCTTCCCAGGAACTCAAGACTACTTTGAAAATGAATATCATTTCATCAGGCTAACAAAACCACCACAAAATATATAAGATCATTTCAACATTTGAGAACATTCAACTTTAATCCATGCTAAAACGCTAATCAAGTTAGTAATATAAGCAAACTTTCTCAATGTGATGAAAGCCATGTATTCTGCAATTAACATCAGATTTAATGATTAAAAACTAAACATCTTCCTTTTAAGCCAGAGATGAAGATATCTTTTTTCATCTTTTCTACTAAATATTTCATTACAGATTTTAGCTAATCCAGTAAAAAGGATAAAAATAAAATTATAGGTTAGAAACAATTAAGCCTCTATTTATAAATGAGATGATTCTGTAGAAATCCTAGGAACCTTAAAAATAATAACTAGTAAATGTATCTAGAAAGTTTGGAAGACATGAAATCAAGTTACAAATACAAGTTACATTTCTATAAACTAACAACAAATAGAAATTGAAATACTATAAATTATATATAATTCTAATTAACAAAGGACAGAAACCTTTAAATAAGAATAAATGCTATGATTCAAATGAATATAGTACTATGACAATATAATCAATGCATGCAAGATTAAGATATCAATTGCCCCTCCAAATATATGAGTCAATGCAATTCCAACTAGACATTTATCATGACTTTAATAGAAAATTCTAAGATGTACTTAAAATGTACATGGAATTTTAAAAGGCCTAGACTTGGAAACTACTCTGAGAAAGAAAAACAAATATAGAGAATTAAGATTTATAGTGAAAATGAACAGTTGGTACTTGCAATGGTTTGGATTAATCTCAAAATATCTATGCAATGTGAAAGAAGCCAAGCACAAAAGTATGTATCAGTTCTAAAAAAAAAAAAAAAAACAGTGCAAGATTCAAACTCAGCGGTGAAGAACAAGGCCAGTCCAGGGACTGCCTGAGGAAGAGAGAAGCGAGGGATGGATGTAGGTGCACGACCACCTGGGAAGGATGGGTAGAGTTGCACATTATCTTAATTGCACAGATGCTCTTCTGAATACAAGCAGTCACTTCTCATACCAGGGAGCTGCTGGAAATTTAGTCAGATTAGAATTCAGTCCTTTCATTGCAGGGATCCATGGTATTTTTGTTCCATTGTCCAAAATGAGAACCATTGCAACTCAGACTACAATGTCATTATATCACAAAAAGAGAACCTGCCTAGAGACGGCAGGCAACATACATGACATTCAAAACACATCACATATGTATGGTTTATTAGATGTGATTCATACTAAAATAAAGCTGCATGAAATATACTTTCCTTATTCTTTCTTGATGAAATAGATAAGACTTACATTAGCTACAATTTTAAAGGAAGTTTCATTTTTTATATAAATTGATACCTCTTGTAATGCATAATTGTCTTTTAAGATGATACCTTCCTAACTCTGAGAATTTCCACATATTATAAAAAAATACTCAGACCAGCAAAGAGACAAAACCTTTCATAACCATTCCTGAGAAAAAGTTTAAAAAAAAATCACAGCTCCAAATTATATGAGCATGAAATGAACATTGCAAGTTAGTATGGGCAGCATCGTTAGAAATGCAGAATCAAGGAATCAGGAAAGCCATACTCTGAAAGGGAAATATTGTTGTAACCTGAGAATCTAGAACTGTGTCTCTCAACATGCACTAAACTAAAAATGATTCAAACATTAGAACAAAAATAATCTAGTGAACAATAAAATAGGTAAAATTTCATGGCTCCTTTTGAAGACATAGGTATCGGCAAGAAGTTTCTAAACAAAACAGCAGTTGTCCAAGAAATACTACCAAGAATCAACAAATGGGACCACATCCAATTAAAAAGCTTCTGTACTGCAAAGGAAACAACCCACAGAATGAAGAGAAAAATTTATAGAATGGGAAAATATTATACCAGGTACTGCTCAAACAGAGGACTGATATGTATAATACATGAAGAACTCAAAATATCATAGACCCCTAAATTTAAATACTGAATTGAAAATAAGCATCTGAAATGAATAGACATTTTTCAAATGAAATATCAAAGGCCAGTAAATACATAAAAAATATTCAGCATTGCTGGTTATTTCAGGAACATGAATTTGAAACACTGAAATCCATTATACTCCAGAAAAAAATGGCTACCATCAAGAAATCAACAAATAACAATTTTTGAGGCTACGTGGAGAAAGGAATACTTCTTCATTGTTGGTGGTCATGTAAACTGATACAACCATGATGGAAATCAGTGTGGAGATTTCTCAAAAAACTCAAAATAGAAATTTCATTTGGCCCAGCTATTCCTTTTCTTGATTTCTTCACAAAAGATTTAAAAACGTCATACCACAATAATGTACACCCATCCATGTTTATAGCAGCACAACTCATAATAACTAAATCTTGGAAACAGACATGTCCATCAATGGATAAACACATAAAGAAAATGTAGTCTTTGTACATAATGGAATATTATGGTGCCACAAAGAAGGATAACCTGAAGTGATTTGTAAGTAAAAGGGTACACCTTGAGATTACACTAGTAAATAAAGTAAATCACACACACAGTTTGAAGAATCACATAGTTTCTCTCTTCTTTTAAATCATACATACAATTTGGAGAATCACATAGATTTTCTAAAAACTTAATGTATAAAATTTTAAAAATAAATATTAGAAAAAAGAGAAAATAGGTATTGTAATCTTACATGAACAATATATCTAAAAGTGTAGCTTAGTATAATTTCCTTACATATTTTGTATATTTTATGACACATTAGTTTTTATTAAATCTGTATATATGATAATCAACTCTATTAGGTCTTATAAGAATAATAAGTGAGTCAGATGCTGGCAAAATAAAAACTGAGATGTGTTATGTACATAGACCAATTCCCTGCATTAAATGTAATCATTATGTGCTTCAAACACATCCTAATAAAATATTTAAAAAATAAATAAAAGCAGTAACTGGACCTTGTCTCTAAACTTCCTACTTTTCCAAACAGATCACATAGTGCCCAAATGCAAAAGCTATAGTTTGAGTAATAAAATGCCTAAGTACATATGTAAGAACATTTGCTCTAGTATACAAACAGCTGAACAATAATAAATATGAAGGCAATAAAAACAAAATGGGCAAATCAAGCAAAGGACACTTTACAAAAGAATACACAGAAATACTTAATCTATTCGACATCATTAGTCACCTTGAAAATGAAAACTGAAACTCAAATGACACAGTTCTCTACACTCAGTAAAATGCTGAAATACAGAAGCCTTGGCAACATATTGTTGGCAACATGGCAAGACTGCTGGCAAGGATTTGAAAACAACTTTGTCAGTTTCTCATGAAGTGAAACAAACAAACTATGCCTGACATCACAGTTCAGATTTTCCTGCAGGAGAAAATAAGACACACCTTCAAAATACTTGTAGATACTTTTGGTTTCCTTTTATACGAGTAAGGAGTTTATCATTGCCTCTGTCTAATCAACTCATGAAAAACATTTAAGACTAAAAAATTAACTTTTCTTCTATCAATTAAAAAAAAAAACAGGAATACATGGAAAACTGCTTATGGTAGCACAGACTGAAGAGTAGAAGCATTTGTAGGAACTGGTGTCGGGGTAGAAAAACCTAAACTCCACAGAAAAATTGCCAGAGACACAGAAAATAACAGACTTTAAAAACAAAACAGGGCCGGGGATATAGCTCAGTAGCATAGCACCTGCCTGGCAAGTACAAATCCTGAGTTTGATTTCTGGTACCAGAAAAAAAATTTTTTTTAAATAAAATAAATTTTAAAAATAAAGCTAAAACTACCTAGTGATTAAATTGTATGTTGGGGAGGGGTTCAGGGGGCATGTTTTTATGAATTTACTTCTAGGAGGTGAAATGGTTTTTCACAGTATGCACTACACAGAAATCTCTTACGCTTCTCACAGTGGGGAACGGAAAAGGTTTTTGACATACGTCAGCACCGTTCTTAGCCAGTTCTGTTTCAGAAAAAACTAAAAAGTAAAATGAAATCTAACTTAGGTTCTTATTAGAGCTTGACTGGCAGAAGAGGAAACATACATACCCTGTCCATTCGAGCCACATTGTCCTACAGAGGTAAAGCGTCTAAGATGCTCTTGTGAAGTTCTTGATTCAGAGCTATAGACTCATTAAAAGGACTGGAGTCTTAATCATAGTACTACAGTGTTTCCTTTATGCAACATTACCACCGTTTTTCTAAAGCCATATTTATAGAAGTTCCTTTTACTCACTACATCACGTCCAGCTATTACTGGGTAAAAGATACAGCATATTAAGAGGAAAATAATATAATTTAAAGGAACAGCATAAAGCATCAAAAGACGAAAAGGCAGAAATTCTGAAATCAGACTGGTGATTCAAAACAATTGTACCTAATGGAGTAAGAGCTTTATTAGATAAATAACCTTTAAAATATGTAATCAATTTAAGTAACGATGTAAATTTTAAGGAGAAAAAGAAATTCTAGAGATCAATAACATTGTAAGAATATTGAAGAATGCCTTTCATGGATTAACTGGTAAACTGCTTACAACTAAGAATATCTGAGTTTAAGGATATCTAAAAAAAAATAAAAATAACAACCGTCAAAATTAAAAAACAGAGCAAGGATGTAGCTCAGTAGCACAATGCCTGCCTGGCAAGCCTGAGTCCCTGAGTTTGATTCCTAATACCAAAAAATAAAAAGAAGTAAAAAGACAGAAAATACTGGGAAAGACAATGAAACAGAATATGCAAGAATTGCAGGACAATAAAAAAGAGATAATATATAATTTATGGATATTCCTGAAGGCAGAAAAAGAGAAAGGAACAAATGTTGAAATAATTATGACTGAGAATTTTCCCCTTAATGATATAAATTGATGCAAACCAAACCATGGTTCCACAAGCTTATCAAACACCAAGTAAGATAAGTGTCAAAAGCAAAAACAAAACGAAAAACCAACACCTCACCAAAGTATATTATATTCAAACTATAAAGAGCCAAGAATTTTTTTAAAACATCCTCTAAGAATTGGGGTAGGAGAAAGGAATGCCTTAACTTATAAAAGAATAAAATCAATAGTTACTCTGAGACATCAGAAAAAATAAAAACAGGAAAAGACTAGCTCATGTATTTTAAATCTTGAGTGATTAAAAACAATCAGCCTAGAATTTGTGAGCACAGGAAATTATCCTTCCGAATAAACTAAGGGAAAAATAAAAAACCCATGCTGATTCACAGCTTGCAAATGACCACTGGTTTCTCCTGTTCCCGCATCTGGTTTTCCTTTTGTTTTGTGGCTGCCAGTTTCCTCCTGGTTCCTTGTGATTGCATAGTTTGGTTTCTGTCCATCAAAAAGCTTAGACTGGACTTGTAGACTACTTGTATTTTTCTATGGATTGCTTTTCTGCTTTTCCATGCTTTTAAGTTCCTAGTTATGTCTCCCATGATTGTTTTCCTGTTATTCCTTAGAATAAAGTTTTACCTTTCTAACTCATTCTTTGTATTCCTACAGTCATCTTGCCCAAGTCTCTACTGCAGTTTAGATTCACATTTCCTTAACCATTAGTAATGCTGAATACTTTTCATGTGGGTAGTACTCATTTGTATAACTTCTTTGTAAAAATAGCTATTGAAGTCCTTTGTCTTGTTTTTAGTTGACTTTGTTTTTATTGTTGTGATGTAGTACTTTTCAAATACAATTTAGATATTAGCCCCCTATCAAATGTTTAATTTCCAAACATTCTTCTATTTTCATTTGTGTTTTCTCTCACTTATTGGTTATCTCTGATGCAATTTCTAACTTTGATGAAGGTTAATTTGTTTGTTTTGTTCCCTTATTTTTATATATCGAAGAAATCACGACCAAATCTAATGATATGAACATTTTCCCTTTTATTTACTTGTAAAATTTTTATAGGTGTAGCTCTCAAGTATAAGGCTTTTGATGCATTTTGTGTTAAAATTTGTATCTAATCTAGATAAAAGGTTCACCTT
The DNA here is from genome assembly GCA_004027455.1 of Hydrochoerus hydrochaeris. Classification (NCBI taxonomy): domain Eukaryota; kingdom Metazoa; phylum Chordata; class Mammalia; order Rodentia; family Hydrochaeridae; genus Hydrochoerus; species Hydrochoerus hydrochaeris. Next base: position 11,696 of record PVLA01004094.1, on the reverse strand, counting down.
CATTCTTTTTATTTGTTGATACCCTGCTTCCACAGCACCATTTGTTTAAAGAGTGTGTTCCATTTTGAATGGTTATGGTACATTTAACAAAAAAGTAGCAGACTGTCTATGAAATTATACAGACTTTCTATTCTCATTCATTGCTTTGTATATCTGTTTTACAATAGTAGCACTTTTTTTTTTAATTTGGATATTTGTAGCACTGATCAGAAGGTTAAACCCTCCAACTTTGTTTGGCCTTTTCAAGATTATTTTGGCTCTCATTGGGTGTTTCACATAAAATGTTAGAATTTTTATGAAATTGTCCACGAGGTCTAAACAGGGATTATAGTCACTCAATTTATTTGAATATTGTTTCCATCATCACAGTTAATTCTTCCAGCCAATGAATATAAGCTTTGTTTCATTTGTGTATCATTTAATTTTCCTCAAGAAAGTTATAGGACATTTATGTGGATTATTTTTGATGCTCTTATGATTAGAATTATTCTTGTAATATTTTTGTGAGTCTTCATTGAAAAAATAAGCACATTTATTATGTGAAGTTTTTATCATGTATTTTTGCTTAATTATTAATTCAGACAGGTAGATACGTTTGTGTGTGCAACCTTTGTGAATTTCTCCATATACAAATATGTCATCGATAAAAGAAAAGCAATATTCATTTTCATATTGAATAATTTTATATTAGCATTCATAATATAACTACAATACTCTATTGAATAGAGGCTGAAAACAAGCAACTCTATTTCTTAATCTTGTCATGTTTCACCACTGAATATTGTATTATGTATGAATTTTCTGTGGCTTACTTTTGTTCTATTCTTCATCAAAAAACCTATTTTTTTTTAGTGTCAGCATTTGCAGTATATTTATTTCTCTCAAAGTCATGAACTTTTTCTTTGTACCTCTATTCTTATTTTTCCTACAGCTGCACAGCTTGAGGAGGTTCCAGCTTCTGGCTTCATGTCTCTGGCTTCCCCCTGATTTTAGTCAACAGGATGCTATGCCGACATATGAGAGAATGGAAAAAGAGAAAAGTTAGGGCATTTCTCCAGATAATTTTGGTCTCACGTTGCCTGTTTAATATGCTGCCATTTCTTTTCATTTCCCCACTCCCCCCAGAGTGGCAGTGAATTCACCATACTTTTTTTGACATTTAGCTTTCTAACCAACGTTTGCATTATATTGTCTGTAATAGAAACACCTAAAGTGATTGTATTTGAATGTTAGACTTAAATTTTATAGAACATGTATACAGGTGCCATATGATTTATAATGCAGTTTTTTCCCAATAAAATCACTGTAAGCTGAAAATAGTAAAAATTGCATATAGTAAATTGCATCTAACATACTCAACTAAGCAATAAAACACACTGTAGGGCAGTGCTTTCCCCTTACTGACTACAATAGCAGGCTGGGAGCTAAGGGTTTCTATGCTGACCCTGTATCACAAGGAAGTGTAAAAAGACAACAAAGAAAAAGAAAAAAAATTCAAATTACAGTTCCTATTGTGTGCATATTGCTTTGACATCATGTTAAAGGTGAAAAATCAAGTTGGGACTCATTTCTATTAAAAACTGCATCCCATTCCTTCAGAAAGCTGAAAACTCCTAAAAAAAAGGATTTACAATCTTTTCTTCCAAATTCCAAGCTTAGGCAAAGCACATTACACCATCTCGTATCTTTTCTAATTCCTTTTAGAACAATAATGTCACTTTTCAATTATCGATAAAGGCAAACACACGATATCATCTATGAGACAATATCCTAAATTTTGTGTTGTAATAATAATATGAAATAAGAAGTATCTCCCTTTTTCACTTAGGAAAACAGAGACAAAAAAGATTTCAAAACCTTTCTCGAAGCTGTAGAATAAGTTGCTAATGGGTTAGATATTTAAATTCAGAAAAACCTAAGATGAGAACCCTGTCTCTTAATTATGATTCTAGACTTCCAACAAGGCAACTGAGAGTATTAAGTGTTAACTGAAAGTGATGCTACCATGCAGTGCTCTGTTTTACGTGGTTATATAAATTAATTTTAACATCTATGACAAGAAAAAATTACATTAATATGACTTAAATTATAAGCTTATTTTCCAAGGTATTAAACAATCCTAACTACACTTTCACCTTAGGGCACCAGAGATGTCTATTATTTGGTAACAAATGTGAAATTTCATGAAACAAATTCTCCAAAGTAGTTCACTCTCTGATTCGCAATTTTAAAACCTCAGTGTTCTAGTGAATTACATGAGCGGTGGACATACGTATGACTTCATGAATAATTTTTTGAAGCTAAATACAATGAGAAATGCGAATCAAAGCATATGAAAACTGATATGAACATTTTTAGTTTATAATCACTAAGAATTGAAAGGTATAGTGATGGTGAGCATTTCAGAGACAAGTGCCAGAGCTACAACCCAAACCCACACATTTATCGCAAAGTGCCAACACTGTAATTCAATATGAAGAGTTTAGTTTTGAAAATAGAGCTCATACATTAACATCTTTTACCTTAAAAGAAAACAACACATCCGCCATGCATTTGCCACCCCTGGATGTCAAAGGATGCTTTGGCAGTTGGTAAGAGGAATCTTCTTGTTAAAAATTATAATTTCAGTTTCCCCATCAAACTTACAGGGATATTCTAAAATTCATAAATATATTAGATCCTCTCCAGATGATTTTGTCTACCTTGCAAACATTTTTTAAAAGTTAAACCTAGGAACTAATTAAAGCTCTTACACATTTTGCCCATTTTTAAAAGTTTTGAATTCTTAAAAATATGTTTTACCCTCTTCTTTTAAATATTGTTTGTTTGTTCGTTTTGAGACAGGGTCTCAACATGCAGTTCAAACTGGCCTTGAGCTCACTTTGTAGCCCAGGCTGGCCTCCAACTTGCAAAGATCCTCCTGTTTCAGCCTCCCAAGTGCTGGGATTAAAGGCCTGCACCACCATACCTGGCTTTAAATATTGTTTTTTATATTTTTAAACTACCTAAGGATTAGAAAAATATCTCCAGTTTTCATTTGTTAAGCATTACAATTTTCCATTATGTACAACATCTGCCCTGGGTCAGGCCAGCATTTGGTCATCCTCAGTTATAAATATGAGTCAGTTTTGGTGATATATGATGTACCTAACAAAATTATCTCTACTTTGTAAGGCTCTTATTTTGCATTTCCTTGTTGGCTCCTCATGCTTTAACAGAAGTTATGCATTACGGGGAAGAATTCAACAGATGTCTTGTGTCAATTTTAGCAGACTGTATCATAGAATGAAAAATTTCACATATTTTACAAATATTAAGCAACACACTGATGGTTATATGAACACTGATCACTTTATTTTTTTATTTTTTTTATTTAAAGAGAAACAAAAGCATGTAAAGGGTAGAGGTAATACAGAATTTCAAAAAAGGAAAGATAATAAGAAATCACTAGTTGATAAATTGCATATTGTCCTCTTAGAAATAGTTGTTCAAGTTACAAAATTAAAGTATATAAAGAAGATATTAAAACAGTGAGAGTGTAAACAGCTACACATGATGAATCTCTACATATATTTCTATCCTTTCTGTATTAGAGGGGAAAACAAAACATAGCAAGACAAAACAAAACAAATTCCTATAAAAACATGAAACCATAAAGTCATATAAAACCACAGTACAAGGTGATATATAGTGATTACTGTGTTGTTTCTTATTATCTTCAATAGAATAGTCTATATCATCAGGCATAATTGAATATAGCAGTATAATTGAATGTAGCAGTACATAACAATATTAGTAAAAATAAAACATTGTAGACAGTGTAAAACTTCAAAGGCAGGTAATAATCAAACCAGAGTGGATATGCTAGTCAATCTTGTCATCTTAAGTGCAGTTGCCTGTACTCTCAGACTTGATACTATCAATCATAACAGCTTTGAATAAAATCTATCAATCCAAAACAGCAATCTAACAGACCAAATTCGATTACAATCAGTCTTGGTAAAACTGTGTAGGTTTTATAGAGCTTTAGATTAAGTTAATAGGAAATTAAGGATGATTACCATACTATATCCTGTTATTTTCAGGATTACGGTCTTTGCCCTCAAATCTAGTACAGGTAGAATGACTGGAACAGAATATAATACATCTAAGCAGAGTAGTGTGAGTAATGCGGTTTTTAAATATTGGTGCACTATTAACAATATAGTGTATCAAGGCCATCTATGTTAAGAGATACTAGTTATCCTTCTCTGCCTCATTTCTGCTATGCTATTTTTCTGCCTGTTTGTCTACTTTTCTCCTTCATTCTACTGCCTGCCCCATTCATTGAGGCCTTTCTGCCACTGTTCCTAAAATCCTGGGGTTTTTTTTCTCTCTTTCTCTAGAATGTCCTTCAGCATTCTCTGTAGGGTTGGATTGGTGGTCACAAACTCGCCCAGTTCGTCTTTGTCATGGAAGCATCTTGTTTCTCCATTAATTTCTAGTGACAGTTTTGCAGGATATATCAATCTGGGCTGGAAGTTATTTTCTTTTAGGGCTTGGAATACTTCACTCCAAGCTCTTCTTGATCTGATGGTCTGTGTCAAGAAGTCAGCCGTGATCCTGATGGGCTTACCTTTATAGGTAATCTGTTTCTTTTCTCTGACGGCTTTTAATATTCTGCTTTTATATTGAATTTCTGGTATCTTGATTATTGTATGTCTGGGTGTAGATCTGTTTTGGTTGTAGATGGCTTGAGTTCTGTATGCCTCACATAACCAAATGTCATTTTCTTTTCCCATGCTTGGGAAGTTTTCCTTAATTATTTCCATGAATAGCCTTTGTAATTTGCCTGTATGTATGTATTCCTGCTTCTTCATTCACATTTCTTATTCTTAAATTGTAGATTCTCTTGTCATCTTCTAGCCTTTGTATTGTTACTGTCTGTTCCCTTGCTATTTTTAAGAGATCTTTCTTTTCATGATCACACATTGCAAACTTGTCTTAAAGTTTTGTGAGTCTATCCTTAGTTTCAGCTTTCAATGGAGTTTTTAATTTCCTGGTAGTCTCTTTGAATCTGCTTCATGTATTCTATATTTTCTTTATATTCTTTATTAAATGTTTCTCTCCTTTTTTGTATTCCTCCCTTCTTCCCTCTGTATCTTCCTGAGAGACACTTCCTGAGAGCATTTGTTTTATTACTCTACTCATATCCTGCTTTACTTGATTTAATATTTCAGTTTTGAGCTCATCTACAAGATCCTGAAGATATCTCTTAATGTCCATTGAAGCCATGTCTGATGTTGTGTTTGCCGCCCTCAGTCTCCTTTGTTTTTCCTTCTGCTGGATCAGTGCTCTCAGGGTTCTGGGCTGGGGGCCTCCTCCTGCCTCTCTCTCCTGTCATGGCCCTGGCTTCCTCCACATATGTTATAGTGCAGGTCCCAGCCCCCTTCCCTGTTGGACACGGTTCCCCCAAAGCATGCTGGCAAAGGACCTCCACCCTCTCCTGCTTGCTCTTGTCACTGAGGTGTAAGCTGTGGCTGTGTATGCCTGGCCCTCCCCACCGGGCCAACCTCACTTCAGGGGCCTTCACCCGGTTAGTGCGTGCTAGGCGCAGGGAATCAATTTGGGATGGCTCATTGGGTCCCAGCCAGGGGGCGCAGCCCAGTCCAAGCAAATCCCACAAATCTGCTCTGGGGAGGGAGCAACCAACTAAAGTCACTGTCACTCCCAGTTCAGGCTCCTCCTTCCCCATTCCAACATATTGCCCATTTGTCCATGCCCTTCCTGTGGCAGGGGGGGGGTGTCTCATTTCCAGCACTGACCATGGATTAATGAAGGTCCCTGCATCAGCTCCACTCTCTGTTGGGCTCACCAACCCCCGACTTCAGTGCTGCTGTGGTTCCAGTGAGTGGCGGGAGGAACACATTTGGGCAGCTCTGCTGGCCAGCAAGGATTTAAGCTGGCACAAATTCAGGCCGGTGCAAACTTGGCAGGTCACTGCAAAAACACTGTGTCCCATAATTTTTAGCTGTTCCAGTTGTAGTCCCAACATATTTGATGAGCTTTCTTACATTTTAATTTCTTCCTGTGTCAAGAGGATCCATCTCCCTCTGTCTGGGTCTCTCCAGCATGTTTTATTCTGGCAAATGAGTTGTTTCTCCCAGGAGGCTTTATATTTTGTTGCTCACTGGTTGGCCATCTCGAATTCTCCTGATCACTTTATTAAAGTGGCATTTTGTATGCTATGATTCTCCTCTCTAAAGATAATAGCTAAACAAGATGTATCTGTATGGAAGGAGACATATAAAAGAGCATAAGCTGAAAGGAAAGCCAAGTTTTAAAATTATGTGAGTGTCCTGTTTTCTTAATCTCTTATACATCAATCTTATTAAATTATTTTGGTATATTAATAAAGATTTTCTATTTCCTTTATTCCTTCTATATTTTCAAATTAAAATTTTTCTGAAAGAATAGAAATATAATCTCAGATATTAGAGATATCTTTATCAGGATAATAAATTTGAGTTTTATTTCTAGAGTGTTAACTGTTTTATCATAAACGGATACTGAATTTTGTCAAGCAATTTTATTACATGTCTTTTGACAATGATTTGGTTTTTCTTCTACAGTTTATAAATATATGGTCTTATATTGATGGATTTTTCAGTGTTAACCATACCTCTTACTTTCAAATCACAAATCTTGCTCCACTGTGGTATCTTTTCCTTTTAATTTGCTCTTGGATTTGAACTATTTGTTTATTGTTGTTGTTTTAATTTTGCTTACTTCCTGTAGTGGTTGGTTGATTGCGTCAATTTGAGACATTTAGAAGCTCCACTAAATGGATTTATCAACTCTACACCCTAGGGTGTAGAAGACTCACCCAAGGTGGCTCATCACCTGGAATTTTAAAAGGGAGGGAGCAAAGATGAATGCATTCCATTCTTTGGAGAAGTGTGAATATACACACAATTTAATAGAAGATTATAATACAGTATTTGTCATATACTTATATTTTTGTTATTTATTTGAAATTTCAATATGTCATTCTATACATTTTTATTTAGGCAAAAAAGACACATAAAAGAAAAACAAAAAGCAAAAGAGACAAATCTGCTTAGATTACCAGATATAGATATACAAAATAGATCTAATAATATGAGCATTAATTGTTCTTTTTCAAGAAAGAATAGAATTAGTAGTAAAGTTACCTTATCTATCTCATGAATATAAATTTGTCATTTTTCCTTTTCCCTTTCTACTTTCTTAATTTACAAGTCTTGGAAATCTTTCTATTAAACTTATTTTAAAGAGAAAAAAACCAATAAATACCAAAGATAAAAAATTCCAAAACAAGATAATAGTATATTAACAATGGTTAATATATTGCATATTATCTTCAAAGTAATTGTTCAGATTACAATATATAGGCATGCATAATTGATCAAACAATATAAGCACAAACTGTTGTTTTCAGTGAACTAGGAGAAATCAGTAGTATAACTATCTTATCTATCACTCATCCATCCTAGTTTTTCTTTTGAGTAGTTTGTTCCTTTTTCACAGTATCTATTTTAGATTTTGGATTCTACTTACCTTTTCAGTTTCTTACACTAGGGCAACAATACCATGTTTACACATGTAGGCTTGATTTATTTCACTTATGATTATGGTCTCTAGTTGCATTCTTTTACCTGTAAGTATCTCAAGGTTATCTTTTTGTGACTAAGTAGTACTCCATTGTATAAAAAGACTATATCTTTTTTATCCATTCCTTGATTGATGGGCATTTGAGTTATTTCTAATATTTAGCTATTTCAAATTGTGCTGCTATAACATGGGTGCACATATATCACTGCAGTTGCTTTTAATTATTCTGGGAAAATACCCAAAGGGAGCATAGGTGGATCAAATGGGACCTCTAATCCTGGTTTTTTGAGGAATCATCGCACTGATTCCATAATGGTGGAAACAGTTTACATTCTCATCAATAGTGGAGAAGTGTTCCATGTTCCCCACACTCCTTCTAGCATTTTTTATTGGTTCATTTCTTGATGAGAGCTGTTATTTCTGGGTTAAGATGAAATTTTAGTGTTGTTTTAATTTGCATTTCTCTAATAACCAATGATGTCAAACACGTTTTCATATATTTATTTGTCATTCATATTTATTCACTTGAGAAGTGTGTATTTATTTCAAATGCCAATTTTTGGATTGGTTCTTTGTACTGGGTGGTCTTTTTGTATATTCCAGATAATTGTCTAAGGGACAGTTAGCTAAATTTTTTCTTACTCTGTGACTTTTCTTTTCACTCTCTTGGTGATTTCTTTTGATGTACAAAAGCTTCTTAATAAGATGAGATTCCAGTTGTTGATTATTTGAAGTATTTGTGTAATTTAATTTTTTTAACTCTGCCTACCCCTATGTTTTCAAGATCTGTATGTACTTTCTTTTCCAGTAGATTTAATATTTCTTTTTTTAATATTTAGATCTGTGATCAGTTTGACTTTAGTTTAGTTCATGGTGATACATGTGGTTGTAGTTTTAGTCTTAAGCATGTAGAGAGCCAGTTTTTCTTCAGCATTGTATGTTAATGCAGCTGTCTTTTTTCCAGGGAACATGTTTGGCTCCTTTGTTAAAAGTAAAGGTTATAAGTTTGTTTGTGGTTGTGTCTGCATTTTTCTGTTCCATTGATCCTCCAATCTGCTTTTTTGCCAGATCTGTTTTTTTTTTTTTTTTTTTTTTTTTTTTTTTTTTTTTTTTTTTTTTTTTTTTTTTTTTTTTTTTTTTTTTTTTTTTTTTTTTTTTTTTTTTTTTTTTTAATTAACATGCTTTGTAGTGTAACTTCAAGTAAGGGACTGTGTTACCTCCTGCTTTTCCTTTGCTATTCTAGGTCTCTTCTGCTTTCAAATAAACTTTAGGATTATTTTCTATAGTTCTGTGAGGTATGCTAATATTATTTTTGTCAGATTGCATTAAATTTGTATGTCAGTTTTGGGAGTGTGGCCATTTTCACTATGTTGGTTCTTCCAAACCATGAACAAGGGATATCTTTCCATTTTCTCATTTCCTCTTCAATCTCTTTTCAGAGCACTATAATTTTCAATGTATCTTTTATTGAGTTACCTCAATAAAATATTAAACTCTCAACTGGATGTACTGGTACACGGTATTCTCGGAGTCTGAGGCTGGATGGTCTTCAGTTAACAGAGCTAATTTGGGGCTTTTAGATCCTGTCTCAAAATTTATAAAAGGGTGGGGGGGGGTGGAAATGTAGCTCAATGTGAAGTCTCTGAAATAAATCCTAGTAATATGAAACAAAAGGGAAGAAATAATGAACAAATAAATCCTCAGTGTTATACAACCAACATTTCTGACTCCTTGAGAAGGCACATCATACACACTGATTAAAAGTCAACCTAGTTATTTACCAATAGAGATTCTGTACACTACTGAAGATTTTTCCACATACATCAAAGAAATCACAAATATGTCTCATGAACAGTATATTTAAATATAATTGTATATAAATACATTCATTCTTTTTTAGAGTAAGAATAGGTTATGAAAGTTGAGAGACAGAAAATTTATCGAGATTTAAAAATGTATTTTCATAAGGAATGTTAATCTAGCAAGAATATGAATAAAACGCCAAGAAAGTGAATTTTTTAAATTAAAGGTCAGCACTCCTTATGCACATGTAAACATAAAGCTAGTACAAAAACAATGAATTTCTTGAAGATTATTGAATTAGAAACAATCGTCAAAATTTTCAGGTTTTTAAGAAGAGTCTGTTTGGAAAGCTGAGCAAAAAATAACTAATGTATAAATAATAAAAATTCAAAATTGCAATGAATTGGAACATTACTGAGTGTGGTTTATTGATTTTCAGTCAGAATGTAAGAATACTATTGAGTTTCTGCCTATGAAATTAAAATACACATAAAGTATATTGTGTCCCATTTTTTTTTTTCCTAGAAGAGTTTCAGGCCTTATTAAAAAGTAACGTGAGGGAGATGCAACCTAAAGGGCCAGGGTGGCTAAGGGCAGGCACCCCGCCCGCGCTGGAGTGGTGGCCGCCGGCGGCGATGGATGCCTCGGGCCTGCGCTTTTTCGTGCGGGGATGGTGGCGGGGACGCGCGGACTGCCCCCACGATTAGCTCTGCGGCCCTTGGCCCAGAGCAAGGGTTCTCCGTCAGGCAAGGAAAACCGAGGGCTGCGGGCCCGAGAACCGAGCAGCGAATCCCCTCGACGGTTCTCCATTCCCTCTGCGCGCGCTCTGAACACCCACCCTCTCCGTGCGGGTCCTGCGCTAGGTGCTGCGGATACGTTGGTGAGCGAGAGAAACCACGACCCTTGTTCCCGCTGATCCTGCAGCCCCAGCCGATGGAGCCCCGAGCCCACAGACCTGTCAGGAAAGAAAGAAAATTTCCCGATGGTTGGTCCCAGCAGGGACTCCCGGGTGGACTGAGGAATGTCTGGCCCTTCCTCAGCGCACTGATCTCTATGGTGACCACTGGTATCCCTCAGAAGAAGCCCAAAATGAAAGGCCTGAGGTCAGCAAGTCGGTGCTAGAAATATTTTAGTTTCTGCAGAAAACAACAGAATGCAGCCGCCACGCAAGTTTGTAAGGGCCCTGGGCGCCCGCTGACCGCGCTCCAGCCCTTGCGCTCGCGCTCGCCGGTTCGGTTGCTCCAGCTGCAGGCCTGGCGCTGCCACACAGCAACGTCCTGGACCGCCGGACCTCTGGCGGCCGCCACCGCCGCCTCCGCCGAGGGAGAGTCGCTTTCCCCCGCTCTCGAGGGCGTGGCGACGGCGGCTGGCGTCTGGTAGAGGGGTCCGCCTAGCTCCTCCCGCGCACGCATAGGCGGTGGATTGGCTGCAAGCATGTCCTTTCAGAAGCGCGTCTACTACCCGCTGGCCAGCTGCCACGAGGGGCCCGATGCCCCCGCGACCAGCGCGGCCTCCATGCCTGGTCACCCCCCCCACCTCAGCGCGGCGTGGGGACCCCCGCCCTTCTTCCAGTTCCGGCCGCGACTGAGAGCGTGGACTGGCGACGGCCGAGCGCCATCGACGTGGACAAGGTGGCGAGAGCGGTGGACGTGCTGACGCTGCAAGAGAACATCATGACCATCACCTTTTGCAAACTGGAGGATGAGAAGTGCCCACACTGCCGCTCAGGGGTGGACCCGGTGCATCCGTCTGGCGCAGCTCACCATGGAGTACCTGATGCACTCGCAGGAATTCCTCACCTCGCAGCTGCACAGCCTGGAGGAGGGGCTGCACCAGAGCCTGGGTGACTGCGAGCAGGGCAAGGAGCTGCTTGCCAAGCAGGCCGGGAGATCAACCTGCTCAAGGAGGAGTGTAAGCGCAGGAAAAAGATGATCTCCACCCAGTAGCTGATGATCGAGGCCAAAGCCAGCTATTACCAGTGCCATTTTTGCAATAAGGCCTTTATGAACCATGCTTTTCTACAAAGTCATGTTCAACGCAGCCATCCTGAAGATTCTCACATTGAATATAAGGCAAAGGCACAGACCGACAAGCTCCAGAAGGAGGTCGACATGCTGAAGGATCAGCTGCAGCTGACCAGGTCTCAGTTGGAGGCTGCCCAGCATGCCCATGTGGTCAGATTCTCCAAGGAATATGAAATGCAGAAAACAAAAGAGGAAGACTTTCTGAAGGTATTTGACAAGTGGAAAGAAGAAGAAAAG